>JASFYC010000709.1:0-341287 GCA_030412335.1 Botrylloides violaceus
AAAAATTGTCACTTTCTAGCGCAAATTACTAGGCCTATACGACGGCCAAATCACGATATCTTCGGTCGTCTTTGATTGCCTTTTTCATGTATCCAGGACCAAAAGGGAAGGGTCACTGTTACCTGGGATGACAGATGACGACATAAATATTCTATAAAACTCAAACTCGAGTGCCGGACTCGTCCACAAGCCGAGATTTACAAATTTAAAAATTGTCACTTTCTTGCGCAAATGACTATAGGCCTATACGACGGCCAAATCACGATATCTTCGGTCGTCTTTGATTGCCTTTTTCATGTATCCAGGACCAAAAGGGAAAGGTCACTGTTAACTGGGATGACAGATGACGACATAAATATTCTATAAAACTCAAACTCGAGTGCCGGACTCGTCCACAAGCCGAGATTTTTAAATTTAAAAATTGTCACTTTCTAGCGCAAATTACTAGGCCTATACGACGGCAAAATCACGATATCTTCTGTCGTCTTTGATTGTCTTTTTCATGTATCCAGGACCAAAAGGGACGGGTCACTGTTACCTGGGATGACAGATGACGACATAAATATTCTATAAAACTCAAACTCGAGTGCCGGACTCGTCCACAAGCCGAGATTTACAATTTTAAAAATTATCACTTTCTTGCGCAAATGACTAGGCCTATACGACGGCCTAATCACGATATCTTCGGTCGTCTTTGATTGCCTTTTTCATGTATCCAGGACCAAAAGGGAAGGGTCACTGTTACCTGGGATGACAGATGACGACAAAAATATTCTATAAAACTCAAACTCGAGTGCCGGACTCGTCCACAAGCCGAGATTTACAAATTTAAAAATTGTCACTTTCTTGCGCAAATGACTAGGCATATACGACGGCCAAATCACGATATCTTCGGTCGTCTTTGATTGTAATTTTCATGTATCCAGGACCAAAAGGGAAGGGTCACTGTTACCTGGGATGACAGATGACGACATAAATATTCTATAAAACTCAAACTCGAGTGCCGGACTCGTCCACAAGCCGAGATTTTTAAATTTAAAAATTGTCACTTTCCTGCGCAAATTACTATAGGCCTATACGACGGCCAAATCACGATATCTTCGGTCGTCTTTGATTGTAATTTTCATGTATCCAGGACCAAAAGGGAAGGGTCACTGTTACCTGGGATGACAGATGACGACATAAATATTCTTTAAATTTCAAATTCGAGCGCCGGACTCGAACACAAGTCGTGATTTTCAAATTTAAAAATTGTTGATATCATTCGTAAATGACCATACGACGGCAAAATCACGATATCATCGGTCTACTTTGACTGCCTTTTTCATGTATCCAGGACCAAAAGGGATGGGTTACTGGGACCTTGGATGACTGATGAGGTCATAAATATTTTATAGAATTCAATTTCGAGCGCCGGACTTGAACACAAGCCGAGAATATTACATTTTGAAATTGTCAATTTTTTGCCCAAATGACCATTCGTCGGCCAAATCACGTCATCTATAGTACGATTCTGTGAAAAGCTTGCTGTCTAAACGTAACCAAAACAATTCCAATGCGAAAGGGTTAATATCTCAAATTATATTCAGAGAATATAGTGGAGCCGATGGCGTACGATCAATAGATATCGTAAATTAGATTCACCACAGATTTAACGTAGCCTACAGTCTTGGTTTATTGAGAAACAGGAATGTAAAATAACAAGCAACATTGCTCCGCAATAGCATCTTTGACATCATTGTAATTTTCGAAAGATACATTGTCCTCGTCCAATATATCTACTTCATCTTCTTCATTCATCACACATGTTAGGTAATGTCCGTTCGTCAATGTAGCCCTGTGGTAATTCTGTTGGTAAACATTAATTCGTATAGTACATTGATTGCTCTTCCGTTTCGGGATACGACCTCGTATCTGTTCCCTCGTTTACGATTCATTCATTATCTGGACGTCTAAGCGTTAACAGTGTTGTTTAGTTGGTTAAAGGCCCCTTAGTTCTATATTGAGCAATACATCTGTTGGATTATTATTACGACAATTTAACCAACTAAAGATTGCTATGTCGGACAAGTTTCTTAAACTCCAAAAGTTGGACGTGAGCCCGGACTCATCTACTGCGGACCAAAACGCCAAATAACGACTCGCAGATGATACAGTTTGTTACAATAAAATATGTTCCTTTCTGCCGCGACGCTGCAACGTGACAACACTTTCCCATTTGTTCTATTGATGTGTATAACAAGCAAACTCGGTAGGTTTGTGAAATCTGGGTGAATATTCAACAATTGCGCGCAAACGCCGCAGGATGACGATGGCCAATGAATTATTTGCAATGCGTCGCTAAGCGATCTCTCTGCAACGTTTTCATGAGCGATAACATTGACAACTGATGATTTCTGCGTATATACCCTGTTCATCGCGACAGTGGACACAGGTTGAATTGACTTTGGTTTCTGTTTCACAATTTAAACATACCTTCTGTAATAATCACACTACTTGGCTTTTCCTGAAAACTTTTGAATCCACTTAGCATAGTATGCCAACATTCCCAAAGCACGCTGCAGCGCTTTCTTGTTTTGAGGGAGAGGAAATTCTTGCAATGGCATAAGTCGCTCATTGTTCAGGCTGAATTATGCCATGTCGCACATGATACCCTAAGACACTGATGTGAGATGAAGAATGGATAGTTTTGTTTTCATTGAATCATAAGTTCCTACGTTGAAACGCGTGTTCTTCCTGATTTCGCCCTCAGATTGTTACGTCGTCTTGGTAAGCGAATACATCTTTCAATTTTCCTTGTCAATTACCCTGTTGATTGTCCTTATAGTGCTTATAGTGCCAGAGTTTAAGCTATGTTTTTTCGGTCGGAGGGTACCATTGGGATCTGGTGATACGCGGATTTCAGATCATATTTAGAAAATACGGCATACTTCGCAAGTTCATTGACCATTTCGTTAATTCGGGGAAATGGATAGGTGTCTAATTCGATGTACAAATTGATTGTCTCTGAGTAGTCAACACACATTCGGGTTTTTCTGTCATTCCGAACAACCACAATTTGAGCTCGCCAGGGCGACCGACTCAACTCGATGACGTCGTCTTCAAGGAGTTTCACAATTTCACTAGAAATAAAGAGTTTGTCCGACTCACTGTACTGGCGCGATTTGACCGCGATTGGTTTGCAGTTCTTCGGAAGATTCGGAAAGAGGGTTTCAGCTGGGACTACTGCAGCTGGAAGAGCACAGGTTACAAATGACGATACTACCAACTCTTTGTCCTTCCCTCCATATTCGATTATGACTCGGTCATGTTGCTTCTGGATGAGTAGTGTTGCAGAGCGCAAACTATAAGGATTTTGTGAGAGCAGCGAGCACAGCATTGGGTTCAAATTGGCGGCGGAGATTCGTTGATTAAGACAACCGATGATATCGTGATTTTGCCGTCGTATGGTCATTTGCGTAAGAAAGTGACTATTTGTAAATTTAAAAACCTCGGCTTGTGTTCGAGTCCGGCGCTCGAATTCGAATTCTATAGAATATTTATGACCTCATCAGTCATGCTACGTCACAGTGACCCTTCCCTTTTGGTCCTGGATACATGAAAATTACAATCAAAGATGACCGAAGATATCGTGATTTTGCCGTCGTATAGGCCTAGTCATTTGCGCAAGAAAGTGACAATTTTTATATTTAAAAGTCTCGGCTTGTGTTCGAGTCCGGCGCTCGAATTTGAATTCTATAGAATATTTATGACCTCATCAGTCATCCCAGGTCACAGTGACCCTTCCCTTTTGGTCCTGGATACATGAAAAAGACAATCAAAGTAGACCGAAGATATCGTGATTTGGCCGTCGTATATAGGCCTAGTCATTTGCGCAAGAAAGTGACAATTTTTAAATTTAAAAATCTCGGCTTGTGGACGAGTCCGGCACTCGAGTTTGAGTTTTATAGAATATTTATGTCGTCATCTGTCTTTCCAGGTAACAGTGACCCTTCCCTTTTGGTCCTGGATACATGAAAAAGGCAATCAAAGACGACCGAAGATATCGTGATTTGGCCGTCGTATAGGCCTATAGTCATTTGCGCAAGAAAGTGACAATTTTTAAATTTGTAAATCTCGGCTTGTGGACGAGTCCGGCACTCGAGTTTGAGTTTTATAGAATATTTATGTCGTCATCTGTCATCCCAGGTAACAGTGATCCTTCCCTTTTGGTCCTGGATACATGAAAAAGGCAATCAAAGACGACCAAAGATATCGTGATTTGGCCGTCGTGGCCGTCGTATAGGCCTACTATAGTCATTTGCGCAAGAAAGTGAATATTTTTAAATTTGTAAATCTCGGCTTGTGGACGAGTCCGGCACTCGAGTTTGAGTTTTATAGAATATTTATGTCGTCATCTGTCATCCCAGGTAACAGTGACCCTTCCCTTTTGGTCCTGGATACATGAAAAAGGCAATCAAAGAACAGAAGATATCGTGATTTGGCTGTCGTATAGGCCTATAGTCATTTGCGCAAGAAAGTGACAATTTTGAAATTTGTAAATCTCGGCTTGTGGACGAGTCCGGCACTCGAGTTTGAGTTTTATAGAATATTTATGTCGTCATCTGTCATCCCAGGTAACAGTGACCCTTCCCTTTTGGTCCTGGATACATGAAAAAGGCAATCAAAGACGATCGAAGATATCGTGATTAGGCCGTCGTATAGGCCTAGTCATTTGCGCAAGAAAGTGATAATTTTTAAATTTGTAAATCGCGGCTTGTGGACGAGTCCGGCACTCGAGTTTGAGTTTTATAGAATATTTATGTCGTCATCTGTCATCCCAGGTAACAGTGACCCTTCCCTTTTGGTCCTGGATACATGAAAATTACAATCAAAGACGACCGAAGATATCGTGATTTGGCCGTCGTATAGGCCTAGGCATTTGCGCAAGAAAGTGATAATTTTTATATTTAAAATTCTCGGCTTGTGTTCGAGTCCGGCGCTCGAATTCGAAATCTATAGAATATTTATGACCTCATCAGTCATCCTAGGTCATAGTGACCCTTCCCTTTTGGTCCTGGATACATGAAAAAGGCAATCAAAGACGACCGAAGATATCGTGATTTTGCCGTCGTATGGCCATTTGCGCATGATTTCGACAATTTTTAAATTTAAAAATCTCGGCTTGTGGACGAGTCCGGCACTCGAGTTTGAGTTTTATAGAATATTTATAACCTGATCAGTCATCTCAAGTCACAGTGACCCGTCCCTTTTGGTCCTGGATACATGAAAAAGACAATCAAAGACGACAGAAGATATCGTGATTTGGCCGTCGTATAGGCCTAGTCATTTGCGCAAGAAAGTTACAATTTTTAACTTTAAAAATCTCGACTTGTGTTCGAGTCCGGCGCTCGAATTCTAATTCCATAGAATATTTATGACCTCCTCAGTCATGCTACTTCACAGTGATTCTTCCCTTTTGGTCCCGGATACATGTAATTTGAATGAAAGATATCGCGAATTTGTCGTTGCTTGTTCATTTACGCACATACAGCAGCGTTACGTTGATATTGCTGCCAGAATTCATATGAAGTCTTAACTGTGGCAAGACGTTTCTCTGGAAACTTCCGAATTTCCAACCGCTTGAAATGGCATGTTGCACCCGTACGCCATCAGTGTTTCACGTGAGCATAACTTTTCTAGCAGAATTCTATTAGAATCACAGTGGCTCACTCCATGCTTATGAAATCAACCGTGTCGCGATAGGCGGAGTGCACTATGGGCGGGGTAAAAATCAATAAAAAATGGACGTCAGCTTTAACATAGCAAGTAATCATTTCTATGGCTGAAGTAATCACGTTTGCCAGGGGTTGCCCAAACGTAAGCCTACAGTAGGTAACTGACTAATCCACTAGAAACCAAATCGGATGATCGCATATACTGTACAACCTCCCTGGGAGAAGCAACTGTAACCTGAAATATTGTAATCACGAGGTGACGCTATAGAGACAAGTCGCTGGTCTTGGTCGTTCCCGCTAGTACCTACATCGGACAAAGGCATCTGACTAGGGCATACGCCGTTGGCAGACATAGAGATCCTTCATTATATCAGAGATATCTAGACTGTCTAGATATCCCTGCATTATATTTCAGAAATCAATTTTCTCTCAGTTATTTATCTCAATTATATTGTTGCCAATCTATACAATTCATCTTTTAGGAGTAGCATATCGCTCACCGCCCGAGGATTCCATCAACAGTTGTTGTTGTTTTGAATTTATGGCGATTTCAACTGCTTAAAGGTCGTGTGTTCGCCATTTCAAATATCTATTTCCGATTCCAGACCGCATGCGTGGTGTGGTGGGTACATATCTCGGATAAATTTCGCCGCTGAAACTACAAACGCATTTCGGGCCTTTGGTCGTGCCTTGATTGATTGCTTGATTATAGCTAGTCAAGTATATTGTGTATATATTGTGTATTGGTTTGCGAGTCAGTCAGTTAGAATAGTTAGATGAAGTGATAGAATAGCATGAACTACAACGCGTGAACTGCAGCATCCAAGTGGTGGCTTATTACCGGAATCAATCGTTAGGTTGAAGTTTGACGTTGCTGGCTTGCGCTTCCTTCCATCGAGTCGTGCGACCTGTTGCCTGGCGAGGAGAAAATGCCTCCGCGTGCGTTCCGTCGCTTTTCTGCGATTGTTAGCCGGTGGAAAGGTGTTAGCCGCGAAGTCTGAAGTCACACAACACATAGTGATAGAATGTGGTGCAGAATGGTTCGACGCTGAAATGCAAACTCGAGGTATCTGAGCTCCGTATTGAATAATCCTATTGCTAGGCCTGCATGTCGAATTACGTCATCATATTATGTCATGTACCAGGAGATTTCCTATGCTGATGCCGCTATACTTGTGGACTGAGTGACTGAGTGAGTTGAGTTGGTAGCGTGTCTATTCTACACTACTCAGTTGACAGTTAACAGCCTACGTAAGCCATGAGCATAAGTCACGCGTACATACATACGTCGTGGATTACGCATTCGCTCCGTGATCTCTCTCGTCTTGAAAAAAAACCCACCAGGAAATCGAATACGAGAGCATTTCTATCAGCTTGCATTATAAAACTATGTAACCTGCTGAGTCTCGATCACAATGCGTGAATGAAGGTTAGTCAGCATGTTCTCGCCGCTCGCGGCCTCGCGGGCCGGCGTTTCGTTGTGAGTTTGGCATATTATAGAGAAATAATCGAGACTGATATAACGGGACCGTAACCAGATTCTTTTTTTTCAATTCCCAGGTTAAATTATTAACAGATAAATATTTTGGAGTTAATTCGAAATTTCGGACTCAGCCTTACAACGTGAGTCCATCCATATACTGGACGATGAGAGTATTGGCGTGGTTTGTGTTGGCATCTTTAAATCTATCTGTGCAAGGTGCCGAATCTGAAATGAGGATATTTGCAAAAAAGGACTTCCGACAGAGTAAACTGCTTGGACGCCAAAAACGGCAGACATCAAGCGAACTGGTGCGTGTAGTTCTAACGCGTGTTTTTCGTCCATTCCTCGACTTATGGTTTTATTGAATCAATACCCTTCTCGGTCTCTTAGAGCCAATCGATGCTAAATAAGTCAGTCAGGTACGGAATTGCCTAGCGTATGACATCATCTTCAAGATCAAGAGTTTTGCATTGAAGGCTAAGACATTTTTCTGACTTCTAGAAGCCTTACCTTAACGCGCAAGGATGCCATTGGAGTTAAAAGCTGGATGGCCTGATTGCTACGGCGCGGTTGGCCTGGAGTGGAGACGCCCACACATGTCTCGTATTAGCCTATAGCCTATAGCCTAAAGCCTATAGCCTATATCTTTTTGATTGGTTTGTGGTTTTAAACGCCAGACCTATGACCAATCAGTGTTTATACCATTAACCGTTAAGTAGGACGACATAAACGCCTGCTGATTACGAGACCCCGTGTTCGATCCCCGACCTAATTCAAATCAAAGTCAAAGTATCCGTTCCTTCTATTTCTGGAAGTTATGCTGGCAGTTCCTGGTGGTTATGATTGCGATATTAACCTGAAGTATCGACACGAGTACTATATAAACATAATTCAAGTTCATTGAAAATGCCATAAATTCGAAGCAACAACAACAGATCGGTTATATAATTCACATCAATTTATGCTAGAAAATAACTTCTTTTTTACCAGGACTACCTCGTTAAGTACGGCTATTTTGCACCAAGCGCTTTGAAAAGCCCAGGAGGAGACTTACAATCACAAATTGGAGTATCAGATGCAATATTGGAATTCCAAAAATTCACCGGACTCAAACAAACGGGTGTCTTTGACGAAAAGACCGTGGAAATGATGAAAAAGCCACGATGCGCCAACCCGGACAAAGTAACAGCTAACGGCCGCTCAAAACGCTATGCGGTTATGGGATCTGGTTGGTCAAAACTAAAGATTACATATTCGTAAGTAAAAAATATTCCATACCATAGTTTTAATTGTGAAAAAGAGTGGAACGTCATCGTGTTTTGTGTTGCGAGTCACGCTTAGGTGCTGAAGCAAGTCAATGATCGCCCTCGACTGCATAGAAATATACAAGAAAGCGATGTATTTTCGTAGAATTGGCAAAAATTATCCGTTTATTGGCGTATTGAGGAAACGGCATTACGTGGCGTCGCATCATTCTGTTATGATTTGAATTTTCAATCGACAAATGCACTTTAGCTAGACTCAAACGAAACCGAACGCTCGTGGAGAGAAATTAGGTAAATGGGATTGTGGACAAAAGGTTTACAAGTTGTTAGCCTCTGATACGCAGTATTCTATGCCTACGGCATTGGCTAATTTAACTATAGGCTGTGACGTAATATATATGGTAGGGCCTGCTTACACCCATACTGTACCTAGTACTTGTAGAACATGCGTTTCAAGAAATTGCATTGCGCTTTGTGCTGATCATTTCCCAGCTCGCAAGATTCCAATATGACTCAAATTTGTTATCCCTTCTCCGTTGCGTCCGCTGAATAAGTACGGAAATAATAGGTGTTAATTTGCTGTTTTCAACACTTGACCCGAATGTGACGGATTAAATACGCAAATACCGCGATCGTAATCACAAAAACATTGCGACAATAGCTTTCCTCATATGAGGAAACCATCATGTATGCATCGAAACGTTCAATTCTGTGGGTTTTGAATTGTATAATTGCACTACAAATGTAAGTGAGGTTGAAATATGATCACGCGATGATAAATTGTAACTTACGTAGTGTCTTGGATGAGCTTTAGGTAACGCCAATTCGTTCTTATCAAGCATGTCTTTGTGTTATGCGCCATCGATTTTGTATGATAAGCTGACATCATATTTCCATGTCACAATGCCTGTGATTGATATAAATTTTGTCAACGTTTTCGTGTTGTCGTTGTGACTTGGTCCATCGATCAAATATCAAACTAATTGCTTGGCAAAGGAAGGTTGTCTACGGTATTTTCTCCTATGGGCCGTTGTTGGCTATCTACCCAACGGCGATCGCGAAATCTTTCCACATCATAAAAATAGGTATTCACTGACGGTCCATGTCTGCAATAAGACAACACCGCACCTAAGCGACATTAAATGTACGTCAGTAGCTCTCATTTACAGAATGTGTAGATAATTTTAACTTGCAATATTCTCTGTGCTGACCGAAACACCAATTGATGGACATGCATCTTAAATTTAATCGAATATATATCATCCTGAATTGCAAGCCCACATCGAATTCATTTTCCAGCTCTTGTACGGATGCAAGGAAAATATGACACCGCTTGCATCGCTTATCGTGTATTCGCGCGATGAATAATTTAGGTTTAGGCCTAAGCCTGTAGTCGAATACTTGCATTGATCTATACACATGTGTATTCCAGACAAATCGATGCATCTCCGTCTTGCTCTGCGTAAATATTAATCACCCATAATTCGATTGCTCGTCTCTCGTAAAATTAATGATGAAGTCAAACGGAGACATTCCGAATGGTCGCGACGAAATGTAGATCTTGGTTTTTGTTTTTACTTTGCCTGGTAATTTCATGGTGCTACCATTACTGCTATGATTTTGGTCCAATGTGGATCTTTCAATATTTTGGCGGGGAGTCTAAGCTACATAGGCGCTTTTTGGCGTCAGATATCACGCGTAAGTAAGGCAAGTAAGGCCGTCATCGCGAAATGGGAACTTTCACTCTAAAACATCAATCCCTCGTTATGACAGTAATCCTTTCGTGAATGAATTTTCCAATACTAGACACGAAAACAAACTGGTACGCGTCGAAAACAATCACGCTCATTTGATGCAGTTCGCAAAACAAAGTAATACTTGATCATTTACTACAAACTGATGACTGCCTCATTCATTCATAACTTCCTAAATCCTACGTCAACACATCACATTTTAGGTTGACTCAATCTGTTGGAAAAGCCATGACGCGTAATAATGTCTGTGTCCAGGAACGTCCCTTGGACTGAGTTAAGTCCTATGGCTATCCGCTAGTCTTGACTTGATACAAACGTGGACTTCTAGTAAATATTTTACGTGTCTTTTGGTTATCATGACCCTCGATGGAAAACAACTGTGAATCTGTATGTATACAATACAATAAAGCCTTTCATTGCGGTGAAAACATCGAATATAATTACTTTCAATGGTGAAAGGTTCAAGTCTATGATTTGACTCCGTCGGGAATGGAATTCGATCAGAGCAGTCCCCCTCGGCCAAATGAGCGTGTGTTTTCTACCATTTTTATAATTAGTAGCATTGGACTAACGGTGTTACATCATTTTAGATGATTGTACTTTCTTTGATTAGTGATTGCCAATTAATCACAAGTATTACGTGCAGGATCAATAATTACACGCCGAAAGTGGGACAGAAAGCGACACACGATGCTATCGACAAGGCCTTCGGTGTTTGGGCGACGTACGCACCTCTACGATTCATCAAAGTAGGGAAAAATCAAAACCCAGACATTGTCATCCTTTTCGCGAAAGGTTTCCACGGCGATAACACTGCGTTTGATGGAGAGGGAGGATTTCTAGCGCATGCCTATTACCCTGGGCCTCTGATAGGCGGGGATACACACTTTGATTTAGAAGAGCCGTGGACCGTAAATAAGGGACCTTACGAAGGTAGGTTTGATAGAATGCTTGACATGTATTTCAATCTCAGTGCTGGATTTCGAAAAATTTACCGCGGATTTAACGTCCAGCTTGTCATTTCTATAGTATGAGTCAAGTTAGATTATTCCTCTGCGGTACGATCGAAGTCTTGACTCAAACAGATATAGACGTTGACCATTGAAAGGAAATTCCGATTCAATATCACATGGATAGTGTCATCACAATTTTAACTTCCGGCAAAAATTATTGGAAACTTAGAGCACAAGCCTACAGAGCTTAACGTTCATCAAGTTTATCGGAAACTTTCACAGATTTCCTTCATTACAAGATCATGTAATATTATCTTGCATGCTGTGATGAGTGTATAGGCAAGGCCAGCACGACTTTGAAAATATTTTTGAGCTTCTTTCAATTCGGCGTGTTTCAAGTAAAAAAAAAACACATTTAATTACTAAGTTATTTACAAGTAATTGCTCATAAATACTGGAATTTTTTGTTGTATTCATAAAGCGCTGGAAATATGCCCGACCTGACTAGGCAGTGGTGCATGCTATGAATCCAATGAATGTACCTTTGTTGTGCTGGACCGCTTGATCTGCTAATGCTTTGACTGTGAGCCAGAAAAAAGTTTTCATGATGCCATTGTATTCATCAGATGTGCAGATACATGATTTGAATTACACACCTATGATTCAAATGTATTGTTACATACTTTTGTCCAGAATCATTCATGTCATTTTCCCTCTCCTAAATTATGTAGCTCCCACCTGTTAAGCACTAGGTGTGTAAATCATTAGATTTAGTGGGCAATCGATGACTGTTGCCAACAAATTTTGTCTGTTGTGAGAGAGAGAAAAAGGCAAATGATCTTGCAAAACATAGGCATTATACATCATACCTGATTCCAACATTCATTTAAGCCTTCAAACCATTGTGTTTAGAGTGCCATACCCCTAAAGAGCATGGGGTCGACCATATACGTATAGTTGTCAACCACATCACTCTATAGTACACACACGCAGAAACTGATATGCCAATGGTATTCAAATTCACTGATATTCCCCGATTGGTATATACAGATCCAGAAGTCTCATAGGTATTGGTGAACTACCGCTATTAACCGACTCTTAACGCTACGCGTAGACACGATATAGGCCTACCTATTACCCTAAGGTCGTTATCAGCATGACCTTGATATTATTTATAGATTGAATTTGCCAAATCTTTTTGTACTGTGATCCTGACGACAGTTTGCCTGGTGTTGACGAACATACTAAAGAGTGTCTGAATTTTGTGCTCACCGACTATTTCGACCGAACTACCGATGACGTCATACACTATTCCGATTTTATCGATTGTTCCGACAATTCTGCCGGCAATAGCACATTGAACAAATCTTTCAGTGCCAGGCCCAATGTTGTCCTAGCATGCCAAGTTATATTTTGCCCACGGTAGGAAATAGCGCTCCGGACGTCGTGGCAAAACATGACATCGCATTTAACGTAAGCATGTTGTGATTTTCGCGCAATCAACGCTTTCATCCATTGTTGTTGATTACTGTTGCAAACTGACGAACACCGTGTAGGCTTACGCCAGTAAGACGCAAAGCTCGTAAGTCATAATGGCTGTCTAAATTAATTTCCAATACGTCACAAACCCATCGTCGTATTGCTCGTGATCACAGCAGTATCGTCATGGGCTGCTGTGACACGGTCTGAATTTCTGGCGATGAGTGAACCATGGCCTACTTTAGAGTATAGGCTATGAGTTAACTATAAATGGACTGGTTGCTGTGGATATGAAAACAACGCCGCTCATTCCGCAGTCAGTTTAGTACGGTTAGCCTATATGGTCTGGCGCAAATGCCCATCTTGAAAACTGAACCGAAAGTCCCTGACATATTTGGTTCAGGGCTGTCTAACAACAAACCGAGTCGTTTGATTTAGATACGTTCGGCCATCCTCTTTGTTTAAGCCTACAGAAGATGGTTTACACTGAACGTCCCTAAGGATAAGATTTGCATTTATTATATTGTATCAATGTATGAGTCGCGGAACGCTAGTATACGCTACACGACACAAAATCACTAGGGATTTACAATTTTAAAACAATAGCTAATGTAGCCGATGAATAGGCAACTGTCATTAGCAGATGGAAAAACCTTGCAAGTCAAAACGGACATGTAGCCCTACAGTAAAACTTTCCAAATACTTATATTCGGGTTCTGTTTCAACTGTACTTTCCCTCGCTACAATTGTACACTGTCCAGGCGTTTCGTGTGACAGATTAATAGCAAGTAGGAGGAGTTACTTACTTTACACAGTCTCAATATAACTAGGTAATGTTATCAGATACCGAGGATTTCGAATTAAATCCAGCGAAACGTCACAAATTGAAATACGTGAAACATGACTCGGTGTGAATTTGCTACGGTTTCCTAAAAGGCAAAACCATCAGGGCCTAGTGGAAAATTTGCAGGGATTATTGAAATTTGTAGGGTTTATAATACTCGTTGCGTGGGCTCATTCAAGTCAACTTATGTGATTCCAAGTACCAACTTGGACTGATGCTGATTTATCGTGCATGGGGTCATATCGAGTTATATCGATTTTTGTTTCATTCTACGAAGGAAATATGCACGAAATCCCACAGGAAGATCCTCAAATCGCCTCCGAGTTTCTGAAAAAATCGAAGCTGATCAAATCAACAGTTTAATGACGCTGTTCATTTTTTTTGTAATGTTTGCTTGACCTGGCGATTGTTCTTGTGCTTGATTAATCCTCGCCATTATGTTATGCACGCACTATTGAGCAGAGAATTAAGAAAAATCACCAATCTCCTTGATATAATGGAAATATGCAATTGTGGCTTCTGTGGCGCATTGATGATCTCTTAACATTTCTCTGGGCTTGCGACTGACAGTGGCTGTGGCTGCTTATAGAAGCTGGGCTCACAAGGCTAGAATCAATCCGGATATTCTGAATTTGTCGTGCGCCATACGAGCCGTATAATTTAAAGTTTTAACGAACGGATCAAAGCGATCTTTGTGTCATTACAGCGGTGGATTCGTGATCAGTAATCACAGACCTCGCTGAGTTAATACACCACACACTATATATAATAACACCAGACTATGGCCAGACATTTATGTGCTGGTAAATTGGTGAGCGCCTGGGTTTTAATTGCCTCGCGCACACCGAAACAGATTTCAACGTGTTGTCTTGCTGTGCGTGCAGCTGAAAAAACCAGAAGTGTGTGACTAGTGTGAGTAACATTACAGCACACGGTACAGACGAACTGTGGAGCCGAGCCAAGACACCAGCACCTAATGAAGGAGCGGTGCTCCGAATGCTTCCGACTTTGTTTCGGAATACATGTAAAATGCGGCCGGACGTTAAATTTGTGGTGACATTAAAAATTCGTCTATATATAAACCCATATTGATCGGTAGCATGCAGCATCGCAGTCACTGATTATGACATACTTGTTATTTGCAGGGAACGATTTATTTTTGGTGGCTGTTCACGAACTTGGTCACGCACTCGGTCTAGCTCACTCTCCCGACTCAACCGCAATCATGGCGCCTGTTTACCAATATCACGATACCCAGAATTTTGTGTTGCCACAAGACGATATTGACGGAATACGACATCTCTACGGTAATTATTGTCATTTCACGATAATGATGCCTTCATTATTAGAGATTTTTCAAATTCAGGGCGGACAACTCAAAAACCAACAAAATCCACACCGTCTTTGACGCCGATAAGTAGGCATACCACAAGAACCTCAACTAGGCCTACCACAACAATTCGATATCCTAGAAGACCAAAAACGCCCAAGCCAAGACGTCCGATAACGAAGTAAGTTATCTGTATGTGTTGTTAGTGACTTATAGTACAGCCAGCCCTCTACGCCAATCCCATAATGCTGGTGCCTGACAAGGCAGCTGCACGCACCAATTTCAGTGTTTTAGCGTGACGCGACCGAGAATTAAACCCAAATATCCGTAGCTGGCGGCGGGCGGAAATCGAATCCTGCTTCAAGAGACATTTATTTGTTCCATTCGCCGACCAAAACATATATTTGATTATTTATATGTATCATGCGTGTTACCGCAGTGAAGATATGCAAACATATCCCTGTATTCCGGTTCCTGACGGGAATACCGATATATAAGTTTGATCTTTACATGACGGGTTGCGGCTACGTCGCCGGTGTCGAAATGCGTGTAGACCGCACTCCCGACTGCTGGGAAACTGCATCCTCCATCTTTTGCATAATGCAATTTCACGTCGATGTCCTGCATTATTGATGATCCCAGCTCGAGGTAGACGCGGAAAGCAGCCGAAGGCATGGCTTTCGTGACTTACAATATGGCTAACAAGTTGATCTTTATGCTTTCAGACAACCGAGTGCTCTGCCTGAGTTATGTAGCATCGAACACTTTGACGCTATCTCGTATCTACGAAATGAGTTCTACGTATTCAGGTAATATATTGACCTTTGAACTTGAATATCAACCAAGTGTAGCGAATTGCGATCTTGACTTCTGCTGCGAGCGCCACAAGACCATGATCGTTTGCTTTGTGCTCCTAGATTTGTTGTCGAATGTGTTGATTGGCCTAATTATTGATAGCTTTGATCAGTTTGCTCGTTCGATTGTTTATCGTTTCACGCCTCTTCAATTTTAGCTGCTTTTAGTTAGGTATACGCGACGGCCCTTCGTAGCTAAGGTTTTGATATGCAGTCTTTTTTGCCTATGGATCGAACGTGAAAGGCATATGTGAATATATCTCGATTCCGATACCTATACTGTTCGCAGAGAGGGACGCGTACTCTCGCCGTATTACGTCACCACTTGTCATCATGACGTTGGTGAGGTTTTGTTCAGTGGTATTCGTTTACTTGTCGCTAATATATTTAGTATCAATGTTAGTAGGGTGTCGTGTTCGCTACTAAAAGTGTGTTTCTAAGCTAACCAAACGATCTCTGACTAAGTACATACCCTGGTATTTGTAGTGTATCGTAGGTTTACATCCCATAGTCTCCGCGATATTGGTAATATTACACTTAGTAAAAGTCCAGAAGTCTATATCCTTGGGTTGTATCCTGTCATATTATTTTACTTCAATTTACGTCAATATTGCGTGAATGGACACGTCACGTAATGAATGTATGACTGAAGTGTTTTAAAACGCGTCCTATGGATATTGATATCTGCTTTCGTCTGCCTGCATGGCTTGGCTCTGGTGACGTTTTAAAATTTTGGTTTGAGTCGGTCTGAAATCAAACCACAGACCTCCTGATCATGCGACGGACGGTCAAACCTTTCAGCCAAGGGACCGCCCGTGTACAAATCTATTGCAACGCTGCCTGACTCGCTCTTTTATGAAAAAAATTGCTTCAGCAATGAGAAATTCAATCTTGCGACATTGACCGACACAAAGATCCCTGCGGAAAGACTTGAATTTGGAATTATTATATTTTCATAGCGGCAAATACATGTGGCGTAAAGGCCAACATGACTCAACAATGCAAGGTCCTTTCAAAATCGGTGGACTCTGGCCGAGGTTACAATCTGGAGTTGATGTTGTTTATGAAAAGCCGGGAGGAGAAATTGTTATGATCAAAGGTGAGGATATACGCTTCACGCCAATCCAACAATTTGATCTATGCTACTATTCTGTGACCCATGGACCGATCCACTAAGCAGTGGCTACTTGTGGCTTACCCGACGTCTAGTCTGAAGAAAGCCAGAAGAAGAAAGCCTCGACGCTAGCCTACCCTAACCCTAGCAGTGTCAAGATGGTGGGTGGTGGCATATACAGTACAGTACGTACGGCACGCGCGATAGAATGTCGACGAAGCCGTTAATTAACGATCTATGCAACACCACCGCTTTTTTGCCGTTATCGGAGGGAGACTAACCTGGCGTGCTTTTGACAAATGTGGAATCATATTTCGAAATTCCTGACAAGATATTCATATTGGTATTACATGTATTTCTAATCCCCATGAAGCGTGAAATTATCATGATTTGGTTTGATAGAGATGCCGATTGACTTGATTTGTTTTCGCTACGCAGGTAAACTATATTACGAATTCGATGGAACTGTGCTAAAGTCAAGCTTCCCGAAACGGCTGAAAGATATTGGCGTTTATGAAAACGATTTGGACGCTGGGTTTTGGTGGAAACGAAGCGGCAGATCATATCTTTTCAAAGGTGAGTGAATTTGTCTGCCTTTGAGGCTCACTTCTACGTACTCGCGGGAGTAAATGACTAAATTAATGCGGCGTGACTTGGCGTAGGTTGAGTCTGCTACAGGACGTCATACGATTTCAATGTATAGGTGTTGACAGTGCAAGATAGAAGGACGAAAACTTTATGATGTTTATATGACTCAAATGGTATTCAAATCAAACCGGTCGTATTAGCAGTACGGCACTTCCTACGCGAACGGCCTTTGAACTGAAATTTGCGAAGACTTCGTCTTCCGAGAACTAGCAGACCTGACTAGAACGACAAATCAGTAATTCTGTCTGGTCATGGCACACAATTTGAAACATATGCAACCAGCAGATCTCTTCGCGCTGGCCTGGAATCGGCGTATATTTACTACGGATAGTACCGCGATTTTAGTTTGAGAAATCAGCAATGCTACGAATAAGAACGATTAATCACAATCAACGAAATGCGTCCGTCCATATCATAGCGGTCTGCGACGACCTCGGTCGCCAAAATGTTATAATCGTTCGGACTTAATTCCAGTAAATGTCGTATGACTTTGCTTACTATAATGCGTGGGCGTCTATCAGTTGTCACACACGGTCGACTTGTACAATGACATGTACAGTATTTTATAGATTCCTTCCTGGGTTATCATCATTTGCTTATATTTATCTTAAATCGGCGTTACAAGACATCTGACTCAATAGATTCATTCGAATCAACTCGACATGAATCACCTAACAAGCTGTCGGTCTGATATCGCATACTTTTTGCGACACTAGGAAAGTCCCTTCCCTTCGCCCAATGGTAGAAATTAATAGCGGATTTTACGACAACTACTGGGGAGCTATTATATGATTCGTCATGTCCGTCGCGCCTTCGAAACTCATCCGCCACCGATTCACATATTTGCATTCTCATGTTATTGTAATGCGTTAATGTTTACTTCTAACGATCCATCTATTGATATAACAACACTTACGTCATCACGTTTATTTCATTTCTTTGCTAAGAGTTTAAGGTTCACTGAACAGCCTTTTGTATTCACTTCTTACGCCTGCCAAATTATCTCTGCAGTATGGATATATTATAGCGTGGCTATACACAATAACATCAAGTACCGAAACAAAGCAACTGATTACGAAACTAGGGCAACAGACCATTCGATGACAACCCACAGATTTGTTGTCATTCCGATGGGCTCACAGAATAGAGGTGATATATCAAAATGGTTCCAGCGCCCGCATAGTGTGTGAAAGTGTGTATGTGTGATACAAGCGTGGTAGGCTGACCACGATATGTGTCTTGTTCACTACTTAAGGGGCACTGCACTCTAAATACTATGATTATTTAAATCAATCAATCAATCAATCAATACTAGTATTAAACTTCACGAAAGGGAAGTTTTTATTTTGCAATTGTAAACGGGGCATGCACAGAGTCAAAATGCGCGGAATGTACCCATGATAGTGTACTTGTTGCCACGCAGATACACAGAGTACGCAGCCGGTCGCCGATGAGTGTGTATAGTTTTCAAGATAAATTTGCCCAAATATAGCCTGCTGTAGTCAGTGCGTGTGGTCAAATAACGAGTCCTGCGAAGCCCACGCATTGTTTAGGTTATATTGGAAAATGTTAAAAGCGGCGAAAATCTGCTAATCGGGATTTGCCCTTTCAGAATTTTGTCTAATTAACTGAAATTTGACTAGACTCAAAGTTCTCTTATATGAATCATCAAGGGAGTGATTCATGAGCGTCTCTTGTGTTGGTCGCTTCAACTGTTTGCCTTCCACTGATAATGTTCAGTGACGAGGACTATACTCAACGGATTCTTTTTCAAAATATACAATATCCCATTGAGATAAAAATTTTGAAATGAAATATGTGATATCATCAACACAATCTCGTTGATATTATGCAAGGCATTATACTTTTATTGGCCCGAGAGGAAAACGCTAGTTTGTATACATTGTAATCGGTATAATTCAAACTGACAAATCACAAAATAACCGCCATGAATCGACCCCACTTGTGTTCAAAGTGGATGAAATCATATTACGCGCATATATGCGTCGCCCAGGGCTGGATTTACGGAAACTTGCACCGCCATACATTCAATATACAGCAACAAAAAGACACTCGCGGGCCCCGAGTTGTGCATCATTGGTCTAAACTATACACTACCCCGTTGTGCAATATTGATACGGCCGACATTTCACTCCCGGTACTCTACTAATTAGAACTTTGCAACTTCGTATGCAATGAGATATCCTGTGGTGAAAAATCTTCTACAAATTATCATAGAAAGAAATATCGTTAATGCAGTAAACTGATACATGCGAGTGCTAATAGATTTTAAGAATGAGTGATTTTGTCTTCATCAGATAATACACTCTTTGATGAAAATTGGTTAAATGTCTAATTATTCAAACCCAGATAAGGCGGTGAACTCTCAAATTACGTATACTAACTCTGATATTTGAACTACCACATGGTTAGTGCGATAACAACTGCGATAATGCGATTTAGGGCATTCGGGTTGTAGCCTCTTGTGGCGCTGTAGGCATCTGTTGGATGGACGATTTGTTGCTTCGAATTTATGGCGTTTTCAACTACTAATGTCATATACGCCAGGCCAATGCTTAGTACGTGTGTCGATACTCCGGTTTATAGCCCGGATCATTATCACAGCCTCAACCATCCTATACGGACTGCCAAGCATCGACGGAACGGAGACCAATTTTAAAGTTTTTCGTTTGACTCGGTCAGGAATCGAACCTGGAACCTCCCGATCAGAAAGCACTCAAGCGTTAGCGAATTATTGAAATGATTATATCCAGGATCGCTCCAAGTGGATAAATATCTCACAGAGTGCAATCCCTGCAAAGTTGCAACTCCCGATCAGGCGTGACGTAATCAAACCATGTTTCTGACTAGTAGTCCGTAGGTTTCAAACAGGATGTGGCGTTGTCCTGTAGAACACAAAATCTGTTACGTTGTGAAAGAGAAATCCTTGTAGCGCACGGGATGTAATTTCCCGTTCAAAACCAATTCATCAGCTACAAGTAACTCTGAGTAAACAAGAGTTGAAAGAAAACGGATACCAATTTGTATCGTCGTCGATTTGACTCGGTCGGGTCTCGAACCCGAAACCTCCCGATCAGAAGGCGGACGGTCAAACCACATGAAGTTTAGAAACAAAACCAAATGAACGATAAGCTAAATCAGCTCGACTTTCCAATAAAATAAACAAGGCCTAATAGAGGTGCAATTACTGTAATGCCGATTTCAAAATGTTAATAGGCTCTCCCTTTTCCGTGTGTTTAGATTGAGTCAGTTACAATTCTGTAATTTCACCATGTAACTTTCTCGTGTCTACAATTTGCTTTTCCGATTATGGCATCGCATTACATGGCGCAAAGTAAAAATTGTTTTATGCCCTGAGATTACGTAATCTATCCCAAAACATGGATAGTATCAATAACGCTAATGCCTTCCCATTGATGTGGGAGTAGGACGTACGACTAATCTCAGGAAGTGTAGTTTAGTTGCTGATAACGCACGATGTGTTACTGTTTGACTCATGAACATCTTTCATCATTGGTTAGGTTATGATTTAAGTAGTTTTTTACTCTGTTCCACTGCGCCGTTCGCAAATTATAAGATGAATGCTCTAGAGATGTGTAGCCTATAGCAGCAGCTGGGAGTTGCCGATGAGGCATTGAAAATGATTTTCAATCTGGTCGTGCTTTCGTGAGCCGCTTTTTAAACTTGCGTTTAGACTGACAATGTATTTTTGACAATATTCGAAAAGATTTAGAAGCCTCCGTATACCATTCGGTTATAAACTTGACGCTTCACCGTCAAGGATGTGGAAGCGGATATTTCTCGCTACCGAGACTTCCGTTTCCACTTCCAACAACACGATCGTAACTCCTCGCGACTACGATATAGCAAATTATCAGAGGTGCAAACATGGCCTACTTTACTAATAGTAGGCCATGGTGCCAATAATCAATTTCCCGTTTGCGACTGATTGCATGATCGCAGACTACCGACGCTTACGCATTCCATAAAAAATGATATAAAGGGGGACTCGCACAGCCGCCACCAACCTTGCTTATTTCGCGGTCATTTTCTTTAACCGTATGGGGGAGCGAAAGATAGAGCATGGCCTAGACCCCTAGAGTATGGAATTTTGGCGCTTCCGCGAAAACCGGACGGCATCCGCTTCCACATGCCTTAGCACGGTAGACAAAGAAGCCGGTAATTTGCCAGCTTTTTGTCTGGCAAGCTGGATTCCAATTACTGTTGATTCCGCCTTGTATTGGCCTCGATCCTACTTTGTGATTTGCTAATGCGCTGACGCATGATTTCGTAATGCGTCCCGTGGGGATTGGGACAAAGATGATCGCAATAACGTCACTCCAATACAGGATACCCAACTGCTTTTATTATCCGATAGGAAACGTTTCCCGTAAATTGTAAGTATACACCGTACTTTGAGTCAGTCGACCGAAACCGACTTCGATATGGCGAAATATCGCATGCGTTCCGTAATTCAACTTGAGAAATGACGATTTGAGACGTTCATTCGGTTGCTAATGACATCGATAATGAGATTATGACGTCATAGTCACATAGCTAAATCCGTGATTGTGACGATTGACAGCTAGAGATTCAGTAGTTCGCGTAGAAATTCGTTATTTACCCATTTGACCGAAAAGATTTTATTACGACGTGGCTGTTAAGCGATCCCACCGTAAAACGGTTCGGCCCAGCACCCTCCACGTCCAATCAGACTTTTGACCTTAGAGGAAAACCTCAGTGCGCAAGCTTAAGTTGCGTAAGTCAATTTCTATTGATCGGCCAAACGACCTCAAATTTTTAAACTCGATTTCTCAACTCCGGAAATCTGCTTAAACCTTTAGAGATGGTACCGGGATTAGGTTCGTCATGGCCTACTAAATTCAGTATTTAGCAGGCCATTGGTTCGTATTCGAACGAACACGTTATCGAACCCCGAATCCGAACCGATGACGTCACAAATACTTATACAATATATATGCATACATATAGTCCGAAGTATTACCTCAGTAAAACAAATCCTGTCAGCGTCGCAGCGACTCTCTAGCGCCAGGTACTCAACACCGTAATCATGACGTAGCCTATGCTACGATTTCTGAGACAATCAATCGTTCACAAAACGCTTCCCCTTTTCCACAATTAGTGCATGAGTACAGGCCTTCTTAAAGTCGCATTTCTAGAGTAATTGAAGTTAATTTTATCTCATGTGTCTAGTCTTCACAGACTGTATAAGGGCATCATATCCTTCAGTCACAAGGTAATTGTATCGATGGCGAATAAATGTATCCCCAAATTAGTATCGACATGTCTAGGATTTGCGTCGTAACCTAACACTCTGAACAATTTGTCTATGAAGTAGACGGGGTGTGAAACCGCAATCAACGTGTTGTTGTAGGCACTATTTCACTCTGACCTGACATGTAACTAAGTCGTTGTTGAAAATTTTTAAAGTCAACCATGGCCTAGTAGGCAACGAGTCAAACAAATTTACTAAGTGACTGCGAAATTTGAAGAGCGCAAAAGGCCGATTTATTGTTGATAATTGTGTTTATAAATGGATTAAGGTTGTACGTCGGGAAACATTGAAGGTAAAAGATTGATGCGGCCATATTGTCGTTCATTATGACAAATTAGATTCAGAGAATTTAGAAACGTTTTAAGACTGTCTGGATTTATTGTCTGAAATACGATACTCATGTTTTCGTCACTGCCGGCAATTTTTCGTACTTACTATTAGATAAATATGCTTATTACAGTATATCAGACATTTTCGAACGCGGCTGTTCTTGATATGTCTACTTCTATGTTCCTGTGTGCCTTCAGTTAGTAACCATGGCTGCAATAATCAGTCTCGCCTATTTTGAAGCTAGAGCCTAACCAACGTCGACTTGACTTGAGTCCAGGTCATGTTCTTGAGTCGACTTGACTTAAGTCCTCCTTGAGTCAACTTGGACTGGAGTCCTCGAGTCGACTTGGACTTAAGCCCATGTCACGTTTTGAGTACAACTGTCATATTTTACTCTGACTTAATAATAATAAATAATAATAATAATAAGTAGACTTGACTTAAGTCCTCCTTGAGTCAACTTGGACTGGAGTCCTCGAGTCGACTTGGACTTAAGCCCATGTCACGTTTTGAGTACAACTGTCATATTTTACTCTGACTTTAATGTTACCAGAAATATTGCAGTCACTAAATTGTGTCTCTTGCAGGTGATAAATATTGGGGTTTACTCAACGGACGAGCAGCGGGCGGTTCACCAAACAGCATAAGCAAATGGCCAGATGTACCGAGTGATTTGGACGCGGCTTTTATGGGAACTGGAAAATCGGGTTAGTTGCTACAATGAATGCCCCTTCGGCCCCCGTTTGTGCGCCTGACACTTCCTACATGCTTGGAGTCGCGATGTCGTTGTCTTGCGACCTGGATTTAGATGACCGGGATGCGAACCCGTATCCTCGGAATAGTCACGTTAGTCGACTACCCACGACACTATCGTCGTCAAGTTGGGCGTAGCCAGTTTTATTTTTAACCCTTCATTAATTCCTTGCACAGGCGAAAACGAAACCTACTTCGTAAAAGGCAACAAATATTGGAAATTCCATTCAAGCAAATTCATTGTAGTCGAAGCACTCGAGACTTTTCGTCAAGACTTCTTTGGCTGCGACACGGTTACAACCTCGGCCAGAACAGAAGCACATGCGACTATCTCAGCTGGCGTAGTGGCAGCAATTATCACGGTGTCAATGATATTAGTATTAGCAGTAGCAGCATTCATATACAAGCACAAAGTTTCTCCTTATAAGTACACTCATCAAGGTCCTATTCCGCGAGACCCGCCACCTCCATATTCAAGAGGATATGTATCACATTTTGAGAAAGGCGAAAATCCGGACGATGGGTATCTATGGGTGAAATCAATCAACCATGGATGGAACAATTTGAAATATTCATTGCAACATAAAGTTTGAAAATCCGTCGCTATGGAAAAAACGCAAACTTGGAATGCTAGCCAGACAGACCTGTTCGATCTGCGGCACGAACGCATTGCTTAGCGACGTGGTTGAAAACTCAATACTCAGTGAGAACATTTAAGAAATCATGCCGCGAGGTGGCGATGTTAAGACGGAATGTTCAATCTGACAGTCAACGTTTAGCAGACCGAAATTTGCCTTTAAGATAAATTCGTTGTTGCAATTTCATTCGTCCTATGTATATTATTTTCATATTTTCCAATGGCGAAATCTAGAACGATATACTGGTGATCTAAGTGTATGTGCGAGATATGTAACCGGCATGATGACCGATGTATATCGGTCGGGCTCTTGGATATCACTTACGCCATTCGAATACATAAAGAGAAACCTGTTTTACAATAGTCACGGGTCCCAGGTTGAGTATACCTTTTCTTCGGAGCTTACTAATTCTTTTATTGGATTGTCAGAGTTTACATGAATAGGGTCCTCAAGACAAATAGTACAAAATACATAAATAGGATCCTTCACAGGAAATGCTATTCAGTTTCTTTACTTCTGTAATGTTATCACAGGTTTTGTCTAGACTCTAGAGATCTCATGCCCCACAGGGCAAGTTATTTTTCTTTATACGTTCGTTTAATACTGCAACTGCATATGCTGCCATGATACATACTAACGAATTCTTTTATGCCAAGCAATCGCTTTGTGTAATGAACTCTCGCAAAGGTTGATTGCGGATGCCACTGTGCGTTTTGTATGTCAGCATATTTCCACTGCCATGAATGTCCGTCCAGATCATGATTAGGATCTTGAATGTGTTCCTTTCATGATTCTGAATTTATGTCGTTTTCAACTTGTTTAGTCTATGCTCGTGTAGTGCGTGTGTCGCGTAGTTTCGATTCTCGCTCGCTACGTTGTACGCTCAGTGTGAACAAAGCTTTATGGTTTGTATGGATGTGGTTGAATATTGGATTTCTGGAGCTGTATGGAACAACGATCATGACGTAGCTGTTTCTTCCATGGTTGCTAGGCAATGTTAGCAACAATATTTTTTCTTTCTGTGAAACTTGATGTTTTAGATTTCTTTTTAGTTCCTGTATTTCATATTACTGTAAACTTATATATCTCCAAAATACAATTTCAATATAATATTGTTCGTACCGCGCGCTCTCTGTGTTGGTGTGTGACAAATATGCGAGCGATGCGCTCTTTTACAAGATTGGTGGCGCAATCATCAAGGCGCTAGCCACCGAACCCTGAAGGCTGGGTTGGAATCCCGGTCGCATCAACACCAAAAAAGTTACAATTGGTATCAGTAGTCGCCCCGTTAGGCGCCAGCAATGGCGTAGCTTACAGTAGATGAGCTCTATAGTCTAGCCACACATAGTACAAATCTCTAGAACGACAAGTAAAAATCTGTCTCGGTAATCAATTAATCATAATCAAATTAGCATTGAATTTTCTGTTACACTTGCAAGCCAACGCCCCTGCTAAATCGATCCAATCAAACGTGAGTTGTATACACAGGCGTCACATCGTCCCATGTAGCCTTACAATAGGGTGTGTTAATACAAAAGGTACTGTAGAATATGCCAACAAAAAAATATTTCCATTGTCTAGATAGAATCTAAGGAAGGGAATGTAATAAGATTAACTATACTACACCAGTATTGTTTGAAAGAATCACACGTACTTGTTCGACCTGGAATGTTACTGCGACTATTAGTATACAATTTATCGAGAAATGGTAATTCACCCCTTTTTGACTTGATCAGCGTTTTGATCGAAGGCGGCAGAAAAATTTAGGTGCGGTAGGTTATTAATAGTCTCGAGGATACGGCCGTAAAACCAGTGCAGTGATAGATGACATTGATCGATGATGAGTTGAAACAATGGATAGAAAAGCGTGAAATCACCGTATTTACGACGCACTAATGCTCAACGTATTATATTCTGTAGTTTTCAAGATATATTAAAATTAGACATGTCAGGACATCGTTGGAATTCTGAATCGGATGCCGCTGAAGAGCTCATTCAGTCACGGGTGAGTATATCAATACTATTAATAGATATTGTGAAGAAGATCACCACAGATTTAGCGTCCAGCCTTAGTTTATTGAGAATAGAATATTCACTAGCTTTCGGAGCTCCGCTCCTTAATCAGGTAAAGATGAAGGATGTGGAAGGAGTGGAACTCCGAAAACTAGTGAATGTTCTATTCTGAATAAAGTAAGGCTGGACGCTAAATCTGTGGTGATCTTCTTTACAATATCTATTGATCGCCCGCCCTCGGCTCCACTACACTCAATACTATTAATAGGTTAGACCGCTACTCGATTGGCCGGTTGGTTTGACTTTCCGCCTTCTTGATCCGGGAGTTATCTAGTTTGGTTCCTGACCAGACCAAATACCAAGAACTCTGGGCATGATAATCCAACGTCTTATCGAAACAAGTGTGCAATTCTCACGGCAAGGTTTGCAAAACTCCTTATCAAGTAATGTAAACTGCAAACAAGTACCCGCTCCTGTTAAACATTGCCAACACGTTTACTACGCATTCATCAATGTAGGCCTACCTAAATAGTTCGGACCAATTCGCGTTGATAAGATTACCAATCGAGACTCGAGACATCCGCCGTCAGCAAAATATATGAGCCGAAGCATTCTTTGCGACAGGTTCTATACTCAGCTGAGGCTTACGAGAAACTACATGCAATGGATAAGAAGGACTTCCCGATGACTAATTTCAAGTATGTATTGGATAAATTTTACGGCCAGGATTAAAATGTAGACGTAGGTAATACTAAACGGCGGACAAAACGTACCATGGACCAATCGAAATTACTGGTACTCAAGAGCGGACCGCAGATTTGAGTTATTGATATGGTTATGGAGCGGTAGGTAGCGAGATAATCGTTTAAAAAACGCGAAGCGAGCAACGGAAGGAGTTTTGACTAAGTTCGAGCGACTCTCCGACAATTCATGGTAGTAGTCTGCTGGGTCCGCCATTTAGTATCGCAAAGCCCGCTCGGTCCACAGTCCGCTTGGTCCGTCTTTTCGTGGCGCCACGTGTTGGTGTAGTTAAACAATCTCACTTCTTTTTCAGGCCTGGGAGAAGGCCCACCCAGGAAGAGATGGCAATACTCAAGGAGCGTCGAGCAAGTCAGTACGAAGGAAAGACTGCACACTTTGCATTATGTGTTTTTAATTTGATGAACGCCATCTTGGGAAGTGGAATATTGGGCTTGGCAAATGCCTTCGCCAATTTAGGATACGCCCTCTTCACGTAAGCAGATTTCACCAACGAATTCCTACTGAATGCTACATGCACTGTATATATACAGAAGTAGAAGATACCATCACTATAACAGAACAGTTGGCCGAGAGGCGTGGCATGTTCGCCTTGTGTGATTGGGACGCGTAATCGTTTCCCGACAGAATGAAAGCAAACATTTTAGGATTAGATCCGGTCGTATCTGCTCAGTAGTGCAGAGGGGGTGCGATTGTGATAGTAATCCGGGGTATACGCCGTAGATATCGACAGCATACAGTCTATTATTATACGCTAAGCATTAACCAGTCATAAATAACCTGCGTAGTTGAAATCGCCGTAAAATCGAAACAACAACCAACGACAAAATACAGTAGTGTGTCGACCTTCAAAATTATGCCACACCATAATCTTGTGATACTATATGCCTTACACGATAAACACCAAGCGCTATTTGATGCCTGTATATCGCTCGTATCCGCCCTACGCCCACGATGTTTCCCGCGTGCAGAGAAAAGGAACTTGGCTGAAATTTGATCCAACAAAGCTTTATGCCAAACATGTCATTATGCTTTCATACAGTATACATGTTGATATTTCGGGTTGACACAGCCCAGTTCACCATCACAGCCACAGCCCTTCGCACTCCTTCGATACCAAGTTCCAAGACGTGGGGAATGGATACTTTAAAGTCTTTGGCTTGACTCAGTCGGGAATCAAACCCGGGATCTCCGTCGGAGCTCTGCCCCTTCGCCTGAGCTGGGCTCGTGCATTATATATTCCAATATTCTGTGATGACTCGGCTTCATCCATCGATTGTGTGGTTTATCAAATTTTAAATTTGTGAATAATTACATTGATTCTTATTCCACATTCAGGATACTTCTAGTCCTGGTATCTGTTCTCGCATTTATGAGCATACGTCTACTTCTGGATATGTGCGACTTAACCGGCATCACATCGTATGAAGCGATCGGTAAGGCTGCATTCGGCAAAGCGGGCAAAATTGTAACAGTAGTCTGCATCTTTACTCACACTCTCGGAGGCAAGTATAAATTCAGGAGTCTTGTACAAATTTCTTTGTTAATTGGTTAATTGTCTCTGCAGCGATGTGTAGCTTCCTCTTCATAGTCAAGTATGAACTTCCAGAAGTTATTAGAACTCTCACAGGCTCGCCAGAATGCTCTCCGTGAGTATATATTGGTATATTACAGCAGAGCGTACGCGTAGCCGAGTACTATACGACCTATGCGATTGCATGTATACTCTCTGCATAAAAGATGGGCAAAAATTTACGCTAAGTTTCGGATTAAAACGGTCTAGTATTCAGAGCGAGACGGTTTTGATATATTACATTGTGTGATGTCTGATTAGACGTTTTTACCTTCCAAATCGAAACAGTTCGGCACTTTTACTGCAGTTATGCTAAAAACTGCTTCGCATACCAAACTATGTTGGCTTGGCTACGCTTATGCAGTAAAGTCTAACGACCCATTAGTAATGAGAAATTATCGAATTGCTATTACAGTGCGTGGTATTTGAACGGCGATATCATTGTGATTCTTGTCACTGTTGTGATCGTAATGCCTTTGGCTGCTGCCAAAAATATCGGTTTTCTCGGATACACGTCCGGATTCGCCATGGCTTGTATGATTTTCTTTACTATTGTGGTAAGATATGGAACTTTTTAAACTTTCCAAACAATCCCCGTTGAATTTACGGCGTTTACAGCTACTTATATATGTCATGTACGCAAGGACAATGCGTATAAAATTCGCGATCTCGATATTACGGGTTTATTGCTCAGATCCCTCTCACAACCTACGTACTCCTCCGATACGGACTGCGATGATGAGGCTGCTAACGGAGGAAGTGCCAGGCTGAGGTTTTTCGAACTTTCGAGTGATTGATTGACTTCGGAGTAGTTTGGCTCATGGCCTACTCTAGGTAACTAAAATGCAGGCCATGTTAGGCCCTTCACAACATTGACGCTTCGGCTATAGAAACATATATGTACCATCAGTGGTTACGCTTAGACATCAACACACCAACTATCTTACTATGGTATCTCTATGACGTTGCAGATTGTAGTCGAAAAGTTCATCATACCGTGCCCTATCAATGCTATTGAAGCATCAGATATTATTACTACGACAATGGTCGCGAACAAAGACATTTTATCAAGTAAGCATTTTATGCTTGCTTCTTACTTTCACTCACGTCAGTAGGACTGTAGCACCGAAACATATCGTATTTCTGCAATAGATTGCAAATTTTTGA
Source organism: Botrylloides violaceus (assembly GCA_030412335.1). Taxonomy (NCBI): domain Eukaryota; kingdom Metazoa; phylum Chordata; class Ascidiacea; order Stolidobranchia; family Styelidae; genus Botrylloides; species Botrylloides violaceus. Next base: position 29,992 of record JASFYC010000709.1, read on the forward strand.
TATGCGATCAATGTTCACAATTATGTATCGACGCGATCAGCTCACAGCATTTCAAAATGTCAAATTGCTGACAGAAGGCATGCCTACGTCTACGTTTGACGGGCTAAAAGAATTTCAGGGGTTTTCCAGAATAATTCATGGAATCAAACCCGGTACGTCCTGATCCCAAGGCGTAAAATGAAACCCTGTCAACTCTAGCAATTCTTAGCTTTGTCCTATTCAATAGCGCTACATTCAGACGCCGCTTCTATCGCTTCTATACATTTCAGCTTCAACAATTTCCACGTTGAACGAAACATTTGGTAACGTGACCGCTGCAACCGAATGCATACATTCAAACTCGCTCAGTGCCGAGCTCGAGGATGCATTGAAGCACCAAACGTGTGAACCCGAGGCATTCACTATCAGCTCAAAAGTAAGGCGTCGATGTCTTGGCTTGTTATAGGCTACTTATCAATAGAAGCCAAAGCAAACCCAACCCAGTAGGCCACCTAGTTTTGAGGAGGGATATATATGACTGGTGTGACTTTATTTTCTAGAGCGCATATGCAGTGCCTACGATGGTGTTTGCATTTCAATGTCACGCATCAGTTCTGCCAATCTACTTGGAGTTGAAAAACCCAACGAAAGGACGAATGCAAGCAGTTGCGGTGGTATCAATCGGAAACGTATTCCTGTTATACTTCATCGCCTCCCTATTTGGCTACCTCACTTTCTTCAGTAAGTCTCGTCAAATTTACAAGCATTTCAGCAAATGTTAGTATATTCCTCTATATATGACGAATCACTGTCATTTTTGTTTTTAGATGCGGTTGGCCCAGAGTTGTTGTTGATGTACAGCGCATATGATTCGGACAACATCGTTATTCTACTGGCCAGACTTATGGTGCTGGTCTGTGTGATATTTTCTACGCCACTGCTACATTTTCCAGTAAGTCAGACGATCCTGCTTGTCCCTGTATACAGTACTTTCGTTCTTCCTCGTACCAAAGTCAACACTTTCGAGTCTAGCTATTGTAGACCAGCTAATTCAGTCGAGGTTTTGAATTTTATGGCGTTTTCAACGAATCAAGTCATGTAGACCAAGTCAAGAGTCAAGGGTCACTATATAAACCACAACCCACGATACGGACTGCCAAGCCGAGCAGAACGGATAAATACAAGCACATATTTGCATACATAGTGATTTACATACAATACCGCACCCTATACGTTTCATTACTGGGTGAAACCTTCACCTCGGATATATCATTTCAACCTCGGCCCCCGCCCTCAATCTGTACTGATACAGGAGCTAACAACAATTCTTGTTATTACAGTCACGAAGATCGATTGAAAATATGTTTTTCGCAAAGCAACCATTCACGTGGTGTAGGCACATCGGAATTATGTTATTCTTACTAACTTTAAGTAAGTACGTTCTAAGGGCTAAGCACACGATCACTGTATAAGCGAGAATTTTTCAATCTGCACTTCTACAACGCTACGAGCCTAGTTGACGGAGAGGCTGGTTTCCAGAATATTACCAATTAGACTTGGCCGCAGTCATTAGTATTATAAGACTTCCGTTCTATGGAACCCCTTTTAGCCGAACGCTAATTCTAAGTCAAGTCTTGTCAATATTTAATTCTACCAAATCTAATTTTTTCAGCTGACGTTCTGGTGATTTTCGTTCCGTCAATTCGGGATGTTTTCGGAGTGATCGGTGCGACGTCAGCGTCAATGCTCGTCATCGTTCTTCCGTCGTTGTTCTATTTAAGACTGGGAATGGATCGAGTACGTTCTCCGAAGAAAATTACGGTGGGTGATATTCTGAGTAACAAATATAAAATTTCAATTTTAACCAGGGCTATACTTGGCCTACTACTAGGTTAACTAATAATGAATGAACAAACCCCAATGGACACATGTATAACCTATCTTTTGCAACAGGGCCAGGTGGCCACATGTACAACTTATCTTAGCAATAGGCCTCGGTGGGCGGTGGCCATATGGTTTCTCTAGTTTGACGCTAAAATGGAAGAACATGTCGCGTAACAGTAGAAATCCCTTTGTACGGGGAGAGATCAGCGTACGCCGCGTAATCAAATTCGACATTAGCGGTCGACAGCTGAAAAAAGGATGAATTAAAATCTGAAGGAAAATGGCGGTTGGTTGGAAAGAAAGATTGGCTATTTAACGTCAAACAAGCGCTTTTCGGCGGAAAAATAAATATTGATAAATATTGAGGAGGTCTAAGAACGGAAAGATACTATGACCACGTGATCGTACAGACTCATGCTGTATCTGCGTATCTGAGTACCAATCTATACACTACCAATAACAATTAGCCTTCCTGCGCTGTTTTGTTTGTGTTTGTGCGTGGGTTTTTAGTGAAAATTTTAGTGTGCCTAATCTGAAAGGGGAAAGAAACTGAACTGCACTCGAATATACCTAAAGCTACAATGACCAATCGGAATGAACCGTACAGCGCCCTGACGATGCCCAGCAGCTACCCTGGGCATTTTTTAAGCATCGCAACCAAAATACATATTCAAAAGGTCCGTGCCGACGGAACTCAAAGGTACCGGTACTGCGTTCCACAGATGCTGCGGCCCACAGTAACTCGAAGCTCGGCGAAACGACGACTTCAACCAACACGGCATCGTCGCTCGAATTGTCTTCGCAAACGCACTTCGAAAATTTTGGCGCCAACGCGATGCAATGATTAGACCCCGGAGTTGTGTTATTAATGGCTAGGTAACTAGTTGGAACAGCTCTTTTATCGCTCCCTAGCGGACTAACATCTCTACGTCATGTAAAGTTCCATAGTATCTCTGGTAAGTTCTGTCAATTTTCTAAACGAAAAAGTTCCAATTTCCTAAACGGACATTTCCGTCTAGAATTTCCGTTTTGAAAATTGTCGGAAATTTTAAACGGAACAGCTCTTTTATTGCTCCCTAGCGGACTAACATCTCGACGTCGTGTAAAGTTCGATGGTATCTCTGCAAAGTTCATTCAATTTCTAAACGGAAATTTAATTTTCCTGAACAGAAATTACCGTTTAGAATTTCCGTTTTGAAAATTGTCGGAAATTTTAAACGGAAGAGCTCTTTTATCTGTCCCTAGCGGACTAACATCTCGACGTAATGTCAAGTTCGATAGTATCTCTGCCGAGCTCTGTAAATTTTCTAAACGGAAAATTTCAATTTTATGAACGGAAATTTCCGTTTAGAAATTACGTTTAGGATTTTCGTTAACTTTCTAAACGAAAATTGACGGAACTTGGCAGAGATACTATCGAACTTGACATGACTTCGAGATGTTAGTCCGCTAGGGACCGATAAAAGAGCTCTTCCGTTTAAAATTTTCGACAATTTTCAAAACGGAAATTCTAAACGGAAATTTCCGTTTAGGAAATTGAAACTTTTCCGTTTAGAAAATTGAAAGAACTTGGCAGAGATACTATCGAACTTGACATGACCTAGTAAGATTTCTCGAAATCCAACTTTCCAACGGGAAATTTCCGATTTCGCAAACGGAAATTTCCAATTTTCTAAACCGAAATTTCCGTTATAAAATTGGACATTTCCGTTTAGATAATTGAAAGTTTCCGTTTGCAAAATCGGACATTTCCCGTTTGAAAGTTGGATTTCGAGAAATCTTACTATTTTTTCCAGCAATCTACATCTAAGTAGGTTATAGATACAAATGCCAATAAGGAAAGGTTGGAGGATAGCTCTAACTAAAACTTCTAAACACATAATCATCAGAGGATGGGTCAACCTATACGTTCACCGCAGCAGAGTCAATGACAGCCTGTGTAGCCTGCCTGACATTTTATGAAAATGCGCGCTCAGCGCTCCCGCTATCTCGTTTGCGAACTATCTCCTAAGCTGTCGTGCCATTGCGGCGTTACAGGCTACGCCACCGGTCAGAGAAATCACCACTTAAGCTCAACTTGGCTCCATTTTCTTTCAGCGCAAAAACGCAAAGCGTCGCGAACCTCTTACTGTCACCATCCCAGTACCCTTCATTAGCGCATCGAAATGTATTCTAAAAGAACTGTGCTGTGAAAACTCAACGGTGTAACCTTCTACGCTTTTCCACTTTTACCGCAATACCACTCTCAACAAACGACCGCTTCTACCTACACCAGCGCCCAAATTGTAGCGCCCGCTTGTGGAATGATTGCTTCCCCGGGAACTACTCTTTCGAAAAACGTCTTGCCATATTCAATGGTTTGAAAATTTGGCCACCGTACTAATCTCCACATGACGCCGCCATGGGAAGTGTAATAACATTGACAATTTTTTGTAACAAATAATTTTACCTTGGACTATAGTCTACAATACTAATATATTTCCTTGTACAGAGCATCATTCTCGTCGTTTTCGGTGTGTGTTTCATGATCGGAAGTATGTCGCTCATCATACTGGAAAAAGTGACATAAGTAACCGGGAGCAACATCACACCAACGAAGTGGACCACACTGAAGAAAAATATGGGATATCCCATAAATTCTAATTGATCACTTGGATGCATTCTACATTGGATATTTTATTACCTCTAAATTAAACGCCGTTATCACCTTGTCTCTTAGTGTCTGCGCGTCCATCTGACGTCAATGTTTAGGTCATGTATACGCCGGGTCAATGCAGATAGACTACACACGTGTGTACACGATATCGATACTTGCGAGTTTAGCTCCGCACTACCTTGATGCTAGAGCTGTCAAACAGCCGATCTCACATCCCAAGCGTCAGGTTATAACTCGATTTACCCCACGCGCCGTCGCCGATCCTACTTGTGATCCGCTTGTGAAATAAAACAAGTACTATTCAAATTTGCTACGGTAAAAAGTCCATCAACATCGACTGTAAGTGTCACCATACACCTTAGTCAAATAACCAACACATCATCATCATCATCATCATAGTAGTAGTATTGCCCAAAGAAAATTCTCGTCATCCTATACAAACGAAAAATCGGAAATCAGCCACCTGTAAAGCAAACAAACAGGCCTCAAAAACAGAAAATTTCCATCTTCGTCTCTGAAGGCGGAATAGATAAATAAATAACGATATACACAACCACACACCATAACGGACACGGCACTCTGCTGAATTGCAGACAACGTAGAATTTCTGGCGGGACGCCCATCCTAACAAAGCAAAATTTTCACATGGTCAGCGATTTTGCGGTCTGCCATTAAGTAGGTCCATGGCCATGGTAGGTCAATCGGTATTCCGCCTAATCCGCGCTTTCAAAATCATCAACTAGCATACGAATCATTTTCCTACAGCCCGCCTGCCGCCTGTGGGGCCTGTTAAATCCTCGAAGCACACCCGCTACCAATGCAAACCTCCAGCTAACCGGTGCTAAATATTTTAGGCTCCGCCAGAGAAACTAAAATTGCAACACTAGGCTCAGAACTTGACGCAGCCAATGCAGATCAAACGTGAAAATTAAACAATAACCTTAAGACTTCAGTTGCATTACCAAAAGGGTTCCAGCCGACAAAACTTAACGGTACCGGTACTGCGTTCCACAGGTGCTGCGCCCCACAGTAACTCCAAGCTCGGCGAAACAAAGGTTTCAACCAAACCGGCATCGTCGCTCGAATCGTCTTCGCAAACGCACTTCGAAAATTTTTGCGCCAACGCGATGCAATGATTACACCCCGGAGTTGTGTTATTAATGGATAGGTAACTGGTTGAAACAGCTCTTTTAGCGCTCCCTAGTGGACTTACATCTCGACTTCATGTAAAGTTCGATAGTATCTCTGCCAAGATCTGTCAATTTTCTAAACAGAAATTTTATTTTCCTAAACGGAAATTTCCGTTTAGAATTTCCGTTTTGAAAATTGTCGGAAATTTTAAACGGAACAGCTCTTTTATCGCCTCCTAGCGGACTAACATCTCGACGTCTCGACGTCATGTAAAGTTCGATAGTATCTCTGCCAAGTTGTTTCAATTTTCTAAACGGAAATTTTAATTTCTTAACGGAAATTTAGAATTTCCGTTTTTAAAAATTGTTTGAAATTTTAAACGGAACATCCTTTAATCGCTCCCTAGCGGACTAACATCTCGACGTCATGTAAAGTTCGATAGTATCTCTGCCAAGTTCCGTCAATTTTCTAAACGGACATTTTAATTTACTAAACGGAAATTTCCGTTTTGAAAATTGTCGGAAATTTTAAACGGAACATTCCTTTATCGCTCCCTATCGGAGTAACATCTCGACGTCATGTAAAGTTCGATAGTATCTCTGCCAAGTTTTGTCAATTTTCTAAACGGAAATTTCCAATTTTATGAAAGGAAATTTCCTGTTTAGAAATTACGTTTAGAATTTTCGTTCATTTTCTAAACGTTATTTCCAATTTTCTAAACGGAAATTTTTTATCTCGATGCTAGCTGTCATGTAGAGATGGAACTGGATACCATAAAGGTTTGGGTTAATAAAGTCGCGTTGCTCCGCAAACAGCCAATCTCAAATCCTAAACGTCAGGATATATAACTCAATTTACCCCGCGCGCCGTCGCCGATCCTGTTTGTGACGCGCATGTGAAATAAAGCAAGTAGGTCTACTATTCAAATTTTCTACGATCAAAAGACCATCAACATTGACTGTAAGTGTCACCATACACCTTAGTCAAATAACCAACCACATCATCATCATCATCATCATAGTAGTATTGCGCAAAGAGAAAATTCTCGTCATCCTATACAAACGAAAAATCGGAAACGCAAACGGACAGGCCTCAAAAACAGAAAATTTCCATCTTCGACTCTGAAGGCGGAATAGATAAATAAATAACGATATACAGAACCATACACCATATCGCGCGACGATACAAGAAGAAGATAAGCAAGTTACGAAAATAAAACTATGATCGAGCATGTAGTAGGCCATGGATCGAGTCACCCACACGGTCACAGTCTAGATAATTATCTCATTATAATCAATGCGGAATTGGAGCAAAAATCTGCTCGGGTTGACAACCTAAAAGTGCCACACAGAACCGAAAACATCAAAAATCAATATGCTCGGGTTCAAACATCCGGTACGTATTAATAACTTTATTATATCTATCAGCTTACTACCAAACGCATATATGGGAGCATATGGGTATAAGCCGCAATAATATTGCGTTGAAGGACAACACCTGAATTTACTTCTGACTTTGGGATCACTAAACTTCGTTCCCCTATGACATCACTGGGATCCACCGCTGATATAGCTAGAGCAAATACCGATTTCATGCGGTATCGCTTGTCACACGAACTAGAAACGCCAGTTTGGCAATAATACACGTCCAGCATATGCATCATGGTCATAATGGCACTATACCGTCCAATATGATCAGCATTTGAGTCAAAAGAAGTTACCGATCAGTTGACGGCGTGACCAGAACAAATGAAACGAATTCAGCCATGGCCTACTAGTAGTAGGCCATGATTCAGCACATTCGATTCAAATTGTATTCTCCCTCTTCGCAATACCAACAAGAAAACTTCTACAACGCGCTTCAAAATTATTCAATAGTGCCATAGTTAACAGAAGAATGCCTGAAAACGCATCAAAATGCGGCAGATTGCACCGAAATGTCTATAACACAAATAATGAAAAAGTTTGGTCAAAGATCAATGAGGTAATTACTAATGTTTTCTAACAATGTGTACTCACAACCATGCCAGTACACATTAGACTCACACGCGAAAACTCTAATACAGCTCTATCATATCCTTGAGCACGTGGTCTTTTCTCATAAATGCATACAAATCGTTTGCATAAATCGCAGATAATGTCATTTTGATTAGAGGAATTTCGTATTAGCGCCACAATCATGCATGATTTGAGATCCATGTTTGCCAGTCCTTAGCCCAGCGACTCGTAACAGTTGCCGATCACTTGGGTAAACACAATAGCCATAAACAATATCGAAAAAACAAGCTTGCAACCGTCATATGAAGAATTCCGATAATCACGGAGTTTATTACCCGCAACGATGACAGGCGCAGATGTTGTGGAGCTAGTAATTTCGCCAGATTGTAAACTCGTTTACGATCATCGAGCGCGGCACGCGATCTAAAGCTCATCGACATTTACTGTATACATTTCAGGCATAATAAAGCTACCGTGTGTAAGGTAAATAGGAGTTTGTTGATCCGCAATTTTGAGCAAATTACTTTGTAGAGTTCACCGACCATTATATATATTCATCCAATTTCGTTAATCCTGTACTTGATCTTTTTTCTAAAGGTCTTTGCTTCAACCTTCGAGCCTCTTTCCGTCGCATCCGCCTGTAAAAGCATACAATGAGCATTGTACATTTGTAACGTAACATTGACTGTGGGTCCGCCTTCTGGTCGAGAGGTTCCGCGTTGGATTCCCGACCGAGTCAAACCAAATACTTTTAAAATTGCTATCCGTTCTCCACCCTCTGTTTGACAGCCGGTATCGGGGAGCGATAGGGATAGCGATCCAGTTCTAACAGCAAATGCCAGACGAAACAAGTATGCGGTTAAACGCCTCAAGATCAACGAGACGAGAAACACTTGCAGATATCGCGTAATTTAGTAATTATGTCATCGGCCGGTAAATTCGACACTCAAGTGGATTTTAACGATATAATTAGTTTGGATTAATTCGTGATAACATTTTTCGGAAACCACCACCACAGAACCTTACATAACGTCAGATATGTATCGTGTTATACAGGAAAGCTTCTCAGCGGATGAAGAAAATTGTCATAATGACATTTACAAATGTAGAAATGAGCACCAAAACGTCGCCTACGCAAGTTCAACAAGTTCACCGCTTTCGCATTCACAACCTTGTCTGGTAAATGTACTGTAGCACAGTGGAGAAATCGATTTGTGCTATTTATAGCGTAGATTCGATTGCTATAAGCAAATGAAGACTAGACGGGAGTATATGCTTCTGAATGATTTACTCACTCTTAGGCGCTTGCTGTTAGTGTTAGTGAACAAACAAGGAGATTATACCATACTATATACTATACCTGAAAATGACCCGATAGCAACAAGTAGTGAGGACGGACTGGTTCAATAAATCAACAACGATAAGACTGTTTGAAATGAAACTGAGAAGAGTAGTGTTCTATAATCATACATCGAACCTCCTACTCAAATTCCGCGGAATATCAGCGAGTGTGCGGTTGCGGTTGATACCAACCACGACCACAAAACGATACGGGACTTCGACAACATATGATTTTGCTATGGATACAGCACATGGAATACGAATTCCGAACATTCGAGTGGGTGATTGAATTCATACGTTAACTAAACTTTGAACAACATTAATAACAGATTATGATAACCAGAGCTTCGCATATATGCTTATTACACCAAGATTTGCGGAATGTAATACAGAAATAATGAATTTTTGAGCGATCTGGGTCAGAGGTCACAGTGTTAACACACCTCCACGTACTGTGAAACTGATTACCAAGAAAGTTTGTGCGTTCGCGGGAACATCGTGATCTTTACAAAGTTAGACAAAGCGATTTTCCCTGAATTTTAACGTGTGATTTAACAAGCACGATTAGAATCACTAGATCGATATAACATCAAAGTCTGAGTGCGCTTCGTATAAGAAATTGTCTTGCAAACGTAGTGCCCAATGCCAGTCTATGCCCACATTCACTCAAGTTGTCAGTACGAGGCCGTAAATGTTTATGGGTATATACCGATCGACGGTCTTGCGCCACGGGTTACCTCCTATTGGTCGCGCGGGCGGCATACTCGTGTCCAACTATTCCCGTTCTCCCCATAGTTGTAACCTCGGCTATTCGTCGGAATTCAGGAAAATCGACAACCCGAATCGGTGACGGCACATGAATTAAACAATGTAGTATCAGGTGGTCAGGCGTACACACGTTTATAAATGATCGCCCAGAAAGAGGAAACCAGTACAAAATACCAAAATTAGAAATGTTTAGTCAAAAACGTAAAGACTTACTTGCGATATGCGTAGAGTCCGATGGGAATGGCAAGAAGAAGACCCATCAAGAGTATACCTGCCAAGTACGTTCCAAAACTTTTACTTGGTATCACCTCTTGTGAAATGGTCGTTACTTCATCTGGCATAAAGTCATTTTTCCAATGCTCTACTAGATCCGCATGCTCCCCGCTAGTCACAGGTTGGACATCTGGTTTTAATCCCGACGCATGTAAAGGCGGTTTCGTCATGAACCTTTTCGATTGCTTGAACGCAATCACGCTGCAGTGAGCAAGAGCGGTTCGATTGAGAATACAAGTTGTATCGTGGATATGATTTCAGCTAAGATATATATCTATAGCGGTATTTGCTCTACAAGAACTGCTATTTTCACACAAATGAAAAGAACACAAAGACCTCTACCTTCCTAATCCGCTCGACTGTACTGTAGTACATACGTAAGGCCTATATCAGACCAGAAACGTACAAAGTACCACAGCAATGAGAATGGCTCTTATATATATCTCATCGACTGACATCGCAAAATATGCTCACGCGTGCTTCTGCCAAAATCCCCTAATCTAGTAATACACTAATCGGTAACATTGTACACTTTGACCCGTGATAGCCCGCGAGAATAAATTGGATGAAATCATTATCCCGAGGATGTGTCACTGAGCGGGCGATATTTTCGCTAGAGTCCTTTTTCCGCAGCGAATGATTTGTCTTTTTACGTAACCATATTGATATTACCCATGGCTTACTAAATTCACACAAATTTAGTAGGCCATGCATTACCTTAGATTATATATATATATTCCTTATCGGTAAAAGTCATGTTATTCTCGTATTACACAATAACTTCAAACACGGTTGAAAACAGTGGTAGAAAACCAGCTGTGAGCACATCAATCGACCTTTCCGCAACATTAGACTACCTCGTTACGATACCCTAGACGGCCGGCCCAGAGTAGGGGACACCGAATCGATTATGATATAGTATCGATATTCATGACATTTTGATAATTGGTACCGATCATCAGTCAGACGATATGGGACGGTCGCGAAGGCGAGCGGGTGCGAGTTAAAAATGCGGGACTCGACTAAGTCAGCTCGAGTAAATCGTCTAGATACTACCGCCATACATGCGAGTTCTCATTCTGAACCACTGATATTAAATTCAATGATGTTCTTCCTTTGTATTTATGCTAAGCACGTTTCCGGAGGTCACAAAACGTTCCACAACAGATAACGTTACAGAGTTACAGACGTAGCGGAGCAAAACAAACGCGACCGCGGGTCTATTTTTCCAGTAGTCATATCACGCACGGATCGTCCAGTCGGGATGACGCCGCAGATTTCACGCTGCGGTTGTCGGCCAAAGATTATTCAAACACTCAGCGTAGCCGGAAGCTAGAGTTTGATTTGTGCAGCTGTTTGGGTTAGTTTCTTGTTTCGCAACCAGCCTCGCACAACATATGCTACAGATTCGTTATGGGAATTCAAATTTTAGCTCATAAATTCTCAGGCTTCAAGCTTTCAGAATTCAAATCGTGGCAAAAACACAAATTACTATATTGTTCTCATTTCGCAACTAGCTAGGCCTACATTTTGTCGACCGGCGTGGAAATATACAATCAAGCGACAGCAAGCTTCTGATACCAAAACAGCTCAACGCCTACCTGACTAGGTTGCTCGCCTCAGACACAATTACGTTGACATCGTTACTCTAATACTGGTACATAAATTCATCGTAAAAGTATAGCACTATCCAACCGAAGCAGAATTCAAACTGGCGTACTGTACTTTGCGCCACAATTTTACGCAATATCAATTTACTGCTCAACTTTAGCACCGCGTAGCTAGAAATAACAGACTGCTTCTCGTTCGCGAACTGAACGCTCGCCAGCTGTATCTCGCATAAAAGCCTCTCTTTCTGCCTTCAGTCAGCCACGTCCGAATTCAACGGGCTCGCCTGTAAAATGCCTTGGGATTTGTCATGCAACTGGTAGTCACGGACCTCAAACGCTCGGGGATCTTCATGAGAAAAAGTCGGATACGTCTACCACAACGTTTGTGATGCGTATCGACCAACTATGAGTCTACCTAATTTGTATCAGCTTGCTAGCTCCCCGCCTGTGTTCAATCCAGTGCTCACTCTTCAATCAATTCGCTAAATTAGGCTTAGGCCTATGTAACTTCTGATACTGATAAGTGCCTCTCGTGAAATCGGCGGTAATCATCATTTTATGGCACGTCTGAAACGGTGCTGCTAGAATGACTTACGGTACATACCGTGATCACGATGAGTCTGACACATTTTGCTCGGATAATAATAGACTACAAGCGCTAGACGTCGGAAAGCCGGGTAATACGACACCACACCGGCGCGATTACTGGCAGTTACTGCGTACGTTACAACAACTCTTTTAGCAAATATACTGATTCCAGACTATCGCCACGCTAACACCAATAGCCGTTGCGTTTCTGCGAAATAACTTGCTGGTTGAAAGCACGATAGTGAAATCAAACCTTAATTTAATGAAATGTCAGGCAATTGATCAAAGATTTGAAAGCAGAATGAAATTTAATGATGTATTCCGTAATTTCAGAATTAGTCGCAATTAGAAGTTACGTAGCACAACGTCATCAAGTACATTTCGAAAATTGAGATCGCAAAATTCGTAATCAGAGACCCGGCTTCCGAGTACAGCATACGATAGAATGAAGTACCAGTGTGCAGACTTACTACGCAGGAATTGCGCACTCGCCGGCTATTTAGCACTAGACCTGACACTGCAAATGAAATTTCACTCTTTTCATCAAACGACCCACACCCCGCCGAATTTCGCCTAACCACACACTTAACAGCTTTGCGTTGTCGCCTCTAGCGATGCTAGTGTAATAATCAGCATATAATTTCCGGAGATATCATTTATTTAACAGGGTAAATCGAGTGACCTTCTCATGGCAAACAGAAGTTGAAGAAGGATTACGGGGATTGCGGAATTGATTGACTTCAGCTGCATGTACTGACATGCTAAACTTCCGCGTTTTCCTCCAGGCTGTCACAACATTCGCACTAACGTAGCGTTGATGTCCCTGCCAAATGTCAATAATAGGCTACTCTCTTGCTTATTTGAGTTGATTTGCCTGCTATGATTCTTCTCTTTCCAACTTCTGGACGGCGTCATTCACAACATCGGCAATGACGTCAGGATTTAACAGCTCTTTGACCTACAGGAAATTTTCATATTTCACATTTCTTTACGATATTACAAGATAAACAATTCAAGAAGGGAAAAGTCAACAAACCATGCCTGCTTCATTAATTACGCACCTCATGACGTTGGGACGCTTCATAGGTATACATGACGCTTGTGTCATATAACTGGATGTTATGTCTGGCTAGCATCAAGATGCAATTTCTTAATCGACAGATTACCTCCCTGTCTTCCAACGAAACAGGTTCGAGATCAGCAACGAACCCACCATGACCTGTGATTGTCATTAGAATTTTTTTTATCATGACAATATGCGAGTGGAACTAAAATACGGATCAAGCGGAATTACACATAACTAAACAGCGTACGGCGAACCGCGGACCACGTAGGAATTTCGGCAGGTTGTCTAACTTAGCCAAGGCTTCTTCCGTCGCTCATTCCATGATAATAATGCTATTATCTCACGACTTAAACGAAGCATAACCTTATTAGTAAATCCACTGAAATTCTTTAGATTTTACGCGATTCTGTGGTCCGCCGTTTAGAAATTTCGGCGGGTCGCCTCAACTTAGCCAACGCTCCTTCCGCGTTAATAATGCCATCTCACTACTAAAACGGGCACTCATAAACTTATTACATTATTAGCAATTCCACTGAAATTTTTTAGATGTTACGCGATTCCGTGGTCCGCCGTGTAGTATCGTCGGTAAATTCTTGCGCCTTGGTGCGCTTTTTTAGTATCACCAATATTCGCGTTAACCTTACCTTTATCTTCTTCATCATTTTCTGTTGGCGGTGTTGAATAAATCCATATGTAGCCGTTATTAGCAAGTATTATGGTCGCTCCACAAGTCAAGTTATGCATGTGGTTTTTCCTTCTCTTTACCAACGACGGGGACACCACAACAAGACAGCCTTGACCCAGTTTACCGTATCTTAAACTCCGGGTGTGAAGGGAAAGAGATCCATCATTGTGAACCTGGCAAATAGGCAAAGTAGATTCGCAGACCACACTATGACAGTGTTGGTGTCAGTAGAAACAGACCCATTGTGTGGCGTATCAGAGTGAATAGCTTTTTGTCATATGGCATTTACCTTTTGGAATGGTCCTATTTTTTGATATCTATTGAGAAGATCTTTAAACAGACAGTCCCGGCCTTCAACTTCTTGCATGGCCAATTTTTGTTGCAATAATCGAAAGCGTCAAGCTTTTCACGCAGATAAAATCTACATAAGACGATGCCGTGAGCGAGTCGCGTCAGGAGTGAAGATTAGCGCGTGCGTGATTACAGCCGTTTTACGCACCCCCTTGAACGTTTGATTTGAATTGGGCGTACTCGCTTTCGGACATTACCAAAAAAAACTGGCGAAAATGACAATACCGAGAATGGACATCATCATAATATTATGAAACCTCGCTGACCTGTTGCACTTCTGCGCTTATAAGATCGCCCTCCTTGAGATATTCTCGCATATTCAATTGATCAGTGACAGATCTCCGACGAAGTTCCCCACCGGGTAAATTTACGTATGATAAATGAAGGACGGAATCAACTCGTGAATTGGTGTCAACCTTCAATATGAATTGAGAAAAAAAATTATGAATAATTAGAAATCAGGGTTTTGTGATAGTCCTACAAATGCTGATATTTAACCTTCCAGCGTTTTTGTTGTACTTCTTTAATTCTACCGACGACAATGTCTCCGACTTCTCCATTATATCGTAGCTTCAATGGTTTGACACTGATTAATTTATTGATTCTTTCTATTACTCCAGCAACGCATGCATGAAGTTTGTCCTCCCTCATGTACGTCCCTGAATGACAGAAAATTATTACAAACTTTTCGCAACCATGCATTTCCCGGCAAGCCTTCAAAATCTTTGTGGGATCAGCTCCTTCACCAGGGAAGATAGAATTTTATAATTCAGGTAGCACCGGAAGGCGTACAAAGTATACATTTCACGATTTCGGCAGGTCTCTGCATACTGCCAGGTAAGATAATTCCGCGTGTTACGCCTACGTGGACATTATTTTGGTAAGACCCATTTCATATCGATTGTGCTAGCATACACACGAATATAGGGTAACGCATAACACCGTATGGAATATCGATTAGCCATCAAATTACCATGTCCTCTCATATAGTCGGTGTCTTCTGTCACCACATCGCCTGGAGTTACGAGGTGAACGAGCTCGCTATGCTTTTTCGGGATCGAAGTGTGCCTGGTGGGGCGTCTAAACTCTACCGCTGACATCACGATAGGCACTGACACGACTGGCTAATCCCCCTGCAAGCCCAAGCTCAATGAACGACGATGTGGTCGTCGTGATATGTAAACTCAAACTGCACGTGAAGTCTTGGCAAAAATGAAATCACTTTTGGGGAATCACCTCTGACGACTCAGGCTCTCTGGCGTCTTTGGCGATTGCTAGCCATGAATGCGTTTTTTTTTCATAGGCATTTTGAATATTGCATGAAATACAATATTACAGTCAGTAAATTTCTCCTTTACAGACTAGTACCGCGACTATGGGCTTTTTAGAGGCCAAGACATTTTATATATCATTGAGACCTAGGCTCAAAATACAGGAGATCATGATCACCCCTAGCGAGAGAAGTCTGGATGCTGATGTTTACTAGGTTGTGATAGGCTACTTACTAACAAGAGGAGCAATTTTCGCCATATCTTTCATTTGTTTGCATCTATGCCATGACTAATAAAGGTTGCGCTGTGCTTAGCAGACACGTCGAACAAGTCGTATTCATTATCTGTGCATGAGCTATTGCACCATCTATTTTTCTAAAATTTGGGGCTCTTAGCAATAGTCACGGGACGTCTACGATGCTTACGTGTCCTTTAACAGTCATAAAAGGAAGTGCAAAAATAAGCTTAGACACTGGAGACTGACAATCTTTATGGTAGTTTAATGTCATCTTGTAGAATAGAGTGATTCGCCGGTGCAACCCGATTGAAGATACCGAAAGTTCTTATTTGCGATATAGCCTATTGTGGTTCCAGCTCTGGATATTCCAATATATTGTGGTTAGCTCATCTTTTATATGCTTTTTATTCCTCCTTATGGCGATATAGATACTTTACCGTAAATTTATTAACAAGACTGTAAAGATGAGACGTTGTATCCCTGTATTTTTAATTCTGATTTCCGCATTGATGTTTTGGAAAGTACGAGCATGGGGAAGTAATAAAGTGTTACTGAAAGATGTGACTGCACTGACTCTTCATAAAGGACAAATGACTACAGGAAGAAGATCGAGTCCAGTTCCTCAGTTGAAATGTGTTGGCGGTAGTGCGGGATGCTATAAGTTCACTCCGCAAACTGTCCAATGCCGAAATGCAGGTTTCGACGGAAATGAAGTACAATGGGAATGTAAATGTGACATGGATGATTCATATCGCTTTGGCAAAGTTCAAGTAACTTGTGAAGGGTACGATTATCCAGATGATCCGTATATATTGAAAGGATCTTGTGGGCTGGAGTACGCAATTGACTATACAGAAGCGGGTCGTGCAAGAAGTAGTGACTATTCTCCTTCGTGGAGTTCTAATGATTCGGATGGCGGAGGATGGATATTTTTCTTTATTCTCATTTTTGTGATAGTTTTCATGATATGTAAAATGGGTGGCAACCATGATGATAGCAGAGCTCCGTACCCTGAAGCACACCGTCCTGACCATAGTTCAGATTCACGCCACACTGGACACAATAATCCTCCTCCGTATGGCTTCAAGAGAGAATACACCCAGCCCCAACCAGAATATCAACCACCTCCCCCATCATACGCGGATGCTACTCAAGATCCTCACCGTTCATCCACTTACACACGTACACGAAATGCCTACCACAGTGAAACAACAAACTCACCGAATGGAGGAGGTTTTTGGACTGGACTTGGTTTGGGTGGTATTGGGGGATATCTTTTTGGAAGTCGCCGGAGAAATCACTACAATGGCAACCCCTCATATGGTGGGTACTGGGGAAATAATCGTGGCTGGGGAAGTTCATGGGGCAACAATGGCGGATGGGGAAGCTCATGGGGCAATAATGGAGGATGGGGATCAAGCAGCACCACGTATAGGAGAAGTACTGGATCAAGCTCATCAGGAACTAGCAGGACAACATCTGGGTATGGAGGAACATCCAGGCGATAACTGCCATACAAAAGTGACGAGTCTATGTAACAATGGCACACATGATCAATATCTACCTGAACTATTAGTTTCATGCTAGTCATCGGCCTGTGTTGCTCGCATATTAGTTTAAGTAACAGGCTGAATTTCATATTACTTGAGCAGAATACTGAAAGACACCCATCGATTAGAGATATTCTATGAATCTCTGAAAGATCGATGGAGCTTTGAATGTTCTTAAATTTGTGGAGACCTAGGCTATGACATATATGCACTTCGCCAAGAATGTTTTTGTACTTTGTTTGCGCAGACGTTGTCTTAGATTTTACTTCATGCTGGCAGATTTATTTGTAACTAAAATCAATGAATAAATATAATGAAAAAATGAACATGAACACAATTTATATATTTGTCAACCAGATCATAGTCGAGTCAAATATTCACTCAATGTCAGATATGGCCCACTGTTTTACATCTGTCGGGCAGCCAACATATTTGTGCACTGCTGTATGTAGTTGTGAATTTTTCACCAGCAACTGCATCAGTCGATACTCCTTCTGGAGTTTTGACCTGCAACCAGCGAATACACCTGATTTAGCGGCATATGCATCGACTGGCATCAAAAGTTCCAGCTCCACCAGATGTTCATATGCTTTCATGAGAACTTGTTTTGAGTGGTTTTGGAGGATGTGTGACTTTCTTCGTGCAAATTTGAGAAATTCAACGTAAACCATTTGGAAATTGAATGGCTCATCATAGGTGTTAGAGACATGATGCATTGCAATCACCAGACAAAGTTCAAGGACTGTTAGCCCATTCATAACATTCGCCTTTTCGTCTCCATGGCTAAAAGCAATCTGGTCAACAATCGCACTGCAAATGGATGTGTAGCTGTTGGCAGGATTCAACCTAGACAGTGGCAATGATAGTATTGTATATAAGGCAGGTAATTCTCGGCATATATTGTACTGCGATTTTAGTGACCGATCTACCGATGGATCAGACACTATTTGATGTATGTAGGTATTCCATTTGGTTACGAAGGCTTTTACTTCTTTTTTGCTTGCATGGGACATTTGACAAAAGTCGTCTCGTAAACTAATACAGTTTTTGAAGTTATTCACATACTCTTCGAATGAGTCATCATTGAAAATATAAATCTGCCGATGTGAAAATCTCGACTTGACACGTTTCTCAAAAAGATCCATAACATCTAATCGAGACGTTAAACCAACTACTGCCATCGGGGCAGATCCGGCTTGTGTGAGGTCAAAAAGATTGTACAGCAGTGTCTGATTCTTGTGTTGTGCAAAAAGGTCAAACTCTTCCAAAATCAATATAAGTGGACACGATTTTGAAGAATTGCCAGATTTTAATGCCTGCAGTAGATAAGTGAGATGTTCAGAAAACGATTCAAAATTTCTATCTTGAACAGCTCCTTTCAAGTTCAGCTGTCGTGTAATTTCTTCGAGAGCAAGTCTGTCATTGGTTTGCATGAGGCCATTGAGACGAATTTCGGTGAGATCGTCACATAAGTTTCTATCATCTTGTAAAGACTGGATTGCTTTATTTAGCAATGCGGATTTGCCACAGCCATGAGGTCCGATTAATAGAATTGAATTCCCTTCCACCCAACTCTACAGTTCGTCTCAAAAGTTGCAATATGTTGTTGAGCGGCTTGATAAGCGAGCTCCTTAATTCATTTGGTAATGTTTTCCCACAGAGCTTTTGCCGAACACAGTCTTGAGCTGTTCCTAAGAGGCCCATCATGCATTGAAACTTTTCTAGTTCCAATATAACAATTTTCGATCATCAGACGAACTATTTAAGATATCATAAAAATAACCAAATATGTCAACCGTCTACGCCAACTCTTACAAGAGAAGATACCTGGCAATGGCTGCGCCATGGTGATCGTAGGATTTATTGCTAAACAGCTAACAGCATCGAGGCGACCGGGCTGCCTCGACTCTCAAACAGCAAGCACCTTGATTGTCTGATACCAGTGGGCAGTGGTATCACATAACAACACAAAATAGGCACACCCATCGTATAGGCCATAGCGAGGTGCATCTGGGTCTGGCTGGGTCGTGGTGGCGCGCGAGAGAGAGAGAAAGAGAGAGTTTATTTGTCCATAGACGGAGACGCAAACATACGTGTTTGCCTTCTTGTATTTTTATAAGTAGGGGAACTATAGGTTTCATTTGATTCCACACCTTTTTGTGGCCATCAGAACCTATTAGAGACGATTGCACATTGCAGATATATTCAATACTACTGTAGTTCCATATGGAACAGCATTGTACCTCTGAGCACTGAGGTAATATGGCACTAGGCTACACTTTGCCGCTGCCCCGTATGCGCAGGTGCAGGTAGCCTACTGCTGCGAGTCATTTGATCCTTTTCTTATTATACCGAAGGTAGCCTTTTCAGGCCTATGATCCGATAAGTTCACAACACTTATTATGACCTTTACTAGAATTAGATTGGATACTTGAACAGAAAGAACTCTTAGCTTACGCATTTTGCCACGGATCAGTGGCGACGTAGGTCTATAATAACATCAGACTTTGAATAACATAGGCTGCCTTTTTCCCCTGTCACTCATCCATATCAGTCACTACGATGAAATAACATGAAGAACTAAAAGGTGGAGAGAAAGCTAGTCGTGTGTTTACTGTCAGAATGTCGGTAGGCTATGTGGGCGTTTGGTCTAGAGTCTAGACAAAAGGCGTGTCAGCGAGAGAGCGAGTGGGAGACTGTAAATCGTTTAGCTCAACAGGCATATCGTCGTTGATTATGTAGCAAGTGGGGCCACTATATGTCCAGCCAAAATAGTGAATCTTGTGAGCCCTTAGTTGCAAGTTCGTGGGTTGGCTGATGTGCTTGCTCACTACATTTGACAGAAGTCTTATAGATTCTTAGCCAACTTGAACGTGCGTACTTTAAACGTAGGCTATGTCTCAAATTAGTCTACGAAGTTCATTGGTGTGGAATTTTTGGGGCAGACATTTGCAATGTTAAATAGCCTTCAAACACCAACTATTATAAGCTAAACAGTATCTAATATCTATCAAGCAATCATTCCCTATCAAACAGACACCAGGAATGAATGAATGGGGTGCCAACAGCGAAATGTCAGCTTCAGGTGAGTATTTTGTTTATATAGCCAACGTAAGCGCTTAGGAATGTCGGCAGCAACTAGTGCAACAGCCAGCGAAAGGGTAATTTAGACGGTACGGTGTAGGCCCTATATATTGCGAGTAGGAAGTAGGAGTCGACCGATTATTATCGATGCCGATATTTGTACTTTTGCGATTATCGGTATCAGCAATTAGTCAAGTAAAGAAGTCAATATTGGATATCGGCCTCAATAATCAGATCATAATCGACCTAATATCGACTTTGGGCCGATTATCGTATTAGGCTTGAGAAAAACAATATCGGTCAATCTCTAGTAGGAAGATGGAAGAAGACGTAAGTATGCTAGGCGTATATAGACTTTACTAGCAGGCCATTTTCGCTCATCGACCGGTACTTCACCGAAGTGTAGAGCGCTGTCTCGATGGTCGACAAATCAATATATATATATTTGCGCTGTGCCGTTGTTTGCACGCTATCGTACTTTTAGCAAAGCTATATGTTGTAGACTTTAGTTGTGTTATTGAATTCCATTTCAAATGATGTCACTCCAACAAGTCAATGAAAAGCTTGTATGATTATGGTCGCTTCGCTAGTGCCAGTGTGACACTGGCATGATGGGCAAGTCGACGGGGTACGGTCGGAAGACTTTCCAACAGATGGAGCCAGCTCTGCCTTCGCATTAACTTTGATCTTTTTTACTTAGGCTCAGATGTCGCAAGCTCCTCAGGATTGAGCAACTGCGATGTGTCGATATTTTGCCACATTACCATGAGCAGGGAGGTCAATGAGGCAGAAAAGATTTTGCTGGAAAAATACGGAATCACGACATCCATATCTTGCCGCGACATCCCGGCCGGAAGAGCAGAGTTACTGAATCTATTTTCCTTGGCGAAACACTCCAAACTACGGTTAGTCTGTGACTCATTTATAATCGGTGTGTAACTAGAAGATAAGGGGGGGCTGACAAGATACGAAACGAACGAAAAAACATTACGCAAACAGTTGAAATCGATGGTTAATTGCAGGGTGTTCCTGATCACTGAGATGTTTATTAAGGAACATTTCCACGCGCATTTGAGGCTTCTTGCAAACACGAAAGTGAGTTCAAGCAGGAATTCACTTCTCCTTCTTCACAAAAGGAAGTACCATCAACGAATACCAGATTATTTGGGAGACTTGGTTCAGAAGAACCTAAACACAAGAGTAACAGCCGAAGACATCGTCTCGGAGATAATTGACTTCCGTAACTCATTGGGGACCAATAAAAGCAGTTCAGGTAGGGAACAGCTTCGTAAGCCTTCATTTAAGATAATCCTCACAGTTCAGTTGGCCGAGTGGTTTACACTGTCCGCCTTCTGATCAGGAGATTCCGGGTTCGACTCCCAATCGAGTCAAATCGAAGACTTTAAAATTGGTATCCGTTCCTTCCCTCCTTGGCAGTTGGTATCGCGGAAGTGCGGAGAGCCATGATTATCATAGTGATCCGGACTATAAGCCGAAAGTATTGAGACGTATACCGTGAGCATCGTCCTGGCGTACATGACCTTAGTAGGTGTCAAACGCCATAAATTTCAAATAACAAGAAACTCTCCTATCTTTAGATATCGATACTAGTCGATCAGACGACAGTGAGTGCCGCCCAATCACTCGGCGTAACATTGAGGCAATAAGAAAGGAACGTACGGAAGACTACGAAAAGGAGCGTGTACGTTTCAAAAAGTGTCTCGGCAAAATCACCAAAAAACGTTGCTACGTGTTAATCTCTAGTCCAATACGTGATCGTTCCCCGTCTCTGAAATTCGTTGCGTGCGTTCCGTGGACTCGCGTCTTCGATTTTGATAGTAAAAGTAAAACAGAGGGATTGTATTTGTGGGTTGAAGATGACCTTTCTCAAAAAAGCCTTACCACGACTACAACGATTGATCAACTAGAATCACCTGAAGTAGATACTGTTAACTGGGTATCAGTCACAGCCTTCGCTGAGGTGTCGAAAAGCGCTGATACGTCGCTTTCGAGCGACGTCGAAGTTTCTGACCTTGCAATTCTTCGTCACGGGGAGAGCCTTGCATATTATTGCATTGGTCGAAAGATCCCGGTGATTTTGGTTATGTGGTATCCGCGCAATAGCAATTTGGATAAGTCACTAGGGGCATTTCTTTACGGACTGAAGCATCATCTCAATGCGAGGTTACAAAGCTTTGAATGTGTCATGTGTGTTAACCGAATGCCTATCAAGAGGTCGCCTTTATATAGAACCCTTGACGGACTTGGAATTGTAAATAATGTCATAGAAGCGCCGATTGATATTGTCTGCGAGTGGATTAAGGATTGTACTGAAGGCGCTGACCAAGTATCGTTTTCGTCATCACGGACTTTACCAAAATCTCCCGAAGGTGGTGGAGACAAAGCCGTTGCTGAAATCCCTGAAGATGAGTTTCAATGGATAAGAAGTCATGTGTACATTTTGGAAAACTATTCGGTCGCTTCAGAAGAATCGGAGGAGTCTGAAGCGTTGGCTTCGCTTGGAGAGTCGTTTCTCAAAGGTTGTAGTATTCACTGGAATGTACTTGAGATCGGAAGCTACGATGTTGACAGAGATTTGCTAGAAGACGTAAAATCCTACATTGAATCCAAGCACATTGCAATTGGCAGACCGGGACTGATAACGATATATCATGCCCCAGGAGGTGGAGGAACTACTTTCGCAAGACGATTACTTCATGAGTTGCGTAACAAGGTTCCATGCGGCGAGCTGAGGCCTTCCGAACGGTTTTCTCTAAAGAATCTGGAGGAAAGGTTGATCTCCCTTCGCACTTTGACTTTTCTTCCGACTGTTCTTCTTCTAGATGGCAATAGCATATATGATGTGAAGAAAATATTGAGTATCGGCTCATCTATCCGCGTCATTTTGATACATGTTCGAAGAGATATTCGCGAGTTGGAAAATCGTGTTAGTAGCTTGAACAAATTTTTCCTAGATTCAAATTTGTCAGTTAAAGAAGCAATCAAGTTTTCCCAAGTCTATGCTCGTGTTGCCCCTAAAAAGGCAGGTCCGTTGAAGAAGTTATCCAAAAAGAAATTGCCTTCGCAAGTCTTCGAATACGGAATGACTGCATTTCAGTCACAGTTCGTTGGAGTACGTAAATATGTCAATGGCTACCTACAATTGTCACAAGATGATAGCGAATTGGAAGAGTGGCACACTGTCCTGCTTTACCTTTCATTGGCTAATTATTACGGTCACAGAGGGCTTCCTTGTAAACTTTTCAGCAAGCTGCTGGCCAAGTTCGAAAATGAGATTGTAGAAATTGAAGATCTTCCCCACGCCGCCCAACAATTCATTACCGAAGAAGACGAAAACTGGAAAATTACGCATTATATTGTTAGCAAATTCATCATCGAGCAAATCTTGGTGCGAAGAGAAACGTCCGACTTTGAATGCCCAGATACTTCTTTAAGCAAAGAAGCATGCAGGCAGTTATCAAAATGGGCTTTGCAATTTATTGATAACGTTACAGAATATGTAGGAGCAGCTCAGAGGTTGGTACCGCACATGTGCGAAATCTTGACGTCGGTTTTCATCCGAAGAAATTACGATGATGCGGGAGACAACAACGACAACCACAAAGCATATTTTGCGAAGATAATCGATGAAATCCAAAATGAGAAGCAACAAGAGAAGATATTTTTGAAATTGGTCAAGAGTTTTCCGGGTCATGCCGAATTCCGAGCTCATTTAGGAAGATACTACTCAAAACATGGAAAATTTGATAAAGCCGAGGACTGTTTTAAACAAGCTATTGAAGTCAGGAAGCAAGAGCTTAGAGGATCAGAATACCAACGTCCAAGTGTCGTACAGATCATAAGACCAGATGACGTAATACAAAGAATATATAACATGTCTGGATTTGCATGTCTCTCAAGCATCGGGAGGAAACTTGGCGTTAGCATTGGAGGTCTGTCGCCACGCAGACTGAAAAATAAGGCCATACCCGAATTGATCAATTTCTGCCTTGAAAAAGCAAACAAGGCTATTAAGAATTTTCAGGAAGAACGACTGTATTATCAAAGGAACTCAGATCCATCGTTCGCAAACATTGGTGAGCTGAAAGTAAGATTGCGATTGTGTGAGGTTGCAAAATGTGTTCAGGATGATCTTAATGGTCTTTTAACTAAGAGGGCTCCCTTTAAAGATCTTGCGGATTTTGCATTCCAGTCGTTCCATGAATGTGACAAATTACTAGCTGACTGCATAGCTGACAGATCTCAAGACGATAGTATTCCAGAGGATGACATCATTTCATGCGTTAACTGCTTCAATGTCGTGTTTGGAAGCGCGGTAGACGTTTTGGAGAAATGGGCAAAAAAAGATGAAAACAGTATGCGCTCGTTAAAATGTCGCCTCTCTATCCTGAAAGAGAGGTTAAAACAGAAGAACAGAGCTGCTAGGGCTGTTTCTGGCCGGAGGCATTTTAGACTTCACGACGATGTTACCGAGCCTGAAGACATCTCCAGCATTGTTCGTATTTGCAAGGAAATTTGTGACGCCGTTTTCAAAACCAGCCCGTCCTTATCTTCTGCGCCGGTCTCGCCTTATATGATGGAATGGCTGAAAGCCATTAGGCATCGATGTTATACAACAACGTACTCACTGTATGATGTATTGTCGCAGGTGAACAAGTGGAGAGAAAGAAATGAAAAACGATCTCTCTCAAATTTTTACTCTTTTGTGCTGTCAGCAACTTTGGCAATTTGTTCACCGAGTAGACAAATGGCCAACATGTATGCTGCTAACTCGAGAAACTTTAAAGATATTATCAAACGCAAGGATAAAATGCAGATTCATGGAGCTGAAACCTCAGAGTGGCTCGGTGCAAATTTCGACCAAAATTTCAAGAGGCTGGTTCATTTCACAGAGCTCGGCCACTGGAACGGTACATTTTGGGATGACCCGGAGAAGGTATCAAGGCTTCAAGTTTGCACTGGATCAATTCAGTTATGCCATCTCCATGATGGCATCATAGCACTTGATGGAGACGGAGATACAAAAATATGCGCGTTTTTCGTCCCACAAAAGTATAAGATCGGCCTATCTCATTCAAAAAAAGGAAGCAGAGTGGAATTTTACCTGTCGTTTAATACTAGGCACTTCGCCCAGGCGTATGAAGTGAGATTATTGAAGAAACTCCAGTGTCCAAACTCAAACTGTAAGATGCCTACTGAAATTAAAACACTCGGTAAACACGCCGATGCAGCATCTAGTATTTGTTACGCGTGTGGGTCCACGGTGACTATGCCTAACTTGAAGCAGAAAGAGGTTGATTCACAGAAATCTGAACAAATGCATTAACGAACAGATGTAGGCTACCTGGTAGCCAGGCACCACAAGAAGCAGACAGAACTATATGCAATATCATTTTATAAACTTATAAGTGGTCATATTTTATATATTTTTGTAACGCCCACGCCCACGGGTCTCTAAAACCCTTGTTACTTGGGCGAATTGCGACATAGACTACTGGAACGCCGAAAATGGACGAGCGACCGAACTTATATATGGAGATATCGGTTGGCAAGCTGGTATTCAATAAATCAACGCGGACATTTTATTTTGCAAAATAGTGTGTCATTTCGCTTATAACATACCACTGGACAGCAGGCTATAAAGCGCTGATGTCACCATACGTCGCCGCTATACTTTGCTACCTATAATTTTATATATCGTTTAGTAATTTCTCGTTGCGTAGTTTCGCGCTACGATCAAGTAACGAAATGGTGCTGGGTTCTCAAGTTCTCTTCGACTATATATAAATATATATATATACTCTATACTTATAACAAATTCATATGATTGATTAATTAAAATGTGAATTACAACTTTGTTCTGTCCACGTCTGTTCCACTCTGATGTCTTGACGTTAATATCGAACTATCGCTTTATGTGTGAGGGGGCTATTTGGACAAGGAGACACATTACATCTAATGAGAGTTCTTGCGCATATCCTGGAATCTTTTTTACTTCCGGGTTCACGACATGATCTTTTGACCTCTTTAATTCCACCTCCGCACAATCTGGAACACGGCTTAGAAGTGCTCCATTTTGACCATTTGGTGCACAGATCTGCAAGATGTAAAATTGTATAAGCGGTAGAGCCTGATTGATGGCTGATATGCCTGATGACTAGAGGATCTAAGCCACTGCACGCCACCGATGAAACAAGTAGAGCAGTTTGTATAGTAGCCCGGCCGATTTTCGTATTTTTGCGATAGTAGGTAGGCGTATCGGCCGCCAGCCACGTGAGCAGGTCTACATAAGATATCGGCCTCGACATATCAGCCCAGAAGACCGGTTGTCGCTACTCACGGCTAGTCACAAAAACATGTACAGAGGCCTAAATGTCCAACCTGTATTGCAGATTTCCCCTTGCCGTCCAGACCCGTTGCCTACGCACACATTTTTTGCCTTGGTTGACACAATTGACGCGAAGAATGCATTTGCGGTGACACACGATCTCTTGCGTCTGCGAATGCCTTTTCCACATTGGTTAGAACATTCTGACCACATGTCCCACGGACTCCACTGTTGATAACGAAATCGTTGCGGGTCCCGAATCACACAAGGGTTTTCCCCGCAGACGCGTAGTCGAACAGCGCAAGGTGGTGCTCCAATCTCCTTGTTAAATTCTAAGCATCTCCTGTAAAAGTAGATCTATAATCGCATTACAGGCCTACGCAATGCGCATGTGTAGCCTCACGAACGATACATAGCCCATATGGCAGCGCTAACGCAGGCCTATAGGCTATATTCTTACTTTAGAAGTCGAGTGATCATCGCCCCCGGTTATTCTATATTGGTTATCGGCATCAATAATATTAGCAGCCGATACCCGTGAATTTTCGAGTATCGATATCGGCCATAAGTCAGGCGAAAGGGCCGAGTATCGTATCGGTTGAACAGAGGGACGTGAACCAAGTGACAGTGAGTTCAAAATCTGACCGACCTTTCAGTCGTGCCAATAGCGCTTCCACATGAAACGGTGCAAGGCGTATCGGCCCAAGTTGACCACTTTCCGCAATAATTCGTGTTACAAGCCTGTGTAATGCTGGCTCGATCATAGCCGCCGTGACATTCTGAAGGAGAAGTAAGTGTTCCTGAAACAGTACAGAATCGAGATGTGAGTGTTAGCGTAGAACTCATCCGACCAGACGCGCGAGGTAATAAATCTTGCACGACGGAGCAATCGAAATCTGACACTGACACTTGATTTCTATTGATGAAGTCAGGAGAAACAGCTATTTTGCCGTAGTTGCATAGTAGGTCTACGCTTCTGTATAATCATACCATTCTTTACGCACAGTCTAACTCTTCTCGTGTTTCCGATACCACATGATTCTGAACACTCTGACCAAAGTCCCCATTCGCTCCAACAGGCCGGGCAATATAGTGTGCATTTCTCAATTTCTTCGTTTTCGCCGCTGCAGGTTGAGACAGTATGTGACTTCGTTGCGCACTCGCGGTATCGCTTCCGATAGTGAATTTCACAGGAAGGTTTAGGACATTGTGACCACGGAGACCAGCTTGACCAATCAGCTTCTGTGATAAAATGTCAATCAGAAATAGATGGACGTTACAGTTCACCAATATGACGTGAGCGCCTTCTACAAGTCTAGTCAATTTGACAGTCTTACCAATTTCTTTATGAACTGGAGATTCGCTTGGCCACCTCAGCACTCGTACCACTGGCATATGGCAGGAATCGGGACCAATCCAACAGCAGAAATGTTTGAAGCAATTTGTTCTAAAATTTAAATTTAGATTTTAGTACTGGCGTCGAAGATTTCGGCACGAAGTGCACGAAACGTGATTCACATATTCTAAAGCAATATTATTATAGTAAAGGCGGCTGCGGACGATCAATGGATACTGTAAAGAGGATTCACCACAGATAGGCTATTTAATGTACAACATTTACAAGATTTCAGAGCTTTGATTCGCAAAACCATGGTCTGGCGTGAGTGGTGAATCTTCTTTCACTGACCTTGTTGCTTTGGTTTCCATGCAGTTGGTAACTTTATCTCCATGTTGCGGGCATCTTGCTAATACAGTAAATCCCGCTAGCTGATAAATTCCGTTAGGTCCATAATAATTCTGTACGGTGTTGTATTCCTTTATTACGGGATGGCGCGTAACTCGAAAAGGCTTTGACGTTGTCTTACGGATCGTGGTTGGCATTGTTGTTGTCATAAGCATGAAATGATTAGACTTGTTTTCCCCTTTGTTTGAATAATCCGCGTCGAATTGTATTCGCGCTGTTATGAAGCCCCCTGTTCTGAATATGAAGATAAGCTTATTCCAGTCTTTGAAAAATATGTCATATTGAGACATGATTATACTTACTTCATACTGGGTCCGTCCTTGATAGAGCTTGAAAATGCAGTTACAGGTAAGCCATGCTGTGGATTCGCATTTGTATTCAACTGTTTCTCGCGTTCTAATAAAGAGAGAAATCTATAAACTGTGGACGGTGTGCGGCGATGGGTGTTTGTATCACAGAGGGTTAGAAATACTCAGTCACGGCTCTCCCTGTTCATATTGGCAGCCAGAGTAAACCGATAGCCTAACCATGCGGTATAATTTGCTGCGACGCCAACAGAAAGAAACTGCCGCATACTGGCCTACAGTATATAACGCTACAGACCACCGCCAGTGAAGAATATCACATGACTATATACTGGACTGTACGTATAGGAAAGATATTTATTCAAAATTCTCACTTTTGTAGCATGCAGGATATTGTCGGCTTTCGTCGTAACAGCAACCCAAATGTTTACAAACAGTCGGTCCCGTGTATCGCAGGTCGCACATCTCTCGGTCCATGGGAGGAACTTGGCATTCTGGTGGAACGCAAGGTCCTGGAATAAGCATTAATTGAGTGTTGACAAATTCACCGCTTTATTCCGCATGGCAGCCTACAGTATAGAGTATACGTGTTATGTGTGAGATGAGCCCGTAAGGTATCATATCGTATAGTGATTCAGGCCAGGAGTTAAATCCTGTTTTCATGAACCCTACCAATTTTTTCAAAGCACCGGCCTGAAAAACCGATCGCAAGCGGCGACGTCACATCGTCATAGCAACAATTTGTCCTTCTGCATCTCTCCTCCTTGAGCCAGCGACCGAATCTACATGGCGTCCGCTCTCTGATAGATTTCCAACAGCGACAATCTGGAGTTGATGAAAATGAAAAAATCATTAGAGCAAGCACCTTAATTTATCGGCTGCCTACATAGGACATCTTGCGCCACACCCACGATTGAAGGTTGGGATTTTCGCGTACAATGTCTCATTGCTTCCATCAGGGATATCTAAAATCCCTGGCTTCCATACGCCGGGGACCGGGGTGTGATGCCGGGTACAATAAGCCACTTACTAACCGTTCATTACCGACACTGAGAAGTTGATAGAGATGGTCATTAACAAGAACATATATAATTGAAGCAGTCGATATGTATCCATTGTTTCTTAATACGGTTCCACCAAGTGAGCAATGTTTCGCTGTCTAGATGCAAGTGCCGTGCAGAAGTCTCACGGCATTCGCGACATCTGCTCGATAGACGATAGCACGGACAACATTAGGTAGTGATTAAAAATCTAGATGAATCAATTACTGGCGGAATTAGTAGGTTAGATTCAATATGAAAGATATCTTTACCAACTAGTAACTATCTACATTCACCACAAATGCTATATGTTCGAGAAGTTGAAAATCATCAACAATGATAGAAATGCGCGGATGATGCTTCAGCTACTAAATCGCCCACCCTCACAGCTGGCACGCACCATGCAATCTCTGCACTAATGGTGATTGCACAGTGCGCGTCGGCTCCAATCTTTCATTTTTCTGCCACTTGGTTGAATTTCATCAAACGCTATTTGAGAACGTTTCCAACAAGACCAATGCGGTAATCTAACTCCTCGCCTAACTGAAGGCAGAGTCTGACTTGGCAGACCGCCGATGCTACCAATTTATCGCATAAATAACAATCGGTCTATGAATGAAGACGGCCGTTGCCTGAATCTAGCGCGCTGAGACGAAATCGATATTGCCCGATCTGGTGACTTCACAACCATCGCTCACCGACAGACGTGGTTCCAGCTTGCTCCAACTAAAGTCTTGATAGTGGCCGACTTAGACGAATAACTTACACCATCGGTATAATATATGGCATCCTATGCTTCCATCAACCCAAATTATGTAATTCTTATCCTGCTGCTGACTTGGCGACGCACGCAACACTAATTAGCATCTTTATCATAACCGCTGTGAACTTGTTAGTTGACTAATTAGAGCAGCTCATCTACAACGATGCTGAAAGCTTCTTTTAGGCGGGCGACTCTTGAGAGAAAGTATCTCTCAAGTGGATGTAATAAACATGGAAATCCTCTTTGGGGAGTTGGTTCCTTGTTAAATCTGTGTGTGAGACGTCGAGTATAAAATAAGTAGAAAATTGATCGCGCATCCGCAGTCAATATTGAAACCCATTACTGGATAAGCATAACCGATTGATAACAGAATCTTGATTCGTCAAGAGGACGTGTCGCATTTCATATGGCTGTATCGTGATATGCTGCGTACTTGACATCTGCGGTTAATCGTCCACCTCTGCAATGCCAATCTATTGCTAAGTGCTGCGGATGTTATTAGCATGCAGTCAATGGTATAATTCCAACTATATGTGGTATAATGTTTATTTCGAAAAACAATGCCTTGCGGGAATGTCGAACGCAGAGTTTTGTTCAGTGTTACGCTTTCTGTATCATCACTACAAGGTATTACATCGCATCATGCCAAAGGGGAACTGCTGAATTGCTGGTTGAATTAGAGAGAGAGAGAGAGAGAGATTTCGTCACATACCAAAAATCATAACCTGGGCAAAAATTCTAGATAACGAACTCGTTTCACAGTATAGTTCCTGCTGCCGACGTTGCCCGAAACGAATTGAAGTCTTTTCCGGCGCCACCGTTTGCATCATGAGACCATTCGTTATACTTGTTACGCGTATCATGTATTGTATGTTATGATTTCGGAGGATGAAAGCGCCTTTTCAAAGAAATTTTTTCTTAAATTTATTAAGATTTCCTTCTCACATTGACAAAAGAAATTTTTAAATCATCAACTGGTTACATCATTGAAACCCAAGCGTGACGTATTATCCATGAAAAACAGCCAAGAATTTCTTATCCTATGCGTGATAGAAAACAATGTTTTCGGATCACTGCCCAAGACACGCGTGTTACTATTACTGGAAAGATATGGTCAATTAGAGAAGGTAATTATCAATTGAGACACCATATAACGTGACTTTAATGATGCCACACTAGTTTCTTTTTTGAGTAGACACTTGGGGTGAGTGTTTGAACGTATTTTAATTCCATGCATTTGTTATTTTTGTTTGACACCAGTCGGAACATTAAACGAATAATTGTAGAAATTAGCGCAAATTGATCATTGTAAATATGACAGGTACTGGAGGAAATCGACCCGACATACGTCACAGCACAAATTTAGAAAACACCGCAGGGGTAAGCTGGCTTGTTTCCATCGTGCACTTGGCGTAAGATGAAACAGTGGAGATGTTGAGTCCCTAGAACCCTAAAGATCCTTCCTCTTATTTCACGAGATCAATAATTGGGAATCGCGCAACATGGATGAAATTACTTATAAGATACGTAAATCATAATGGTCCGATGGCCACATTATCGTCTTCCAGTACCAGCAGCGCATCTGCAGCGCCGTGAATGAAACATATTGCCTTGCACCCGGTTTGTATGCCCGAGAATACTTGATAAAATCCCGTTACGGCCTCGCACCAAATTCTTGTGCCATAAGAAGGATAATGACTTATATTCCCAGTTGTGTTTGCGACCTCTTGACGCATTGAATAGACTCAAATTAAATCTGTTCTTGTTTATTCAGTAACGAAAGTTTCAATGAGACTTTTGATGCATTCAAGGTAACGGTAATCCGGTCGATACCCTTAGAAAGGCACTGAAGGAAAACGACTGATGTTAGAAGGTAATGTAACTGATCCGCGTCGATTTTAGTCGCGTGAAATGACAAATTGAGCGTGAACTACCGGCATTGGTAGATTTGTAAGCAGTAGCCTAATGTTATCCGCAAGTGGAATTGCTGAATATGTAGGACGCTGCTAGGTTCCTGGAATCAGAGCTTTGACACCGGATATTGTACAGTGATCAGCTGATTCAATACGATCGCTTCATCGCTTCAGAAGAAATTACCATCTGCGCTGTATACATAGTTTACATAAAAGTTATCGTAGATCTACAATGTAAGCAGTTCAGGCTGAATACATCAGAAGCCTTGGCAGCGACAAATTCCGTTTCAGGTGTACTTGTGAAATTGAAAGCGTCTCTGGAGGCATTCCTTCGTGATGAGTGACAATGTCTCGATATTATTTGAGGTGGTACTTGAGGTGGTGTAACGTGGCAGCACGCAACACGCTACCAGATTCGCGTCGTAGTATGTACCTTCATTGCATTAGGATTGAGCGATCTATCGCATTTTTAATTTGAGAAAGGGATATAACCTTAAAATTGAAGTGATACCCATTGCTTCGAAGTGTCAAGACCGCGATGCAGTACACCAGTGGCAGAGCCGATACGCTAAATATTACTACCAAGGCACCATGCTAGCACTCGCTTGGTAATTTGCTTACTTTTCCGAGAGTGGAAATTTCTTTGTGCGTAGGCCTCACAGCGAGTTTTCGGAACACTGAGAATACTGAGATGATTCCCATATCAAACTTCAGTCATTATTTCAAGCAGGAAATGTCGCCAGATTCTGTGAATAGGGCCTAAATTATATCATGACTCCTTACGCTATTCCATGCTCCAGCGCATACCGTACTGTATAGGATGTCACACCATCGTAAACACTGACGAAACATATTCGCTACGCATTGCAAGTATAAGCATCTGTAAGGCGGATATGTCGCAATGAGTGTCTGAAATACGAAGCCGGTCGTAGTCGTAGCCAGCGTTTCAGTAGCCAGTAGCCTATATATTGATGGCAGCACTCTTTAGCAAAATTCAGAATATTCACAATGTATAAATGCATTTGATTACATTACCGAAGAATTCCAATATGAAAAAGTGATTTGTGGATTGCGGGGTATCTGGTGCCGCTCACCGAGTTAAGGTCAACCTCAATAGAGACAGCTTGCTCATGAAATTTGATCTGATCGTAATGCTCGATGTTTGCGGATTTGCAGTCCACTGCGTCTCGATTGAGGCCGTAGAGTGACGTGTTATCTTCGGTTGAAGGAGTCTGCGTCAATAACAAGGCACATGCTCTACGTCAAATTTGAAACGTTTACGCGCCTTCAGTTGCCATGGATGCTACATGTATATGTCATTTTGGACATAAACCGGTCTAGGAAATAGCCCCAAATGTATCTCAGAAGACAGAACAGGCGATTTTTCGTGTAACAGGCGATCCGTATGGGAGTCTGAATATTGAGTGTGCTGAAGCCTACTACTGTTGACACAAGATAAATTTTATTTCTTGGTCTCTATAAACAGGAATTGGTACAGTATAGATAACGTGATCCATCTTGCGTTTCCCATTGTCTGTACCGTTGTGTCTACTTCAGTCGACGCCAAATTCTCAAACAAAGTATATTCCGAAGCGGATTACGTTTTAAAAACATCGTGTGGTGCGTTTCAGGTTTTATAGAATTTGTGACTTAGCGCTACCTTGCAAGGTTGCAAGCCTATAACTACTCATGGAACGCGAGGAACTTTTGGGCAGCAAGAACACTGGAATTAGAATGAAAGGCATGTCAGATATCAGCAGCGACGAAAGTGACGAAATTGAGGTTTGTGGCTTTGTGCTGCAAATTCACTACTATAGCTTAGCCCATAAGTAGGCCTTACGCATAGATATGACATTTGCGAGTTCCAAAATTTTTAATCCTCCAGGCATGCTTGTGCCAGTTGAAGGTTTGCTGTTTCGTAAAGTTCTTCTTTGTTGAGCATTTCAATTTCCAGTCGTCAAGTTCCTCAATTTAGCTTGCGGTTGATATGTCCGATTCTGTTCGCTGAAACGTCTCATTGACAAACCGCAACTTTATTTTGGCGAAACTCTATTCTTGCGCAATAATAGCCTGTTAGCCCCACATCGGCATACAATGGCTTACCCAAAACGCTTTTATGAGACTACAATCCCTTCTTTTTTGTACAGATTTTTAATCGAAAGCGACAAGGGAATCAAGGAAAATCATGTGAAGTTGGAGGAGTATTGATGGTATTAATGTGTCTAACTTTCTTTGCGACCACCATTATTTTTGGGGTGAGTATCTTAGTAAATGAATAACCAATTTAGACTATATCAAGCCAAATTATTATTTTTTATTTGCTGAACCAAATTTTCAGGCGCGATACATGAGTGCAATGAAGAAAATTGAACGATTAGAGGGACAACTACCATTCCGAATTCAGCTCGGCAAGCATGCAAATACGCATCCTCAAATCGATCCAGTGGTAAATAAAAAGTCAATGAATATTATTAGATGAAGATAGCGTGCTGATGGTCCTATGTTGGAGTGGGCAAATTATTAGGCCTATAGGTTTACTTGCCTATAAAAATGCATCGATAGATCACCACATTCTCAGATTGATGTGGCCCTACAAATGGATGAAATCTGAGATGAAGTAATTTTATGGTTGATTGCCTTGCAGACATCAACAAAACTACCTGACGTTTCGACCCCAACTATAACACCATCTTCAAATGTAGCTGAGAACGGCACTAGAACGTCAGAACAATTTGCAACCAATTCATCAACTCAAACGCTGATCCGCAGGTGTGTTGCGTCACGACCGAAGAGTCCTAACCGAAACTCCTTCAAGGAGTTCCTCTGCGACTCATTGTGAATTAACGAGGGGTCTTTGATATTGCAGGGTCGCCGTGTGTCTACTATCCTTTACGGTGATTCTGTACTTCGAAAATTTTATTGCATGATAACGGCGATAAAACTGTGATGTCATTCCTTCACAACAAGATATCAGATGCAGACCGCGTTACCGGAGCAAGAGTATGCTGCGACAAAGATTTATACTTTTTGCCCCCATCGCTTAGTCAATGATTTTGCCTGTAGATCTAGTGGTCTAGACTGAAACTATGTTTATTGTCAACAAATCTTTTGTTTATAGATAAAATGTAGGCTACTGGATTTTTAACATTTCCATCATGAGGGCTAAGCTATGTTCAGGGAAAAGGGGTGGATGTTGAGTAGGCCCACGCATAATACGTCAGTCCTTAGGGGAATGCGAGCAGGTTTATGCGGTGTTGTATACTCTATCTAGTTTTATTTCGAATATTTCTATGTGTTAGGCCTAGAAGTGGTGATTGAAGCTAGAAACTCCTACGCCTGATTCGCAAACATCCACATACATCTCAACACCTCCGCAATCAGTCTCAGATAAGGCGGCTTTCTGGTGTAGTGGTAAGGTGGGCTCGTTGGCCACAAACATGGTAGGTTGTAACTTCAACCAAAATTCACTTAACGACAAGCGAACAGCAAAATTGGAAGAGATTCGGACGCCAGCCGAACATTTATGACAATCATTGAGATAAATCAGCAATTCCGCGCAAGCGTACATGGTAGGCTTCGAAGTTCTATAAAAGTTGGTGACTACTCATGCGTAACCACGCGGGAACAAAACATCTCAGCTCATTCGTTGTTAGTTCGCATCGCCAACGCTTGTTCGCGAAATTTTGCCTGCCAAATTCAAAGTTTGGACTACTTACTAAGTTATCATGTCTATTGGCGTCCCAATAAAAGTTCTTCATGAAGCTGAAGGCCATATTATCACCTGCGAAACCGCAAACGGTGAAGTATATCGAGGAAAGTTGATCGAAGCCGAAGACAACATGAACAGTCAATTAACCGAAGTTACTGTAACTTACCGAGATGGAAGCACTGCACAATTGCAGACAATTTACGTTAGAGGAAGTCAGGTCAGATTTATGATACTGCCAGACATGCTGAAGAACGCACCTATGTTGAAACAACAGCGAGGAAGCACGGCAGGTCGAGGAAAGTCTGCAATCTTGAAAGCTCAAGTCAGCCGTGGACGCGGGCGAGGAGGATTCCGCGGATCATTTCGGGGCCGTGGTGGCTTTGATGCAGCAAGTTTCAGAGGTCGCCACTAATTTCTCGTATATGTGGATATCCCAGTTATTGTATTTGGATCGGCATATTTTTTTGTTATGAAGCTTTTGTTAAGATCATTGCCTTATTGATCACAGTTTCAATCATGCTTTCTCGTATGTTAATGTTTAGTGAAGGAGCATTTATTACAGATCTTATGCCGTAGTGATTGGCAAGTATGCAAAGCATGGTAACATATCGCGTAGCTAGCGCCGCATAGCTGGAAGTAGCTGCTTAGTGCTCACCAAAACTCTGTAGCGCTCCCACGCCTGTGCAACTTGCTCTTCTACTTCAGCTACTTTGGATAAGATGTTGTCTAAACTCAAATGAGTTATTAAATTGAATTTTCGCACACCGAAACCCCATTTGCCACACCAGCTAAGTGCTAGGTGGTGCTTTTGCATGGATTTTCACTATGCCTTGCATTTCAGAAATTTGCCCATCTTTTGCCCTATGGCTAATTAGGGATGATGTATTGAATTTTGAATTGCTTTTGATGATATTGAAGGGTCACGTAGGAATATTTTGAGTTTTTACAGCTTGTGTAAAATTTGATTCACAATACCTGGGTTTTATTCACAAACTTTTTTAGTGGTATTTCATATAATGTTAAACCAGGTTAGACGATAAACCTATTGTGGGATATAATATAATGGAAGTTCCTCCAACACCTTCGCCAGAGGAGAGAAAAACCGTTCAGGAGTTCTCGGATTTACTTGAAGCATCAAAGGGTTTGTTCAATGGCCTAAGGTTAGCTGTTTGTTGAATCCTTAGGAAATTTGTAGAACAGCACCAACAGATTAAAGCACGCTAATTGCACAAGAAATGCTCAGCCATAAACTTTATCAGTAAATTCAGACTGTATGGTGCACTGCTTTGTGCCATATTGGTGTTTTAGCCACGTTGGTGTCAATTTTGAAACATTACTATCTGTAATCCTTCCGCTTTCAAAACGTCGCGATCTATGACGTCATACCGAAGAATCGACTGATTGGTATTTACTTTTGGTTAAATTTCAAAATTGCTCATCGCGGGTGTTACGTCACACCATACTGATGCTACTTCTGCTGATGTTGTGGTGGTGTTCTGGTGGGCGACAAAGAGTACCGGTACAGTAGTACAGAGTAGCAGCGGAAATACAGTCAACACAGTGAAAAGTGCCCAAACCCAAACCTTGATATAATTTAGTGAGGAAGGCAGTGGCAAGATAGCAAGTGGCATGGATCAGTGAGATTGCTAAGTAGACACGATTTTGCAAATTCTTCGTAAGTCCAGCTAGTGAAATATTATTGCAATGAAATCTTTATTGGCAGAGATTTGCCACTTTATGGGCAAAGGCAATGGCAGCCATACTTTGTTCGCACTTTTGAGACGTATACAAAATTATGGAAATTTCAACAAGAAAATAGGTCAGTCTTAATTGTACACAATGGATGAGAATATATTTTCTTAGTAATTTTTTTTCTATTTTCAAGGATGGTGCTAGACAATTTTTATGGGTTGAAACGATGGCAGATTGGAGAAATTGCATCAAAAATCGGACAACTGTACTATCACTATTAGTAAGATAACATTTTATGCTTCATAGTATTAGTAGTTGCATGGATTTTGTGAAAACAAGTTAATTGGACTGGTTAGTTTTCAAACACTAGGGATTCGAAATTGCCTACGAATCAATTTGATTCCGAATAAATTCAATTTGCCCATCTATAAAAACCATTTGACTGCGAACTTTGACAACTTTCAATTTTAGTTTACGGACGAGTGAGACAAATTACTTGCACGAGGCTTATCACTTCTACTCAGCTATTAAAACAAGAAACTACTACAAGAATGTTCATGAAGAGGAAGGGTAAGAAAACAATTTAGTCAATTCTATGTTCAAGCCAATTTTGTAACCGTGACATTTTCATTTGATTGTTTGCATTTGTTCTTATGAATGCAGGAACCTGGTTGCTATACAGTATTAGTCATTCCTTGATGATGCGTTGTTCAACTAGCAAGGAATCAATTTACATCTTTAGTTTGATGTGGTTGGGATTTGAACCCCTGCCAGGACCTACCAGCTTTGTGATACCGAGGATTTTACCACTCTTTCCTCTGTTGCAGGGCTGCTGATTTGTTGCTGAAAAAGCATCGTTATTATGCTCGTTTCATTGTTGCGTGTCTCCTGCTTGGGTACACACAAGACATACACGATCTAACAAATGTGAGTCCTTGCTTACTTTATATTTAATTGCATAGTTATAATCATACAGTAGGTTTGCCTATCATGACATCATCAGTGTTGTGACGAAGATATGTCACAAGTCAAGTTGAATCATCAAGGCCAAGCAGAGACCAAGTCTTTGAATCTTTAAATCATCTGAATTGCACGTTGAGTCATGTGATTTTTGTTATAGGAACTGTCCAGGCACGTCAATGAACACAAACAACAACTTGAGGGTAACGAAAATGAATGGACACAAGTTATCAGCGAAATCGAATCATTCGTTGTGGTAGGTTGAATGAGTCTGACTTAATTTTAATTTAATTTAATTCACATTGTTCGATATTAATAGGCTGATCCTGTGGATGTATTGAAAGCAGAAACCTATCGGAAATGTGACATCAGCATGAGATTAGAACCTGGCATTCTACCTTTACCTGACAAAGGTGAATATTTTTTACCGTACAGTACAGTGTTTCATATCCAAGAAACCACGGAAATTTGGTCTGATTTTAAATACAATTTCACAAAGTTACTGCCTTTGACTAACTCTTAGCTCTATTGGTCCATAGTTATTGACTCCAATTTGAAAGCTTGTGAACTAATTGTTCAATAAATAACCTAAGGCTGGTCGTTAAAACTGTGGTGACACTGACACACTATGTCTATTGAAGTGATCACCTGTCATCTACTCATCTATCAACATATTTAATTTTTTGGAATATTTGTTGTTAGCTTCCTTTACTTATTTCAGGCGTTCAAACGCAAGTAACCTTGGGTGATGCTATTATTGTCGGAAACTCTCCGAACCAACTCAAGTTTTCTGAACTAACCATCGACATGTTTCGCATGGTTCAGGTTAGCCAGTACTTTGTTTTTCATATTCACTTAGTCAGGCAAGGCTACTGAGTAAAATTATGGACAAATATTTATAGGGCTACAAGGAATAATTTATATAATATTGACAAATTTAGAAAATTTCAAGTTTCACTAACATCAGGACTTGGAACAGAAGTATAGTTTTCCACTTTATATTTAATGAGGGTGAGAGGTCATCACTAGCTTACATGTAAAATGTGACATGATCTCACGAGATACTACCGACCTTGTCCGGTATACATTTACTACCATCCACGTCTTATCAATATACAAGACTCCAGTGACCCAAGTGATAGAATGTTTTATCCTTCATTCCTTCTAGGTGCTTGAGAGAAAACCCACACTGGTGAGAGATCAAGCAAGATCAGAAAGAAATTTGACACATGTGAGCATCCTTTACTTTGAATTGCTGAAAAAGTAAAATTTTTTAAATTTCGGTCTGTCTTATTTATTTTGCAGGAAAATGTTGACCGGGACAGGCAAGTGAAAAGAGAGAATCCACATAAATATCTTCTGTACCGTCCGACATTTTATCAACTTCTGACATTCATTTCTTGTGCAGTCAAGGTACCGCCCACTTCAATTGTTTATTCGTTCTCATTTTCCATAAGACGGGGATAGGCAGCCTACCGAGATCTGAAACAAGAAGGAATGTATTGCTGAAAGCTATCTTTAAATATTTTTCTATTTTAGGAACTACCTCCGTCCCAGGCTTTACTTCTTTATATATCAGCGCAAGGATGCAAGCCTGCCAAGCGTCGAGACTCAAGTACTTTATTGTTGCAAGTTCTTATTCGTTGAACTCATAGTAGTTGCATGACCACCTGCCTATTGGATTGGGCTGATCAAATTGTGTGATGTGATCTCTTAATAAATCAATTGAGAATTAGGAAATATGATATATATATTAATTTTATCTATCTGTATCTAGGTCTCTATGACAGTGGTGGTGTGATCACCAATGACAGACTTGACGATTCAAACGTCAAACCTGTAACCCCGAAAAAGTTACTCTCGCAGAAAAATATGCATTGGTAAGTATCGCGTTTCTGTCTTGCAGGCATTCTAAATGTGCAATGTTTTATACCAGGTACTTTGCAGAGTGCTGCTAATGCTCAAAATAATGTAAGTTTGTAGTTGTGTGGTTGTGATCAAGTAGTTCTTTTGTAGTTTACATCCTGGCGACTTGGTACCGTACACAAGGAAGCCGCTTCTTGTCATCGTTGACAGCGATAACGCTCGATCATTCGCTGGGATTCCAAATTATTTTGGACAACCTGTTATATGTTTGATGGCACCGGAAGAGTTACCTCCAGTGTTGCAAGGTAGGTGTGTGATTTCTTATGTGAAAATAAAAAAAGAATTTTACTGAGAGTGCTGACCAATTTTTTGAGCTACAATGTTTACCATTCGATCTTCGATGACAATACTTGATTTATCTATTGTTACATCTTTTTTAGATACTGCACGAAACGGGGGTCTTTTGACTATGTTCCTTTACTCTCCAATCATTGCACTAATGCATGTGTGCCAGATACAGCAAACGTCAGATAGGGTGTATGAAACTTGCTCACAAGTTCTACACAAAGCACTTGATGAAGCTCAACGGGCTTATCTCAGATCTAGAATTTTAGGTGAGTATGCTTTGAGGGGGGCCTTGACTTCGTTAGCCACCTGGCTCCTTGGTGCCTTGAGCAATTTTAGATGGGTAATGCTCGGGTGAATATGGCGTTAGGTCAGCCAGCTCATGGGGATCAGGATGGCTGGATGTGATGCATTTGTGCGACGGCTCACAAGCATTAGATGTCGAGAGTCGTATATTTGTTTTGCTGCTGATCTTTTTATGAAAGTGTAATCCGCCCTCCACTGATTTAGATCATGGATATCTACAAATTTTTGGGGATGACTTTCTACGATTGATACTTCTCCGTTTCGTATTTTGTTTCTGTGTTTTAAAACTTCACAAAGCCTTCAAAGTGAGTACTGAGTTGTTTGTAGTTCATTCTCAACCCCCCTACCCACACACACGCCCACTGTTACGTACCATAAGCACCTAAAGGCATTATCAACGTTCCAGTAAATTAATCATTATCGGTACTAAAGAACGAGAATATTTTCAGGACGAAACATATTATCCTTCCTCCTATCCTGAACTACCAGCGGAGGATTTTGTTGGCAACCCGGCGATTAACAAAGCTATATTTGATATTGCTGATGTCTTAGGCGTGAGAAATTTATTTATGGATACTAACGGCCATTGATCAGCCAGTCAACTTCATTTTTCGTGTTACTCTGCGTTTCAAAAGTATAGGTTTCTGGTATTACTGAACTGCCATGAGCCTGGTATCGTTTTCTTGTACTTTAGGTGTTCCAATTTCCCAAATATACATGCGTGTCCGTAGCTTGCCCCTGTCGCCCCTCATTTTATGTAGCTTAAACTATGTGGGTACGAGTATGCTGTTTATATTGTTTCAATGCTTTTACAACCAACATGTTTGCTACCCTATTCTTTTTTGTACGGTTTCAGTTTTGTAATAAAATAATTTTTTCACGACTTTAAAAATTCTCAGTGAATGGTTACAATAGTGAAAGAAATTGTCGCTGCGGATGTAACGCCCCATCTCAGATTGTTAAATCCGTGGTGACAACGTGATATGGTATTCTGTTAACCCCGCCATCAGGTCCACAGCTATGATTGCTCTATCCTAGACATGACCGGCAAACTCCGGGTTGGTCGGAAGTTTGTCTGATATATTAATATTTAAACAATTGCCCGAGTATGTACTTCAATGAGGATTTTATATTGTGATAAAGCTGATAGCATTCCAGCAAATTATAAGGTAGATAAACTAACAAGAAGCCCTGATCTAACCGGAGTGTTCTACAGTATGTTGCAGTTTGCAGACAAATATATTTACTGTTAACATGTAATACGATAAAATACCCACAAATATCTCAGTAATTGAGCACTTGTTCAAAGCATGGTGCGCATAGATCCATTTATGTTTAGAAAAGGCTACAAAAGTCCTTCGGGGCGTGGGAGATATCGGTCTGCCAGCATACGTTTGATCAACTTTGCTGAAATTCTTTTGAAACCAAGGATGGTGAATAATTGGTCGAGATAGCATCAAACAATAAAAATAGGATAAAATGAAAATTTATCGACTTGTGGTATTGAACTGCTGAAAGTATTGAGCAGTTGGGGGATTGGTGTAAACTTCTTTGTCAAGAAATTTTTTATGCGCAGCTTGTTCAGCAGCGAGACGCAAGTTAGCGAGATCCTGTTCCTGTCGGAGACGACGTTGGGTGTTTTGCTCATTGCGTT
This sequence comes from Botrylloides violaceus, assembly GCA_030412335.1. Taxonomy (NCBI): domain Eukaryota; kingdom Metazoa; phylum Chordata; class Ascidiacea; order Stolidobranchia; family Styelidae; genus Botrylloides; species Botrylloides violaceus. The sequence continues at coordinate 73,110 of JASFYC010000709.1, forward strand.
CCAATATTGTCGCAGCTTTTGCCATAGAAACTCGTTGACGGTCCCATTCCATGTCCCGTTGCCACTCTTCTTCTCGTAAACGACGTTTTTCTTGTCTCTGTTGGTCTTGAATTCTTCTAATTTCTTCCAGCTGGGCCGGGCTCATTCCTTTCCAACGGTCAGGGACGACTCTGTGAGGTCCAAACGCACTTGATGCGACAGCTGGGTTTTCAGTGAGCATATCACCAAAGACGTGGTTTGAGATTTCTGTGAAATTATCATCCAATTCCTGCCTCTTGTTAACGTTTTCTTTTTCCGTTCTTTCATTTGCTTGGGCACGGTTAAAATCTTTTCTTGCTCTCTCTATTTCGCTGCGACATTGAGATTCAGCAATGTCAAGTTCAACCGCTCTCTGATCCAATTCGACACGCTTCATGTCAAATAGATGATCGGCATATTTTTGCTGCTTATTTGCTTCATCTCGTTCTAATTTTTGGGCGATTGACCATTCTCTGATTTGTTCCTGTTGTAACTGCTTTCTCGCTTTTACATTCAGATCTTCACCATCAAACTTTTGTAAGCTTGATATTCCGCAACGAGGGTCATCGTCTGATACCCTAGCCGGCTTGTCTTTTTTTTTAGCGTCTGGATCGTAGAGATCAAATTCCTTTCTAGTTTCTGGATTTTGGAAGTTGAGGCGAAAATCGTTCAACGCCACGTTTAATTTTCTAATATCACCATCTTGCCTCTGTTCCAGCATCGACGCAATTTTGTCATTTCGTACCATATCATTCATGAAAGCATCGTCTCTAGCTTGTTCCGTGTCCTCGCGTATTTTTCGCTCTGTTACTTGTGTCGCAAGGCCATCTAGATCAACTCCGATTGTGCGAGTTTTTGCGTTAAATATACGATCCTGTCGATTCTCTTCCCTTTTCCGACGGCTTTCGATAGCCGCAAACTCTTTAGTGTCTAGAGGGAGATCTAACTTGTACATCGTGCGGCTTTGTCCTAAAACCCAGAAGCAATGCAGCCGTCGTACTTGTTGATATTCCAGAAGTCGGCTGTTGCTAGGTTACATACTTCAAAACGCACTCTAGTGTTCGCTATACGTGTTGCGAATGCTGAGTACTGGCTGTCGTTAGATGGCGCACGTGGTGTGATGAAGGTTTTGAGATGTAGGCTTGCTGGGGCTCGTTCTGCATTACTGATTTATCGGCCGTCAGCCAAATGAGAAGATAAGCTTTCAGTTGCAAACCTTCTGTTCGACATGCATCAACGTTTGCTCTTGCCATCGCTTTGCAAGATCGCAGCCTTGCCAACTTTCGAATCGTGATACGATACGATACGGCAATTTCCTAGTCTGTCTCCAGTCTCCTATTTCCATGCAACTGCATTTGTGCAGCTTTCAGCAGCCGGAGAGCAACCCATGTCAATAGAGAATACATATAGAACCCAGTTCATGGCAAGCACAGTATGGTTTTCAGTAGTAAGAAATAATATATTCTACATACATTATGATAAATAAAAAGTTATCAGAAAGTATATCGTGCGATGCGAACGGCCTATCACAGAGTGCAACGGGTTAAGGTCTGCCAAAGTCCTTCCGCCATGGTGGTGGAGGCTTCATGGACCAGTTTTCCTCACTACCATGAGATTGCGTAGATCTACTACCCCAAGGCTTCGGCCATCTGTTGTAATAATGATTAGGTACTTGCACAGTGGGACATGATCTCCAGTTATGTTCGGGAATTTGTGTGTGACCGTAACCATTTCGTTCGTAGCCATTGTACCTCCAATCACATGATGAAGAGTTCATATGATCATGATCGTGTGCTCTGCGCCCATTATCGTACATTCTGTACGGTGGTGATTGTCTGTAATGTCTGTTGTTCTCCCAGTAACTCCTCTCTGCTGAGTGGCAATAGTCTTGGTGATAATGCGGAGATTCAAAAAGATAGGGCCAGTCATCCCAATAGGATCGATCAGAGGGTCTCCAATCCCTTTGGTTTGTATTTCGGGTATCATGTTCTGATTTCCTTGACAAACCATGTCTTTTGTATCTACCACTAGATGGATGTGCTTGTGAGTTGATATCTGCATTTTGGTCTACACTAGATGGTGCTTCTCCTTTTAAATCGGCAAGATATATTTCTCGTTCCATTTTGTGACCTCTTGCTTTTTCAAACATATTTATTGCAATGTCAGCATTAATTCCTTTCTTCTCAATCATGTATCTACATCAAAATATGTGAGGCGCATAAGCATTTTTTACGATACGATGATCCAGCGACCAGCATTACTTTCAAAACTGAAAATCGAGGATGAAAATCCATGCACTGTACTTACTTGCAAACCATGTAACCTGTCCGATTCAGTCCATGAGTGCAATGCACAGCAATGAGATTGTCATTTGTCTGATTGTCTTCTTCAAAGTTATCTATTGCTTCGTAAAAGTCATGCATGACTGATTTCTCTGGTATGACACGGCCTGGTATGAATATTTTCTTGTATGCTATGTTCTCTTTTTCAAAACAGAATGGATTATAATATCTTTTTGTGAAGGTCAAATCAATAACTAATCCCAGTTTTCTTCCTGTTTTCTCCGCCATCTTTATCGCATCCTCACAGCTGAATTTACTCTCGTCAGACATAGAATGGAGGAGTGATGGTTTAAGCGGTACTTTCAAACAAATGAACCTTGTTCCTTGGATTATCTCACCCATTGGAGAATAATTCATCCAACGGTCCGGGGCTCCATGAGACATGGATGGAGGCTGGAATGTAATCTTATTAAAAAGATTTTAAAAAGAATAGAATTCTAAAATGAAAATTCAAATGTTAAAATTGTACAAACTTAGAGTACCTTTCCTCCTAGTTTCCCACCGCTACGGCAGTAGATTGGTAGAATAATAGCAACTTGACATGCCATTAATTATTCAGGTAGAAAAGAACCGGGACTGTGGGAGATACACTGAGCTCAAGAACCTAAATGAGAACTAAGAAAGTTGTCAGGCGAATATGATTCCACACTGTCAGGTTCACTTCGACAAATAATAGATATTCTACGATCTTTATCAATATACCTTCCTTTAAAATAGGAGAATTCATTAGACAAAATTTCATGAGTATAATCATATCTAACACTATCTTTCATGATATAAAGTGACCTATGATCTAAAATAACGTCAAAATACTTTGTTTTGTTACTATCATTAGTAAGCCGCATCACACTTGGTGAGAGTAAACTTAGTCCGGCTATCACACGTCCACAAAATCTAGTAGCGTCAATGTGTGGTTTGATAAAACCGTCTGGTGCTAGATCAAGAATATGAACCAACGGTCTTTGAATATCAGATTCTGAGAATGCTTGATTTCGTAAACGCTGCAAAATAATCGCGCTTTTCGTAGACCAATCGGTTATTTCTTTTTCGCGGTATCCTTGTATCGCATTATCCCAATGATCAAATTGATATCGTAATCTTCTCCATTTTGGTTCAATATCGTTCAAGAGACTTTGTTCCTCATCGTTGGAAATGAAATCTTTCAGCACAACCATGTCTTGCATCGCTACTTCTTCTATTTCTGGGTGGGAACAATCGTACAAAGTTGCGTCAATATCTCCAGACTGAAATTTTCGAGTCATCGTTGACATTATTCCGATCGTCAAGCATTTTCGATGCAACCGATTCGTCAAAGAAGAAATCATTGCGATGCAGTAGGTGATATAGATGTAAACACATCCACGCTGCGACAACCAGGCTAAAACTATTCAAAAAAACTCCACGTATAGCGCTTGCCCTCTGGTCTAATCTATTCACTCTGATCTAGCAGTTTACACTGTACACTTGAGGCAGCAGTGGGTTATGAAATGTCTCAATCAAAGTGCTTCAAGTATGATGTGGTGTACAGTACTCGCACTCGGGTATGGCTCCAAAGTTGTCAACGGATCCGGAGTCTGGAGTTGACTTCTGCCGGATCAGGCCTTTTTCGCAGTATCCGGAGTCTCAAAATTTTCCCTTGACCCGGAGAAAGATATTTACCATATTCGGCACTTCACTCTAATAGGCTAGTAATTGACCATTTCTTACCTGAAAACAGGAGTTGGGTTCTGCTATTTGGAGTCGCAAAAGGATTCGGATCGGATCAGGAGTCAAAAATTTCTGGAGCAGAAGCGGATTCGCACTTGAAAAAAGTAGACTCCGTAGGCGTACAACTCATTGGCTACTACTAGTACTATTATGTATCTCTGTGGTTACTAAATGAACGTCGTGAACGCGCAGCTAACATTATGGCGTAAGCTACATCCAACAATGCATATAATGCATAGCGTTCGCAGAGCCTTATGCCTGCCATAGCTACAGTCCCACAACCAATTGTCCTTCATCAGGCATTTCGGTATAAATTTTAATTACACTGTTACAAATGTCTTCCAAGTCAAACAACCATATGCTGGAACAAAATTTATAATTTCCATTGATATCTTATCTTAAACGCATATTTTACAAACGAAAGCTGATATATATATATATATATTTGAACTTAGGCTAATGCCTAATACCAGCTACCAGGTCCTAACAAAAAAGAGATGTGCGTGTGTAAGATCTATGCGAGAAAAGTCTGTCGGATTAAATATCGAGAAATGGCAGCACATTCCAGCCAAACCACATCGATCTTGGATGGTCCAAACATGGCGTACTAGGCCATGGTCCAAGTCGATATGTCCCACACAACACCACAGACGTAGGCCTATATATATAGCCTAGTGTTTTATATAGATAACAATCGGAAAATTTACAGAGATGTGGGATAATATGCCTATTGTAGGGCCATAGGCTATAAGTAGGCCTAGTTAAATAGATCAAAGAATGTGGAATTTCGAGAAATGGTTATTTCGAGACGTGCTTTGACTACTGGCGTTCTGGAGTAAATAACCCAACAATGGAATGTTATCGACATCTGATGAACGTAACGAAATCGGATGGAAATCGCACTGCCATTCAAACTACAGTCGTGTCTCGCTTTGTCTGGTTCGTCACCTGTAAATTGAAACGTGCCGTCAGCGAACCACGTAGGCCTATTCCCCAGCGTATAGGTGTTTACATATCTCCGCAATCTGATCACGTCGTCATAGAATATATGTAGGATGGTAGGTCCAAAGGATGAGCCGAGACCAAGTCTGGCACCACATAATTTTAGGAAACATAAAAATCGGAATATCAAGTCAGCGAAGGTTCTCTAGCCAATATAATCCGACTAATTTCTGCTTCTTGCAATGATGCGACAATATCCGGCCGGCACGATATCTCTGCGAGGTGTGATGTCACACGGCAAATTAAGGCTACGGTATGTCTCATGCTATTGCGTGGGCGACTACGATTAAGCCTACACAACGACAATAGCGGCTTACTTCCTCCCCCAAATTATATCGAGATGATCTGTAATACGAATTTCCTCGGCTTCCTTGTCTTTTGATGATACTCGTTCTCACGTTGTGCGCGCTTGCCTTAAATCTTTCTTTACATTTGAATCCCAGAAATGTATACAACATCGGGTTAAGCGCGGAATTTGAAAAGCCAAGGGCTGTGAAAAACTCTTCCAACCCATGACAAATCGGCATCGTAGAAGGGAAACCTATAAATCGGTGAAACTAATTAATCAAGGCGTATAATAATGATATTAACTGTAATAATAATGATGATGATAATATTAAATAGTCAAGGTCACATTAGAGTCGGTGTGATGTGAATAGGAAAGTGAGCCTTTAATTGATATCCTGATTTCGCGTACAACTGGAGCCCCTTTGACTGCATCGGGTTGCTGAGTTTTGGCAAAAGAATCAAGATTACCTGGGATCCGCGCCAATGATAGGATGTGATGCGGAAACCAGCATATCGCAAAACATGAAACCAAGGCTGCGACTATTTTCGTCAATCGTTTATTTCTAACGCTTCCACGTCTGGCATGAGCCACGTTGAGCGCCACTCGCTTCATATGTATCATTATCAAGGTGTACATGGCCACTGAAATATGAATAGTATGATCACAGTTTACTTTAGCGACTGATAGTGATCTTATGAGTCCGTGAAGTAGCATCGGTATCATCTTTGGATTCAAGCTAGACTCGTTAGCCTTGACTACAGCCTGCTCAAGAATTGTGAATGGCAATGCAGATGATCCGCCCGCGGCCTGACGGACATGGAGGTAGCTAGGTTACTTGCCTCAGATCAAACACTTGCACATCACTTATTGATTTCGTCATGCAGGCCTGCTATGTGACTTAAGAATTATAGGCTGTCACAGCTTACCTATAACGGCGAAAGGGATGATAAATGCAATCAACGCATCGAAAACCAGCCAGGTTTTGTATACTTGAGATTGGAATTCATATTGGCAGAGATAAGTCGCTGTACTGGACTTCGTCGGATCAACGTACTCATTGGGTAGGTCTAGCTCTGTGAATGAAATAAATGTAACGCTGGCAAAATATAACTGAGTTCATATTCCGAAGAAGTGCTCTACAAAATGTCTGTTCCCGCTCCAAAGAGTTGTTGATTATAATACTTGTGCCCCATCCATGCATGTATCTTTGTTTTGCGCTAACTAATGACGCTTCATGCGCTTCCAGATAAGTTGGATGTCAAATATATCAAATATCAAACGCCAGTACCAATCAGTATCAGGAAATATTTCTTGCGTGCTGATTGGCGCCTTCTTCCCTTATAAGCACACGCCATAGAGTGAAAAGTAAATAGAGCTGAGCTTACGGTCATTTGCGTACGATTCATTGTCAAAGCCATCAGCGATTCCGAGAAAAAACGCTCCACCGTCATCCTCATTTGAGCCGCTGATAAGCGATAGAAAATAGACTGATTACACTAGTGCACTATCGTAAAACGTATCTATGTTTATTTGGAATTTATGGCGCTTTCAACTACTAAGGTCATTTACGCCAGGTCAATGCTTACGGTATACTGTACGTGTCAACACTTCCGGTCCATAGCCCGGACCACTATTACAACCACGGCTCTCCGCACTTCCCCGAAACCGACTGCCAAGCAGGGAAGGATCGGATACCAATTTTAAAGTCTTCGATTTGACTCGGTCGGGAATAGAATCCGGAACCTCCCGATCAGAAGGCGGACAGTCTAAACCACTCGGCTAACTGAACGGTAAAACGGTAAACGTTTCTAAATTTTTTGGTTTTAGACGAGGCGTGGCCTAATAATCACGTCGCAACTATATCACAGGAGTATTGCAACGACGCCATTACGATCATTTAAAAGATGCAGCGGTGAGAGATGATGACGACATCAGAAGGAATTGTATAGTATTATAGGCCTACTCCAGCACAGATTGACTTTTTAAGTATGGCTGCTGTTTCAATATTCCCTGATACAGATAGATATATCTGGATTCGGGTTTGTCGTGACGAGTAGGCTATTTGGTTTCAGCGGTTTGTGGTGTGTAGTCGGACAGCTCGTCTTTGCATAATATGTCATTTCAAGGAACTGCAGGCGGACGTTTGTGATAATTATAAGCTGACTTCTGGTTAAAGCCTGAAGGAGACAGGCTGCGTATGGTATAATACGAACGGCCTTTATACAGTATTGCTTGTATTAACTGCGTTCATCTATTGGCCGCGTGTACTATAAATACTAAATATACAATGTCAGCTATAGCCGAAGTCTTACCCTACTATTGTATATACTTACAAAAGAGCAGTTGTTGAAATATCACCCTGTACATATCCGGGAAACATGACTCTACAGTACTTCAATCCACTGTTGATTTCGATTCTGGCATACATCATGATTGGTATGCTCATCAAACAAGCCAAGATCCAAACTATTGCGCATATAACGTAAGTTTTCTTTTTCGTTCTCATCTAAAAAAGTATGTCAATGGGATGATGAAAGACGGATTCATGAAAACATATTTTCAACAGTGGTGCTGGGGACATAAGAGCTAATATACTAAGAAGCGATCAATGCTAACGAGTGAAGAAATGAACTCTTACCTGATTTAATTTTGAGTTGTACATTAGCGCAATGTATCTGTCGATGCTCATGACCGTGAGGAAAAACATCCCAGCATAATAGTTGCAATATTGTATTGTCTGGCTGATCGTGCACATCCCTGCCAAAGATTTCAAACCTTAGCACTGTAAGAAACGTCCGAATGAAATCTGCCGTGGTAATAGCATAGGATATATAGCCATTTCCTTGACCTCAAATGTTGTTGAAAACAAGAAGTCATGAGGGAAGTTATCACAAGCACCGCTCCTCGTTAGTATGCAAACCCACTGTAGGGAGGCTTTCAGCAGGGAGCCATGAATGAAGTCGTTGCAAAGCTCGGTTTTTTAAATGAATACGCGTTATGGACTAACCTTCGCCGAAACTCCACGTATTGAATGCATTCAATTTTTGTGCGCTAAAGATCGGCAAGGTGAGCAGAAAAATAGTGTCAGCTATCGTCAATTGTAAAACATATATCGTCGTGACTGTCTTGCCTGTAAGGATGAAAGCACAAAGACATTCCCTAGACGTTTAAGTTGGCCGGGTGGTTTGATTGTCTGCCTTCTGACTGGGATGTTCCAGATCCGATTTCTGACCAAGTCAAATCAAAGACTTTTGGTATTCCTTTCATTTCTACTTAGCAGTCAGTGTTTAGAAGTGCGGAGGGCTGTGGTGTTGATGGTGCTATAAACCGGAAATATTGATAAAGCGTAGGCTACAATTTAATTGATCTTGCGTAAAGGACCATAAATCGAAAACAACGAAAATGTAGACTACTCACTCACCGATTTCATTCCCAGCAACAATGATAAAGAATACAATAACGTTTCCAATAAGTCCGAAGAAAGTAACAATAGCATACACAACAAAAAACGCAATATCCAACGGCGACGTAGATCCCTTTTTCGCCCATTCGTCTTCATCCATCAGCCCATCACTTGTTAAATCATTGATGAGGCCATCAGCCTGAACGGGCGTACCGGTGACTGCATCGTAGTTAAATGTAAAATCAAAATCAACCCCCTTGTCTTGTCCGTCGGCTATCAGTCCGCCAAGCAGAATTAAAGCCGATATTACAAGCTTACGTTTACTTCTCATCTTACTGTGTTGTTCTAAAAATTATTCAACACTACTTACTAAACTATTAGTTGCTTTTTTGGGGCAGGTTTCTGTCCAGGCCGAAAAGCTTGTTAAAGACAGGTGATCAAGGCCGATACCATAACCTGCCTCTTCGTCTGACTGATGAGTGATAACCGATACTGATAAATCGCGAATATCAATCGTAATAATCGGTTGGTTATCCGCTATTGGTCCGCCTGATTATGAAGACCTTTTACTTGGCTAACGCCCTATATAGTCGCTCTACTCGTATGCTATGTCGTCCGCCTCTACGTCTTATGGCGTAACTTATGCTTTTCATGAAATTTCTGGGCGACTGCGCGCGAATATTTCTTTTCACAACTTCATAAAGCGAGGATATATTTGACAAGTTGCTAATACTTTTGGCCCAGAAACAAGAAAATCTGTTTCAACCCGCATTGCGGCTTCAACCACTCAATCTCGTCGTCATTCGCCACGGCTATATGAGCCTAATCATTTTAATGAGGCTCAGTCTCATCACAGAGAGGCGAATTATTTTCTCGTATCCCTTTTATACAGAGGGATATGAGTTGGAGTTGATCTGTTCCAGGAACATAAGAAATTAGGAACATACAGGAATGTTCTTCGTCAGTTGTTGCTTGTTGCAATGCTGTTTTGATAGGTTTAAGTGCCAGGAAAAGGGCATCATTTAATTTTCCTGGCTGCTATTACGACACAAAGAAAATGTATCTGCTCTTGTGCTTTGACATGATGGAATTCAGTCGTACAATGACGTTGTTCGCACAAACTGTACCGTAATGTAAGCTTATATCATTATCACAAAATGCAAGTGTAACTGTGATTTAAAATGTCTGAGAATACACTATTATTATTTATTCAATTCTATGAATATGTAGGTACGTGAAACGGGAAACGGTAAACTGTGTGATGGGAATTTTTCCAAAAGATATTTTCTCCTAACCTTCCTGCCTTGTTGGCAATTTAGGGCAATGACGAAATCACATAGTTTCGGAGCAAGGCGATCTTAAGATCTTAAGATCGCCTTGTTTCGGAGTCATAGTAAGCAACTACCCAACTACCCACGAACGCATAATTGCTATAGGCCTACTCCACAGCTCCACGCACGTATAGGCGTTGTTGATATGCCTGAATCTGACTATCTGACTTCAGGCCTTATTTGGAAAGATATGACATTACATAAGCAATACAAGTAAGATGCATCAACCTGCTGTTGGTTTGAATTTTGTCGCTTTCAACTACTAAGATCATAGTGTATACGGCAAGTACTGTAAGTGCTTTAGCACGCGTGTAGCACCGCGTAACACACGGATCACTATAATCACAAACCACCACAATCTTCCCCGCTTAGCCGATATTGATTGCGAAAAAGAGATGTGTCCAACACCAATTTAAAATGTCTATGGTTTGACTCGATCGACAACTAATGAGAATGCGGAAAGTCTCCGCACTGGGCTGACTGAGACTGCTGTTCCCGTTACCGCCCACGTCCGTGCTATCTGACCAATCAGAGACTATCTGATGCGTAGTCCTCGGCGTAGGCGCTTTCAAGTAGCCCGCATGCGATGTCTTGGTTCGCAGATAAACAGTCACGGTGAGAAAAGATATTATTTTACATGGACGAGACTTAATATACTTGAAACATTTCAGCAACAGGTAGCTAACGATCAAGCAATAGTGTTGCGTGCAAGGATACGTTGGGAGTTTGTAAGCATCCACAGCAGGCTTACAATGTGTGTGGGAGTGTTTAGAAGACAAATCGCAGACGCTAAACTTTAGTTATCCATGTTGGACCTGACGGTGGATGTCGTTGTCGGGCTCCGGCATCGCCTTTATACAGCGAAGTCAGTGGTCGAATCGGGCGACATCTTGAGCCTGAAACCTGACCCGATGCTCAATACGTGAGTCCGATTTGAACCCAAAATCAAATCAAGCTTATCAAATCAAGTTCAGTGGTCGTCCGACTTACATTAAAATATATGGCTCACGAGGTATCAAAGGTGAAATAATTCATTAGGAAGACTATCAATACAGCCGCACAGAGATCATTTTATTCTCAAGCGTCCAATTTGGTTTGCATCGTGTGTTCTAATAAAGAAGGATAATGACCTTGATCTCTTTGACTTTCATCGATCTGAAAATAAGCAGTTTTTTTATCAGATTTCCGGGAATAGTTTTTTTTAATTATGGAGGATTTTTCAGTGGCGCCTGTTGCCCGAACGCCTTGTGCGCCACGTTCATAGAGTGGGGCGCAAGTATCCAAAGTATCTATATATTCTACAGCCATCTATTACACGCGCCTACAAAGTCTAATAGTTGACGCAAATTGTTTGGATATCAATCAATCAATCAATCAATCAATTATCAAATTAATAAATAAATAAATCAATTATCGAATCAATCAATCAATCAATCAACCAACCAATCAGTCAATTAACCAATTATCCAATCAGTCAATCAATCAATCGATCAATCAATCAACCAATCAAGCAAAATCAATCAATCGATTAATAGAAAAACGCTTTCAACACTGTGACGAATATATCTTTTGAACTTTGCAATTTCGTCACTTACCGACGGCCCGTCACTGTGGAGTCTGTCTCGCTTCAACCCCAACAGAGCAATTTGGGATTTCTTCCGTTTTCCGCTCCAACGACTATCGCCGCTTCCGTTCGATGGCGACTTATGGTACATGACTATTCCCGCGCTCTTCTTCTGAGTCTGCATTGAACACAAAGCATAGTGGCAGCTGTAGCGGTCTGGGCGAGAATTTGTCGATATCTATTTTTTACAGGTTGCGAATAGACAAGGTAATGCCCTGTTGAATTTGCTACTAATATGCAGGAATTTCAAATATGCTGCAACTTTTGGCCAGCTTACACAAGGCTTTCCTGCCCCAGTGCAAGGTGGCGGAGTCATTGAGAAGCGTTTCGTTCAGCAAATATTGAAACACCAAGAACTTACATCTTCACCAGAATGACTGTTCAACGATCTTCTGAATCCAGCAGAGCCGCGACTTGAGGTCCTTCGCTTGACAACGAGCTGCGTGTTTTGAACACTTTTCCTAAATCTTTCTTTGAAGTTATTACCCAAGAACGTATATAAAATCGGGTTCAGTGCAGAATTAGAAAACGCCAGTGCGCTGAAAAATTCCTCTAATCCATAACAAGACGCCACAGCCGACTCGAATCCTGTTGAAAAGTAAATAGAAAAAGCACTCGAAGACTATGTCGTAGTGGAGTCACCTTGTCAATAAACTTAACATTAGTCCTATTTGTTACCCGCTAACAATGAGCATCATGAGATAGACTGTAGCGTTTATTGTATGTTACACATTGTCATAAATGTACAAGTTAATTTCATTAGGTCCAACTTCATTTTCATTTTTTCAGGCAGAGGTGGTAGCCGTCTACTTTGTGTGACTGCGCGGCAAGACGCAATATGCTCTACAGAATCCTATCGTGGGTATTTTCCTCCCATATTGAATCTGCATGCCACAATTACGATTTGTGAAGGAGAACGAAACTTGAATCTTGCATAGGCTGTTACACATTGGCATAAGTTGACTTTAAAATGGTGGCAATCTGCGGTTACTTCATGCTATTGCGGGGTGTATGCCGCTTTCGCCCTAATTATGCATATCTACGGGTGCATATGTACGGGTACGGGTATACCCTTGCAAAGCAAAACCAACATGTGATTCTAGTGTAGTCCTACGTAGTTGGGAACGTGAAGGAAATCACAGCAGCTCATCAACATCATCCCTCATCCGCAGTGACAGTAGTTGTCATGGCATTAACGGACTTTAAACTACATAATAGGCTGGGAACGATTTATCACTTCCTGCGTACAATGATGGCATCACAGCAGTAATAACGAAGGGGACAAAACAGTGAATGACTCGCCCACAGTATCATGGGTTTCTAGCAATTTGCATGACAAATATACAACAGACCTTAATCTGCACCGAACTTTTCAACCGGACGTGACATATATACACTATAAAACCATAAATAGGAAAAATTGGAATTCATAAATCATTATACCTGGAATCCTTGCCAATATCAAAAGGTGATGAGGTAACCAACATATTGTAAAGCAAACAACAAGAGCTGCCACCATTTTGGTGACTCGTTTGCGAGTTCTAGCAGCTCGATTTGTAGCTGTGTGTCCTATCCTTTGCTCTGCTGTGCGTAGATGGACCAGAATCAAGGCGTACATCACAACTAAAAAATAATAAATTAAATCACAGCCTAATGGATAGAGACACAGGTGGATTAAGAATCCGCTACGAGACTTCACATTTCTTAATAGACTTTCTCATGCATACACGCAGTAGTACAAACAGGATTTTATGCGGTTCATGCGGTTCTCAAGAGAGCCTTTCCATTGTAGCGTCAGCCATTAGGCTTAGCCTCCCGTTTAATAATTGACAAGTCGCGCACTTTGGATACGTAACTAAGTTGCGCTCGGCCCTGAGGCTTGTAAGCGAAAATTTGATTTACGCCTGCGCGAAATGTCGCACTGCCGCGGAATATTAAACCAATACATAGCATTCGATTTTGAGTCCAATTGCATATTCTGGGTTCTCTTCAAGTTATTATCGATTCTGCGCAATTCTTGTATTGATGGTGCGCATACCTTGGTGTTAGGCACCGTTTTTAAGGGTTAGGCTACCTTCTCCCAACGACAACCGCTTATAATACTGCCCAACGTTCTTGATCGCAACTTTTTCTAAATAGCATATAGCCTAATAGATTGCAACTTTTCGCGGGTACCTACGAGTAATAGTAATATTACCAAACAATTGACCCCAACGCTGTGTAATTAAAGGCTGATCATCTGGGCGAAGTTCCGTTCTCCTGCGCCGTGTCGTCTGGGACTGGGACTCGCACGAAGGGAATAGAAAATATAATTAAATGTAACAGGGAAAGCGTGTAAAAACTTGAGACTTCCCTCACGATATTCAACTACGTGTCACTACTCACTACTTACCGATGATGCTGAATGGAATGACGAATGAGATGAAAAAATTGACCACAAGCCATACTTTGTAACTGTGCGGTTGAGACTTGAAGTTGCATTTGAAATGATGCGTCTCGTTGCTGTTGCCAAATACCGCTACAAAAGACAGATAATATTGTTTGAAAAAGCAGACGGATATAGCTTGAGATATCATTTCATTATCTTACTGAGGAGACGCCTGCAGCTTAACTCTATATGTCAAGACAAATTTAGCAAATCGCGCGCTTATTTCTTGACTAAGGCCTCCCGAGGACGTACTTAGACTTCTTTTCTCCGTTTTTGAAAACACTCACTTTTAGATCCAGAAACTAATTCATAGACGGGCCCTGCGTCATCGCCTGACTCCATTCCTGAGTAATAGTCTCTGAAAAATGGATAGAATACAAGAAATGGCAGAGAAGAGCGGAGTGCGTTCAAATAGTTTCACCCTTACAATTATAGTTAAAGAATGCATTGGACAGACTACGCATTGCTCATACGGGTGGACTGAGGTGCAGCAATCTTTAGACTATAATTATACATTCAACCGTTAATTTACATGCTCCCGCCGCTAAGTAAATTGCGTTCGCGCTAGTAGGCCTACATTTGGGTAAAACGTACAGGTGACTGTGGGCAGTTTCGCGGCAATCTAGCATTTTATCGACCAGTGACATCGCGTCTTAGCCTTAAGCCTACTCAAGAAGTATGTGAAAGTTATGGTCGTACGTACATGTCGAACGCAGATTCAGTGTCGTTGAGAAATTCATAACCCGGAAACAAAACTCTGCAAACTGTCACCCCGAACGCATTTTCTATTTTAGCGTACAGCATGACTGGGATAGTCATCAAAACGGCTGCTATCCATACCAAAGCGCAAATAAGATACGTACGTTCCTTTGTACGAATCTGAAATGCAAAATTTTAACACATTCACATCGTATATTAGAGTAGAGGGAAATGGCGTGGTTAGATCCAATATTCTGGCGTTAGTCTAGCACGCACCTGCGTCAATCTTGTACTGTATGCGACAGCGATATATCTGTCAATACTCATGGCAGTGAGGAAAAATATACCGGCGTAATAATTGAGAAATTTTATCGTTTGACACAGACTGCACATTGCTGAAATAGAATGTATTTTTCACGCGCATATACCAAAATTCTGCTTTTAGTCTGGCCTATGACGCAAAGTCTGCTCCAGGTTTAGATCAGGATGAGCCCCGAAGCGTAGCGAGTATCTCTTGGTCGTGGTTGTCGAGGTAGAGGCGAGATGACACATGCCATGCAAGTATATGGGAGGCGCGCATGCATCGGCTTAAAACAAAACGCAAGCAACGCCTAGGCCAATATTACAACGGCATCGCGTGGCGTACTTAGACGAGGTAGATATCAGGGCGAAGTTCACTTCTATGTATTAGGAATGATCAAAAGCACATACCTGTTCCAAAATTCCATGTGGTACTCAATTTTTGCATGCTGAATATCGGCAGTGTTAGCAGAAAAATGGAGTCTGCTATCGTGAGCATCAAAATGTAAATGGTAGTCACAGTTTTTCCTGGAAAAAAGAAACGTGACAATGGAAATTCACCAAAAATGCACCACCAAGTTTTTCCACGACATAAACACTGTGCAGGCAACGTGAAATCCCTAGTCACGGCCCGACGCAAACCCGAGAAAAGGGGGGATGTGTGCGAGAGGTGACAGTCTGCCTACCATGCAGTAACACGCAACGCTATGGATTTCGATCATGGCAGTGGGTATTACGTTCGTCCACACTCTGACTCGGTGCATGCCACATTTTCAATTTGTAAAATAATGATAAAATTGGTTGAAATTTTATTCACATGCGGATTGATCCACTACGGACAATACTATTAAAACGACCCCTAAAGTAAAATAAAGTCAAAAGATTACTCACCTATTTCATGTCCAGCGAAAATGACAAAAAACACCACCGAATTGGCGATGAGACCGACGAAAATAATCAAGCTGTATAGAACTATAACGGCAGTATCCATCGAACTCATCGTAATTTTAGTCGATTCATCATTTTCATTCCCATAAATTGGATCGTAAGGAATACCAAATCCTTGAGCTTCAAGTCGTGCAAGATCGGCAGTGCTCTGTATTTCGTACACATTCAAACCATTGTCGATATTATCTGGTTGACTCAACGCGACTCCTCCTAGCAAGAATATCAACGGAATGACTCTCCAATGTCCCATACTCTTCCGAATAGGCATATAGATTATATATCACGCGACTACAAATATATTTAGTCGGTCTGAAAAGAATTGTTTGGAAAGAGCCTATGATTAGTTACACACATAATGTCCTATCATATTTTATATTAAGTTCCTTTGTGTGTTTGCTGCAATTGCAGAATCAGCACCAATGGCTCATGGGTAACCTAACGCACGAGGCTTATGGCGTGGTCCGTGGGTGGAATATACGTCTTGCATTCCCTTCTAAAATTTCGTTTCATCTGAAATGCCGGAAATCGAATATGACTGCATCGATATACATCCGCTCGTGCTGCTGCCAACTGCCAAGTGTCCTCGCAAGTTTAAAGTGATCTTACGTCTCTTACGTCAGACTGACTGAAGAGATTAAGTATTTCCGAACACTTGCGAGATACTCACAAAGTGTTGGAGTGAGTCATTTTGACACAGCTCAGTCTCAGTAAGTACAACGCATGCAATTCAATATCGTTTGTTTATTTGGAATTTATGGCGTTTTCAACTACTACGGTCATTTACGCCAGGTCAATGCTCACGGTATACGTGCCAATACTTCCAGATTATAGCCCGTATCACTATTATACAACCACGACTCTCCGCACCTCCCCGAAACCGACTGCCAAGCAGGGAAGGAACGGATACCAATTTTAAAGTCTTCGATTTGACTCGGTCGGGAATCGAACCCGCAACCTCCCGCTCAGAAGGCGGACAGTCTACACCACTCGGCCAACTGAAATGTATGCAATTTAATATCGAATTTGCCAAAATGGATTCTAGCATTTATATCATGTTTCGCAAGTCTGTTTGAAAGTAAATTGATTGAACATGACACTGCACCTCAAGACTTGCTTTGGTATCCGTACCTCTATGCTTGATAGTCAATATCGGATGCGGAAGGTTGTTGTTGCGATTGTTGAGTTGGCCTATAAACCCGAGATTTCACTATTCCTACGAGGATATATGGTATCAGTTGAAAAGCAGGTGACAATTCTTAGCCTGAGCTTCATGGATGATAGCCTATTTCTCATCCATTTTCAAAAGTTGAATGACAGCGGCGGAAGTCACGCTGTGAAATCATTCACAATGATCAGACAACAAACACATTCATTTGATACACGTATGACCTAATCCTCTTGCTTGTCTGCTGCCTAGAATTTATAGCAGGGATTGGCAAAATTTCAGGGCGCACCACTTTTCACTGTTTTGTTGACGAAGTAGTTAGACTGACTGATCCGGGGATTGATTCTCGACCGACTTAAAACAAACCAAATTGGTATCCACTCTTTTTCTACTTGGCAGTCAGTATCGGAGGAGTGCAGAGGAAGGTGGTGGTGCTGATAGGGACCTGAGGGATCAATTGATAATTAGTTCGTGCATTTTCGTACTCCGTTTCCCCCAATCACGGCCTCTGGAACGACACTGCCGTCTTTCGTTAATGAAGCTAAAGGCCATCCTGAAACTGCAGCCATCCTGCTTATTCTCGATGCCCTAGGCCCTAGGGCCTAGATTGTAACGTCTGCTATAAGCCGATGCATAACTGGTGGCTCCTAGACCTATCTACATTCTACAGTAACTGACCAGGCCACCAATGCAATTGTGAAAAGTCTAGCAAAACATGACGTTTACGTTTTGACGCAAGTGATTTTAAATTTGGCAATTTCTATGTAAACTAGGAAGGAACTTCTTTGTCGGCTATAACTCAATTCATTTCCGCGCCATTTCCGAGTAGGCTTAAGCGTTCTCAAATACCCAGCCATAACTTCTGTACATGCATGAGGTCGGCTGCTTGCTAAGACTTGAAAATTATTGTTTTGGTAACTTCCGGTCGTCAAAGTTTTGTGTCATTTTCGCCATCCGTACGGTCATAGAAACTACCTCAGCTAACCTAATCCTACAGGCTCGCTTCGTTCTTTGATCCGTGCTAACGTCCGGGAAGTAACTGACAAGATTTCTGGCGCAACATCTACTCGACTTTGACTCTTCGCTGTTTTGCGAATCGCACTCAAATTGAACTCGTATTAGGGAATCGATGAACTTGATCTTGCTTTATGGTTGTAGCTAATCGTAAAGAACATGGGATTGGGGGTATGTAGCCCTAATCATAAGCTATCTCAATCTGAGCTGCCGTATATTGTATATAATTTCATGTCTACTTTTCCTGCCAGTTGTAGCCTCTACTTGATGTGACAGAATTGTACATATCGCGTTCTCTCATTTAGCGTGAAGCCTCTGTAACTTGATGATATCACACTTTTCCTGTTGCATCATTAGTCATGAAAAAAATGCAGGATACTAATAATATTAATCACTAAACTACACGCCATTCTATGTTGGGTGTGAGAGACAACCAACAACCACTCACACAATGTCAATTCGGTGATTGAGCATACCCTATGGTCATTTCCGATTGGTGCTGGGTAGCCTACAGCCTATATAATCTGAATTCGTCAACCCGAAATGAACCATAAATCAATATGCACGGAGCCGCAAACAATAGGCTGTAAGCTGTAGCCTATTAATCAATACCTACATCTTAGTCTACATTTCCATTTTAAAACATTTTTAAGAAAGTCTAAGCAGGGTCAGAGCCATATGTGGATCGAGATCTATACGTGTTGCCGATTCTGGTCTATGTATAGTTTACCCCCACTCTGTTCTGTTAGGCCCTTTTTGGAAATAATATTAGTTACGCTGCAAAGTATTGCTACTGCCTAATATAAATACGGTACTGTAGGTCATGTCGATTTTAATGGCGGCGCCGCAGGAGGATATGAACTTCATTAAATCCACTATTAGTCATTTTTGAAAACTTTTTATTTGTTTTCACAAGACCCCGGTAGTTTCACAGTTATTTTCTATTCCGTTTTTCGATTAGCAACAAAATGAATCGCGTCACGGATATGCATCGTGAGTACACGCACAACGGATCACCCTGCAGTCGGTCTGCAATAATTATGCGAGTTTAGCGGAAGTCTCAAAGCAAAATAGACCGATGGCCCATAGCAGAGTCTGGGAGCAGGACCCTGCTGGACTCACATTTATAATATCAATTCACGCGTAATGCCGATCGAGTCAAAGCTAATTTTGTAGGACTACCTGACGATACAGTGCGTTGTCGACGGCGGACAAGGCAATTTTTCTTGTTTCCGCATTGGAACACCGTCAAATTTCAATTATTTTACACGTGAATTCTAAGCTGGGAAGCGCGGGGCCTTTTAAAGAATACCGCCTTGCTGCTGCCCATATTTAAAATGCCTCTCTCGTAAAGCCCTATAACATCTTTTCTCTATTACAGTGGTTCCTTTAGCTACAGAATCCTTCATATATATGAGACTATCAAAGAATTTCTAATGCTATTTAGAGGATGCAAATCCTCCTTAAGTCCAATTCCTTTTTATCGCATAAAAAATAAATGATGCGAACATGTTGCATGAGTCCATATCGGTGATATGCCCTGCGTTCCACCGTTTCGATCATTGAGAGACAAGATGACATGCGTCTTACGGACTAAATCAATTACTTAGTGACGTATTGTGCTTTCGTGAGATTCGCCATATTGAAGGTGTGACATTCTTTTGACATGGAAATATCATGATTAAATCACTTTTATAGCTTTCTTAAGTTTACTAACGGGCACCTAATTCGGTAATTGACATAAATATTAAAAAAATATTTTAAATTTCACGTTTACTCTTCCCTATCTCACGCGGGACTTCTACGTGTTCTGAGTTATCGATGACTATACGTTGTCTTGCCTATCAGCAATTCCTGAATAAATGTCTCCATGCCCGGCAAAGTGATCCTCACGTAGCTCTTTGTCTACTTTGCCTCGCTGTCTCCGGATAAGTACTTTGAGAGTTGTAATCACAGGCTACGCCAGAGCCTTAGTAGGTGATACCCAGTTTCCAGTTACGTAATCCCCGTCGGTTTAGCTGTTGACGAGCTGCGATTGGTTTAACGTCAAACGGTCAATTCCTGTCATGATCTTGACCGGTTTTCTTATATACAGTAGTCTATCGAAGTGCTGAATTATCTACTGTAGTCCTTCTGTGGTTGCTAGCCAATTCAGCCAATAGTCCAACGCTCATTTCGATAGGGCGCTTCAACATTCAAGCGGGAAAGTTCAATTACCGGAACAAGCTTTGTAGCTCGACTGATCATTACGTCGTGATGCATGTTCTATTAAATGAAATTGCAGGGAATGAAAGGCAAATTGAACTTAAGGACTAGAATATATATGCTGATATTCTGTGCAGGCCTATTGGTAGGCAATTTAATGGCTTGTTTATATATAGAGAGGGAAAGAGTAGGCTATCAATCCGACAATTGGGAAAGATTCATGTCATGTGCGCTTTATGAATATTTCAGTTGGTTCAAACGAGGTCAATGCATCAGAAGAAATAATTCTTAAATTTTCGTATCTCCGGTCGCGAGAGTTCCTTTATAGGCCTATTTATTTATATTAAGAATATTGATTGCAAGAATATTTCATTATCCATATTCCAGCACCACCTGTCGTTTGGATTTTAGACAATAACATCTAAGCGCCTACACCCGAATTTTGCATTTTGCAGAAAACCGTAAGACTTGAAATCTGAACCAAGCTAGCGCCTATCTAAGCCTATATGGCTGCTGGACTCTTGATTGATGTGGGCATATTTGATAGGTTATTGATTTGACCAATGCGATCATTGATCGTTGATGATGATGGATCTAGGCCTGAATGCAATTAAAATCCTCAGTTCCGTTCCAAGAGAATTTTTGATAGGCCTATATTCCCTAGGCTGTAGAATACGGGTTAAGGCAGCTAGGGTTAGGATGAAGACAGCTAGGGTTAGGGTTTAGTCAGCTAGGGTTAGGGTTGAGGCAGCTGGGTTAGGGTTGAGGCAACTAGGGTTGACATAGGCTATGTATATGTAGAAGCTATGTAGCCTATTGCTATGTAGCTATGTAGCCTATTGCCTATTTAATCGTTGGTAGACCTAGCCAATCGGTCGTGGTCAAGTCGTATGCCATATTACGAGACCGAATATGCCACCGGGCTGACTATACAATCGTTCAATCATACAAACACCTCTTGTTTAGGTTCAATCTCCATTTCTGATCTGACACGGACATCGTCGAGTTGCTTTTTACGAGGACGACCAAGTCAGTGGTTGCGATTGAATCCGATCTCGTGAGGGTCGTGACGTGATTGATTTTTATGATTTCGCTACTGCCAAAAGAATATTTGTTTGCCCGTCGAAAAAAAGTTGTTACGCATGTTCCGTTTGTATCATCTCAGTGATCAAGATCCAACCGGATTGAAATCTCTTATATTACGTAAATGATATTCTTTGAGGCTTGTTCAGTATATGAGAGATTTTAGTACATTCACCATTGAATTCTTGTCTCGACCACTTCGCATTTCAAAATAATATAAATATTTTGCTACAAATTTCGTGACATATGCGTACAGACCGAAACACCGTAACTTTGAAATACCCCTACCTACTGCATTAGTGATGTCTTCTGTTCTTGAGCCAGCACAGGCCGAGGTAGGACGGGAAGAGCAAAGCTCGTAGGCGTTCGTGGGAACTGGGAATGTAAAGTTCTTTGCTGTTAATCCCGATTTTTGTGCAATGGAGGATCTGCAGATCGTCCAAGGTCAAGACATTAGCGAGGGATTATATTCTGCCGAAGTTCAAGGTCTTCTTGAAACTGTCTTTCCTAGCGACGATCCGTTGCAGCAGCCAAATTTCAATGTCGTTGATCACATCAATAAACTCTTCCCGACGGAGCAATCTTTATCAAATATTGACGAAGTTGTCACTGGCGTGGAGAACGATATAAAAGAATTGGATGGTGAGATACGTCTAGCTGTACATAGTCAGACTCATGCAGTTACAGAGGGCCGCGAAGCGTTAGAAGAAGCGCAGGATGCCATTCAACAATTATTTGTAATGATCAAAAGCATCCGAGATCGCGCAGAGCAATCGGAACAATCTGTTAAAGAAATCACAAGGGATATAAAACAGTTAGATACAGCCAAAAAGAATCTGACTTCATCTATTACTACGTTAAACCACTTGCATATGCTTATTGGAGGAGTTGAAACTCTAAACACTCTTTCACAAAAACGATGCTACAGCCAAGTTGCCAATCTTTTACAAGGGGTTAAGAATGTTATGGAACATTTAGAAAAGTTCAAACATATTCCTGTAGTAAAAGACCTTGCAGGAAAATTATACGATGTTGAGAGTTGCTTGAAAAAACAAATTTTCGATGATTTTGATAACGCGTTTACAAAAAAATCAACTGGACGACAAAGTATTAGTATGGATTTATTAAAGGAAGCATGTCATATCGCTGATTCCCTAGGTGGATCGGTTAGGGATGAAATAACAAAAAAAGTCGTTAAAAGTCAACTCGTTGAATACAATGTTCTGTTTGAGCCGACTCAAGATTGTGCATGGCTTGATAAAATTGACCAAAGATACTCCTGGATTAAGCGAGCGCTTTCAGAATTTGAAGAACGTTATTCTCAGGTTTTTCCACAAAGTTGGGAAGTTTGTGAATATATCGCCGTCGAATTTTGCAATATTACATTCAAAGAATTAGTAAATATTATGCAACGACGCGAAAAAGAAATTGATGTTCGATTGCTGCTTTTCGCTATTCAACGAACCAGCAATTTTGAAATATTATTAGGCAAGCGTCTAACCGGTGCTACTTTTAAAAATAGAAAAAAAAGCGGAGTTGTTGAATCTCCGGACGATATCGATCCTTCAAATCCATTTTATGAAGATGTAAAAAGCGAAAACCAACAGCAAAAGAAGCCAGTGGAAGCAAGCAATCCATTTTTGGGCTTAATATCAAACTGTTTTGAATCATATCTTCATATATATATCAAATCACAAGACCATAATTTAGCAGAATTGATTGCGAAGTTCCAACAAGATTTCCAAGCATCACAGTCCAGCAAAACTGCAGATTCTAATGCTGGAATGCAGAGCGAAGTCTTACCGACGTGTGCTGATTTGTTTGTTTATTACAAAAAATGTTTAGTACAATGTTCTCAACTAAGTACTGGTGAACCTATGGTGTCATTGGCTCGTTTGTTTCAAAAATACCTGCAAGAATATGCTTTAAAGTTGCTTTCTAACAACTTGCCGAAAATGTCGACATCACAGTCAAACAGTGCATCTGTTACTAGTGGGCTATCATTTTCTTCTGTCACAAACTTGATCAAAGAAACAACGTCTGGGTTGAAGGATTCCATTGCCTCAGATTCGGCAAAGTTGACATCACATGATATTAGTCTAATCTGTTCTATTTTAAGCACAGCAGACTATTGCTTAGAGACGACACAGCAATTGCACGAAAAACTTCGGCTAAAAGTTGACAAAAATCTCGTCGATAAAATCGATCTTATGCCAGAATGCGAAACGTTCAGTGGTGTAGTTGCAAATTGTATTCAACTACTTGTGTTTGATTTAGTTGGCTCGTGTGAACCTGCATTTTATGCAATGTCAAAAGTATCATGGGCTACAATGCAGCAGGTCGGTGACCAAAGCAATTATGTGTCGGCAATTGCTGGACATATTAAACAGATCGTCCCTCAAATTCGAGATAATTTGTCTTCTGTTCGAAAATATTTTACGCAATTTTGTATGAAATTTGCCAACAGTTTCATTCCAAGATATGTCTCTGCTTTGCACAAATGTAAACCTCTCAGCACGGTTGGCACTGAGCAATTACTTCTTGACACACATTCTCTGAAGACACTGTTACTAGAGATGCCTTCTGTTGGTTCTCAAGTAAATCGTAAAGCTCCAGCTTCATTCACAAGGATCGTAGTCAAAGGCATGACAAAAGTGGAAATGATCTTGAAAGTATCGATGTATCCTCATGAGAAAGAAGAAGCTTTCGTTGATAATTATTTGAGTCTTTTTTCTGCGTCGGAGGCTGATATATTTCAGAAAGTACTCGAAATGAAAGGTTTGAAGCGATCAGAACAAACTGCATTATTGGATCTGTTTTGGAGAAAACAACCGGTGCACACAGTTGACTCAATGCAAGGAAATGCTCACAATGCTGCTAAGAAAGCAGATATTCAAATGTCGGACTCAGCACTCAAAATTAAGAAGCTTGAGAATTTGATTCGAAAGAAGTTGTAGATATCGTTCTTTGCCATATCTTACTCGAAATGTTCAGGTTTGGTGGCTCTCAACATGTCTTCAATGGCATTATATATTCGTGGAGCAGCATTGAGAGGCATCAATTCTGAAGTGTTAATTAGTGCTGCAATTTCGGCGACTACCCCCACCTACTTGCCTATCGTGAATTCGTGATGCAGTCCCATCTAAGCACCACGACCTATGACAGAGAGTGGTCATGAACGACATGCAGCTTTGGTCATGCAGAATATTACAAAGCGAAATGGCCTAGCTGGTACACCAACTCTTTCAGTCAAGAGGCCTTGTGGACTAGGAAAAATCTTTTCCAGACAAGGGGCTCAGGACCACCGTTCTTGATAGTGTTAGTCACTTCACTAATTCATAGTTGCTGCTATATTTCTTGTAATTAACTGTTTCAATGATGGGCTATCTGCAAGACTTTTGCTTGTGCTTATCATGGTAACTGTCCCGAAATTTTTTCAATATGTCTAGGTGCAATATTACAGCCGATTATGTGGACAGACACGGTGCTACCGACTTTCAGTGTAAACATCTTTATAGTAGATGAATGATTCTTGTCTGAGACAACACTCAGGGTGGAGATTAAAAAGTCAACTTAAGTTATGATCAGACACTTAAGTACCAAGTTGAACTTATCTGAAGATCATAAACTTATCTCATACTTTAATTCTTAATAACTCAACCTCAAGACTCAAGTTTAATTCAACTGGAATTCGGACAAAAAGAAGTATCTGGTTTAAGTTGAACTTGAGCTGAGAGTTGAGTTTAGTTTCTGATCTCCACCCTACTTGTAGGAGCGCTTTTATAGCCTGTTCTGTTGGAGTTTTACACCTGATAAAATGTCAATGGGTTACATAGAGGAAACTATTGACTGGTATTTTCTAGGTGTTGACTGTAATCTCAACATTGCCATACCATGAAAAAACTACCTGTTTCCATTTGAATGATGTTGAAGTGTATTAATTAAATGTGTGTATCTTGATACCTGTTAGTTTATGGGATTCTTGCTCCAATTCTATGTTTTACAATGGCCCATAATGTGATATTTTTCTCTTCAGAACACAATAGATAATCCAAATTATTGATATGGCGAGCCAAACGCCGGGGATTCAGCAACTCTTGCAAGCTGAAAAATCTGCCTCTGAGAAAGTAAACGAAGCAAAAAAGAGTAAGTTTGACAACCGGAAATTATTACAAGTTCCTTCATTCAATCCGGGTTGGTGATGCAATAGTCAATGGACTGACTGTCTGCCAAATTCAGAAGGCTGGGTTTAAATCCCGGTCCCGGTCACACCAAAGACGAAAAAAATTGGTATCCCGGCTGTCCTATTGGGCACCATCATTATGGGCTTTCTCCTAGTCTGAATGACAACATACATAAAGTCTCTTCGATGCCTTTATATTGTTTCTTCTTTTTTCATTAGGAAAAGCCAAGAGGTTAAAACAAGCCAAGGAAGAGGCAAAGGCAGAAATTGAAGAATACAAGCGTCAAGTCGAGCAGAAATATAAGCAGCATGAAAGCGAAGTATGATTTATATTTGACAGATTGTCACCCATTGGAATGGTGGTCAAATCTACCTTATTGTGTATCATTTAGCCAATCAGTATATTTGTATATATTCGTCCTCATCATAGCAGGCCCACTCCTCTATCTCTAAAGTTTGGGTGTGGTTTGCACAATTAAGTTGGGCCTCTCTAACTCATTGGTTTCGTGGTAGCAAGACACCAGACTAGGAGCTGATTTTATCGCATTTTAATGTCCTGATTACAGACTATCATATAATACACGGCAGCCAATTTTTTCAGTGGACGGGCACACCAAATCTCCTTCTCTTTCTCTCTCTCTCTCTAACAACAAAAACCGCATGTGTCGGAATGTGGTCTGCGGTGCATCTACCGTCTCTCTAATAGCGTTCTTCAACTTGTGACCCTGATTTAGATTCTGGGATCAAAAGATGATAACCGAAGGCATGTGGAAGCGAATCAAGTCTTGCATCTCGAAGAGTTAGACAAATGCGTAAAACAACACAAATCACAAGTTATCGATAGAATACTCGAGCTTGTCTGTGATGTAAAACCGAGTTTGAACCAAAATTATGTGCAGCAGTGACATAGTATTTCGTCTATAGAAAATCTTGATCATCTTTTGCTTGTATATCATTCACGTATATGTCTTGTTTTCATCTATATGCAATAAGCTTTATTGTAAGTTGATTCCTGGGTGTTAGGATCATCTTGAACGGTTGTTGGTTGTCTTATCCGTCGTCTTTTCGCTGCTTTGTACTCAGAGTGATCCATTTCTTAATCACAGCTGAGTTTTCCTATCAGAAAATCACTTTGCTCAGCCTGCAATGAAATGTTTCATGGATTTTGTCGGCATGTTCTGTCCAGTCCGTGTTTCTTGTAACTTTGTTCAAGAATACAATCTTTGTGTGTGGAACAGTGGTTGTAGTTTTCTGATTGGTAAGCTGGTTCTGTGACGGGAGGCGATCATGATGCGTTTGCAGAGCCAATCGATGGTTTAAGTAGCTCTACGTTTACGCTAGTTGATGCCAGGGATATCTTGACACTCGGGGATTTCCCTTGCCCGGGGCTACCTACAGTTCAGTTCGCAAGCGTTATTTGTCGTAGGGGATTCCCCTCGGGGAACCATTCCCTTCCGCTTTTTACATTTTCGTTCATTACGTCATTCGTTGATTGTCTTGAGCGCTCAAGTGTAAATCAGGGAAGGTTACGTTTGGTTTATTGGTGGGTGTCACGTTCAAGGTTTGAAATTTTCTACCAGGCAAGTTAGAAGTTTGAATTTTGGTGTTTATATGCAGACCCACTGAATATTGGTGGTCATGGTGTAACGGAATGTTACCGGAAGCCATAAAATTATCTTCACTTTGTGATCGCGATTTCTCGGCTATTTTGTAATACGGACTTATTTCTCACCGTATTCATATTTCCTACAGCTCAATATTTGTGAATAGGCCTTATACGCTAGCATACAATGTGAAGGCAGCTACTACGAAAATGAAGACGAGCAAAGCCTTACACAACTACGTTCAAAGTGGTTTATGGTTGGTCGTTCATCTCATTGTAACTGCAAAAGAATCCTACGGTTTTCCTACATATCCTCACCCAACATATCCAAATCAATTATGCTACATGTGTCCACCAGGATATAAGAAAATCGCGGATTGCGTAGCTGATAAAAATGCATTCCCCAACTGGCCGATATGCAAGGAATGTGGAAGCGGTGAATATATGGATATGTAAGTCATCTAAGACTCAACCCAATGACTGCGTTTTTATTACAATTCCCTTGACAGGTGGAATATAGATCCACGGTGTAAGAGTCAACGGCAATGTCGATCCAGTCAAGTCGTCTGTGGAGAGCCATCCGTCGTTTCCAACGCTGAGGTAGCGATTTCTCCCATTGCCAATTTCACAAGCTATTATTTCCAGTTAAAATGATGATAATATAATCGCCAAAACCAATAAAATCGACATTATCAAGATTGATAACGGTATTCAGGAATTTTTGATAGTGGTCATCCTTTTGACGAAAAGGTCGATCTCTAATTTTTTAAAGGGATAGATCAAAAGAAATAGCAAAGAATTTAAATCATCCCTTTCATTTTGTAGTGTGCATGTCATTCTTCAAGCATAGAAAACCCATTTGGTGAGTGCGTGAAGGGAGTTCCTAAGTTCGAATATGACAAAGACATTGATGCTAAAGATGAGCAGATGAAGCAATGTGAACAAACGTTATCCAGTCTACAAAAGTCACTCGTTACTGCTACACCGAAACCCACTCAGAAGTATACATCTACGCCGGTTCTTCTACAACCATCCCGGTATCGTGCAGGTACGAAATTGGGCCAAATTCAAATTAATATAGTTGGACTACAAAATTTTCATTGATACTGCCATGATTTTGTTAAGATACCGGTATCTCTGTAGCTCTGATTGTGATGGTGGTAGTATTCGGCATTGGTTTTCTCCTCAGTATGTTGGGGAATGTGTATCAGTGGTGCAAAAGTAAGTCTTATATTTCGAATACTACTCTATGTTAGATGATTCCTTTTTGATCGAGTGAGACCCGGCTGATTTCGACCATTTCGAATGGAGAAATGTTGCACCCCCTTGTGTTGACATTTTTTCAGTTTCTGTCTATTTTTAGGCTCCATTTTTCAATTAATGATGATAAGTGTGCATATAACATTTAACGTCATTATGAGTCCTCCAAAATTGAAGCCGTACACACCTGATGGCACTTGGTGTGAAACTAGACGTGGTGATTCGATGAATCGATTGAAAAAATTACTCAATTCGCAATTGGAAATGATTCGATTTGCCTATTCCATTCACAGATTACTCTTAAGGAATGCCGTTTATAAATTGACTTGACTTCAAGAATCTTCGTCCTCTTATACTTTCACAGCTAGCAGTAGTAACATAGCCTATACAAACATCGAAACATGTTCCGGTATATGAAAAGATACCGAATCCTATACTGTGTTCTAGGCAGTGGTAGAAAGAAGAATGGAACATACTTGAAGAAGAATTCGTCAAATAGTGAAGATGAAACAAAGCAAAATAGCTGCCAACAATTGATAGTGAGCACTGCTTATGCTGCAGGGAAAGCTGATGATCAGATTGTCCGTGAAGATGGCGAACCAGTAGGTAAGACTAGTGTGGACCTTGTTTTTTCTCATTAAATATCAAATTACTGATTTCATGAATTTTATGTAAAAGTCATGCCTGATGACAATCCAGTTGAAGAAACTCGAGAAAGACCCCCACCAAGAGTAGAGCAAATTCTTCAACAGCAAACTTCTGACAACTCAGATGAATCTGCTCCACTACTACCAAATAATGGTCAGTCATAAACTAACTCCACGGGTCGGAAACACTTTTCCATCGTGCCGTACGTGCCTCTTTAATCTTACCCGCACCCTGGAGCATATTCAATTCTGGTTTCGATATGGCTATTTCAACATTTTGGGTTGCTGACACTTCACCGCCTTTCCTAGATCAGGTCTGGCTAGAATTTGCTGTTTTGAATATTTGACACCGATATTCGTCATTCAATGAGTCTGTATTTTCAATTTGGGATTGAACTTCTTTGCGTACGTAGGTCATCATTTTCCGATCAACATTTGAAACATTTGAGAGTCACTTGACTCGGGCAATTTTGTAATCTTAGTCCATAGGTATTAGTGAATCAGGTGCGAGCGTTGCGAATCTGGGCACCTCTGTAGTGTACCACAAAAATCTAGTTTTAAATGATAGCCCAATTGTAAGGCAGGTCTAGGTACCAGTGCATTGTGTATCTACGGTCCATGGGGCGAAGTCGCATTTTAAATTAATTTATTTTGAATTTAGATTCTACTGATGGCGATACATCCAATTCGTCTCATGATGAGGAAATTGCAAAAATACTTGATCCAGGTTTGATTAAAAATTCGCCAAATGTTGATATTGATAATAATTATGGTATAAGCTCATTCCATACGGATCCTCAGATTGCGTTAGGCTCTTCGCCAATGCCCGCTCTATTTTTGGGTGTATATTTATGACTGAAGAATTTCTTGGTATGACATGGTAGAGAGACCTAAATGTGGAACAAAGAGTACTATGCACATAGTACACATATGAGTATCGATCCTACACATTGTATGTTTCAGTTTTCAATAGTTCGGCCTACATTTATAATTTTGTAATTTTCCATGTTTTGTTTCTTGTTAATCTATTTTTTTCCTTTTATTTTAAGCTTTTAACGTCTTGGAAAAGAGTGTCATGTCAAGTGAAGATGATTTGGATACGATTATGAGAGATATTTTCAACTTTGATTTTACAGTTTGTCGTTCTATCAAGGAAGAATGTAAAGGTAGTATGTAGATCTGTGATATGACCATCTTTTATTTTGACGTAATTCTTGGGCTTTCGTTTGTCATTATAGTTATTTGGTGTAGTGTTTGGTTGCTTCATCCAAATTCTTCAAACAAGTCCCTCCACTGGGTGGCCAGTACAGTGTGCTGGAATAGAGGACATACAGGGTTTGCGGTTTGCTCCTCTGCAGCACACTTGCATGCCGCTCTGGGCACGAGACCCCATTTGTGAAGGGATGACTTAAGCATCGCATCCCACCCTTGTTCGAGTCGATCGAGATGTTTAAGTTTTCCATTGGAATCTGTCCCAGGCTACCAGAGGCACATCGCATTGTTTAAGGAGTCTACCAGACTGGTGTGTGCACCATGCGCTAGACAGGGTGTGACAACGAGATTCGAAAAACTTATCGCTCGAGATCTACCTGTTTGGAATTTAAAATGGCATAAAATATGTATGGGCTTTATGAAATATGCGCAAACAAGTTCTAGTTGGGATCTGCCAAGAAACGTATTTTGGCTCATTCTGATGCTACACACATTGAATAATTTTCATGATTTGATGAAATCCGTTTAACTGAAATGATCATTAACAACACAGGTGTAACTAACAAGTTAAGACGTGCGTTTGTAATTTGGATAAGAAAACGAAGTAATGCAGCTACTGCAGAAAATTTGGTTCTTGCTCTTGGTGAGCACCAATGGAATGATGAAGCTGACAAAATTGCTAAACTGTACGGTATTACTCGTGAAGAAGGTATCGTTGTGTTAATTTTAGGTAGAAAGTATCTAATTTCTCACTGTCTTATTTTCAGTCGCACCCGATATCGCTGATAGTCATCTTACAGAAGGTAGGCATATATTTCTTTTTTTCTTTTCTTTTACTTTCACACCACACACACCCTTTTTTGGTATTTGTATGCCAATTTATGGTCGTTGTTCAAATGTATTCTTTTTAAAGGTTTCAAAATATGCGAAAGGTCGCACATCCCAAATATTCGGTCTTTTGTTCGAAAATGCCTTGGAATTGAATTTCACTTTGGTGATGGTATGTATCTTTACCTCTGTGTTGAGGCTGCATCTCCTGTCTCCACAGTGAGAGCCAATTTATCATAAGCATCTTTCTCCCTTCGGCGTTTGGCCTACCGTTGGGGTGGTCACAGTGGAGCTATATGACAGATGCCTTGCCGCAATCCTCTTTGTCCACCCCTGGCTTAAGTTTGGCCTTCCTTGGGGACTTTCGGAAAACTATGCCACCAGTTTAATCTCACACTCGACAAATGAGGAGAGGTGTTTCAGGAACTCTGAACAGAAAGGCCATATGGCATAAAATGATCTGTCGAATCGCCATGTGACCCAGCATGTGCTGTAGTTAACATGGCTAGCATGGGATTCAAAGGCCAAACTCACTAGTCAACCTATTGTCTATATTACAGTACTTTTCCTCATTTTGATGCGACTCAAATACATATTTTTTTTGATAGAAACTAACGTTGATATCCTTCAAAAAGCATGGAAGGCATGGAAAAGAAAAAACAGTTCGAAAGCGACAGTGGACAATTTAATTACACAACTTTTGCTAAACGGATATAAGTCTATTGCTGAGGAGATTATTGAAAAGCTGAAAGAGAGCAACAGAAATGGAAATGGTGAATTTAGTGGTTGACCTATTCTAACCTTCAATCTGAACAGGAAATTTCTAGAAGGGTACGACTCTGCTTATTGTGCCAATTGGAACCTAATCTTTTGGCGTTGGGTTTTGCTCACCCCCTTTCTTCAGTTGTAGAATTGTGACCGACGAATAGTTCATTTATCGGTTGGGAAGATGTGCTGGACTGCTGCCTTGCGGCACTGCTCCGTATCCCAGTAACTTCGGGAATCTGTCACGGAAACTGTGATAGGTCTTTTCCATGTGTTAGGTTTGACGCGGAAAATCAAACCATCGTTACGGATTGGTGACAGGCCCCGTACTTCCAACTCGCCACTATGACAGCATTCACAGTAAGTTGTGCAATTTATCTAGATATGAGTGGCACCGTCAAAGTTCAAGAACCAAAGCCAAAAGATGATGACAAAATCACCAGGCTTTATGATAGTGTCCACAGCCAAGGTATCATTTCTAATTCAATTGCGATATATTTGAATTCCACTAATTTTCTGCTCTCCCGTTTTAGTCACAACTGATAATGGCAATGAGGAGCTCAATAATGGTAAGTGATGAATTTATTTTAAAATATGAAATTTTGTTTGAATTACGTACGCCGTATTGTCAAGCTATCAAAGTATGCGAAAGAAAAATTGCAAACGATGCGCAGCATTTCATTCAAAAGTATCTTGGAATTGAAGACGACATGACCGACAGTAAGTTGATGGTACTTTGCGTAGGGCTGTCACAAAATCTGCTGTATTTATTTTTTACCGCATTCACACAGACATACATGATACACACACACACACACACACACACGAGCGTGCGAACTATTTGTGTGTATGCGAACACGATCTGAATAATTGGGCGCAGGCTAGACACGTGGACAGTGGGAAATGACGCTACGAAGGAGCCGGGTTCCCCCCTTCGCACTATCCTCAATGTACCCTCCGTCTAGCAAAGAAGCTGCAGATACGATGTGATGTGGAAGTGATTTCAAGCTGGCCTGCTGGCCTGCTGGTCTGATGATTTGCCATACCAATACACCACGATGCACTGAAATGATTTGTACTAGAAACCTTTTTAATGTTGTTGTCTGGAGACCATTTGATATCACTCAATTTTTTATTCTTTTGAAGAAGATTCAGCTTATATCTTTCAATACGGTTTCAACGAATGGAAGAAAAAGTACACTTCAAAAGCTGCCTGGGACGATTTGATTCGATTACTTATGAACAGCAAATATCGTAATACCGCTCAGGAGATCCTTGAAGACCTGCACGAGAGGATTGAGGCACGAAAATATGAAAGCCCAAAAAAGAAATTGTTTACTGAAGGTGAATGATATATTAGTGGGAGAGAGAGAGAGAGAGATTTTTCGATACAACTGATATGCTTCACAGGATTGAATTGGATTTCTAGAAATTTTGAAATCCTTTTTAATTTAAATTGATTATTTTTAAATTTGTTACAATTTTCGTCTTCAGATGTTAAAGGTAGAAGTAGAAAGGCATTTTCTACTGAAGGGGAACCTGTGGAAAAAAATGAAGGTATTCTGTCTGCCTTTTAGCTTTGAACCTTTTAGAGCAGTGGTTCTCAAGAAACTATTACGTGTGTGTGTGTGTGTGTGTGTGAGAGAGAGATTTCATCGACCCGGAATAAACTGGGTGGCCTGAAGACTGTAGAAGACATCTAGGAATAGATTCCTTCTAAATTATCATTGTAAAGAAGATCACCACAGATTTAACGTCCAGCCTTAGTTTATTGAGAATTAGAACATTCACTAGCTTTCGGAGCTCCGCTCCTTCCATCTTCACCTGATGAATAGGAATAGGATTGTGGAGATTCGTTCCAACTTATCATTGTGATTTTCTCAACCCTTGTGATTTGTTACCAGCCGGACCAATCTATCCTCCCGGGGCACATCATTCAGACGAGCCTGTTCGAGAAACCACACAACCTACCACTGATGTCACCCAGCAAAGTTATGATCAAAATCATCAAATCTCCTCACAAGAAGACCCAGAGGCTACTAATATGGATAATAATCCTAACAGTAAGTGCATTGCAATTTTAACATCCAGCCTCAGTTTATTCAAAAACAAAGTCACAACATTTTGGAGCACTGCTCTTTCATCAGGTGTTCAGAAAGCTTCTAACTCAGTTTCCACGTAAATTGAGGCTGATCGTTAAATTTGCGGTGACGTTATACCTGTTTCTATATTTGATAATCCGTCATTACGCCCATTATTTGTTAGTGTTTGCTTCTCACTATTCAAAAGTTTCAATGTCTTCACTTTTGACAGCTGTACCGAAAAGTCTGTATGCATCTGGTGGACAAACAGCTACCTCGGATGAACGTGACGAAGGTGGGCGTAATGATTATTGAAGATTAGATTTGTTAAACAACTCACTATAGTTACACAAGTACACGGATCAAAGCCATGCCATGGTTTTCTTCCTAACTCCACCTTCTCTGTTGCGTAATTTGGCGAAGTCTTGCTAGCGAGTATCCGGATCGATCTGAAGCGACCATTCCTAGCCCAGTGGCCGACCTCGCGAAGTTAAATGGCGTTTTCCACAGTCATTGTGATTTCGCTCTCCCCTTGTGGATCTTTGGTTACTTCCTCCTCCCCAACATAACCCTGTCACCAATGCGACTTTTTTGGCTTAATGAGAGACGACCTCTTTAGGGATTTTACCGTCTGCATGTTGTAATAAATGACTCATTTAGTAATCTGCGATTTATTAAGATGTTCCTGGTACCACCAAAGTTCAAGACGAAAGATGTGGACATGTTGTTGTAGATGTTGTCCAAGTCGATGATGGTGCGGGTGATGGTGGAAAGTCAGTAAATCAAACGTAAGTTGTTGATTTCGAAAAGAATGATACCTGTACTTGATCGTATTCTTGTCTGATCGTGTTTTGGCTGGTAAGGAAATTTATGCAAACC
This sequence comes from Botrylloides violaceus, assembly GCA_030412335.1. NCBI lineage: Eukaryota > Metazoa > Chordata > Ascidiacea > Stolidobranchia > Styelidae > Botrylloides > Botrylloides violaceus. The sequence goes on from JASFYC010000709.1 coordinate 108,126, forward strand.
CAACAGCAATCAGTGAATATCTGGTGTACTAAACAGAAGCCATTTCCAAATAACCTTTAAATTGTTTCAATTGGTTGGCGTAGAATTCGCTCACATTCTTCATATGGGAGTGCGCCGGTAGCCGGAAACCGCCCCCACATATCACCACAGACTTCCTATTTTGGGTTATATTGTTTGAACCATCCCATACTTTAATGGCGGTTGTTTCTGCAATACAATACAATAGAATGAAATGAATGAAAAAAGCCCAATCAGCTGATATTTTCACTGAAAATTGTTTAGTACTTACACTGCGTGAGCATTTAGGGGCGAGAATCCGTCGTGATATGTCCATCGGATGAGTGTCGAATCAGAACGGAACTGTGACCAGCCCATTTTAAATGAGCCTGAGCCGCGATAATTGCAGTATGAACCATACACTCATGATATGGATATGCAACAATACTATGGATGTCTATATCATGATTCTGTGTAAATGAAGAAAAAACGAGGAACAACGAATGATAAATTGTGTATATCAACTGGGTGCAATCTGAAGGGCCGCCTGATCGTCTCGATGCATCAGACTGTACCGTCTGTTGGTACTTCTACTTACCTCTCATGTAGGCCTACTTGTTCAAATGTATTCATATCATTTCCTTTCATATATTTGTGCACTATGCTTTATAATTTATGAATGAAATCTTTTGTCCTACTTAATTTTCTTCAGTAACTAATATTTTATGCATCCTACGTATGTTAACATCTTCTGTACTACGAAATTTCGTGTCGTAGGCACCCTTTTTGCTTCCTATCTGTGTTTATATCAAGTTCAAGAGCAGCTTGTTGAAAAATTTATTATAGCTCACCGCAGCAAACTATGGCTCAGACTCACGTCCGCAACCATGGGGTTAGGGTGGAAGGAATATTCAAATTCGAATTCAAAAGCTGCAGAGCTGGTCGTACTAAAAGACGGACCAAGAGGGCAGCGAAATGCGCTGAATTATTGATTCTAAGCAGTGTAGCCTATGCAGCAGATTTGTGTACCTTGTAGCCGACCCCAAAAGATCTCCTCGATCGTCATTGAAGTGACAGCAGCAATTTATTTAAACGGCATCGCTTATATTGTTTCGGTAAATATGCGTCATAAGAACCATAATCTCCGTCCTCTATGATGATTTGTTTAGAAAGCTGTCGTTATCGCAAAATATCCCAACGTTTACGCTGATACGATCTTGATAAATGTAACAACATGAACGTCATAGACCCTCGGCAACACGTTTCCTTGAAGATAGCACAATCACAAATGTCGATGCCGAAACGATCACGGGATCAAGGTAGTCCCGAGCTTATGTCACATGAATATCATAGTTGGAATTGGCCTCCGTTTTGAAATGGTGTTGCTTGTAATTTGTAGTAAGCAAGGGAATGACCTACTTCTAAATAGGTTTAGGCCTATATGCACTAAGAGACCGCGATGTATTGAGGACGATGTTCGTATTTTTTGCAGTAGGTCTATCGCCCTATCGGTCGTCATTCACAACAGTGCAATATTACAGTAGATATCAGAGACGGCAATTCGCCAGATATCAAGGCCTACACTCATAATTTTTCGATAATCCGATATTGGGTTCTATGTCTTCATGGGGTGAAAGGTCATGTGTGTATCATAAAAATTTTTGATGCTTCACCAATTTCAGCAATAAAAGTGGTTTTGGTGAGAATTCTCGACAGAGTGTCTGCTGTAATTCACGTCGTTACGATATCTCAGACAAAAATTTCAGCGCAATTTACATTACAACGCCCAATTCTCCCTTTCATGTAAACTGTAAAGATTTTGTCTGACGAGCAGAGAATCTGATAAATGATTCACTTGTCATGTCATTGGGAAAATTTTCCGAAAATTACACCGCTTATAACGTTATCAAGCGTAATAGATTCCTATTCCGAATCTGTAGGGTTATATTTTAGTTTGTTTTGCGCCAAAACAGCGCTTCATTAAAATTGTAATCCTGTAATGAACGAGTTACCAAATCGTAAGCTATAAAGTTTGCCTCCATGCAATTTCGTGGCTCCAAATTTCATATAGCGATCTCAAGACCCGCCCTGTGCCTGTATATTAGTTCAGTGTGCGTTTATAAACCCACTATGTCCATCAGTCATGAGAGACGGTAAGCCCTATGGCGAACTATAGCGAACCGCATAGCCAGTGTTTTATCACCCTTAGGCCTACATACGTTAGAAAATGTACTCTAGCCCTTTCATTGAGTGAACGCTAACCTCCGTACTCCCCTGATATTGACTGTCAAGCAGAGAGGAACAGCTTCCCAGGTTTAAACTCTTTGATTTTGACTTGGTCGGGAATCCAACCCGGGTCCCCCCGATCAGATGTTGCCGATGTTTCGAAAAATATTGACGATTTACAACAGAAGTTCCGATTTCCACGAATTTGTGGTTGAATATTATCGTCTGTTTGTTTAATTGACGAAAACTACATATCATTTCTGAGCACTTTCGACATAAAAAATTATTATGACGTCAACTGACTGTTCTAATTAAGGAGATTAATGACCTTTTTTCGCGGCTAATTCTCTGGAAATCAACTTCACCAAATCGTTATGTATACACAGAAACGATCGTGCGCTAACATCAGGAAATTAGCGTTCTAAAATTATATTTGATGTGAAGCCGCATAACTTCGTAACATTTCACCGATTCAAGTAAAAGAAGACAGTCATGTGGATCATGAATTTATGTAAAGACGAGCTGACGCAAATATACCATCCCTAAGTGTTTCGACATGATGTTGCTCTTGAATTTCTGCCGTTTCCGACTAACGGAGGTCGAGTGTAGACTACGCCAGTTGCGTGTCGATACTTCCTGGTTAAAGCCCGCATCACCATCACACTTCCTCGATACGGACTGCCAAGTGTTAAAGTGTTTGGTTTGACTCGGTCGCGAATCTTGCCTATTCCGCGCGAGACCTCCCGTTCAGAAGACGCCCTGTGAGTCTGTGACACCACTTGGCCAACGGTGCTGTCGCAGTACAACTAATAGCGAGTCTTCATTACGATATTATTATTATTATGAATCCTGATTCATTTTGGTATATGGTAAACAAGTTTCTCGGCTTTTGTCCTATATGTCGTGACACCTGATCACGTGAATCGTGTTGCCGCTACAGTGACATTGAACCGCAGACCGCACGTACTTTACGTGTGGCAGCTTTGACCGCGGCACAAAACATTTCTAGTGCGTAAACGCTTTAACTTACTTCGTTAAATGTCAGCGATAAATTAACTTTTTACTTCTAGTAGGCCTATGGCGTTGATTCTCTTCCATAGGATAGGCCTACTCATGGCCTACTATCCGGCAATACGCGTACACAAACCCCAGGATTCTTGAGCGAAACATATAGGCTAAATTTCCGTTCTTCGGAGCGCAAATTTTGTGAGTACAGTGACCGATCCCTTTCGAAATGTAAAAACGTGCCCTTAGTATCTGTATTTGTCTGAAGAGAGTTGATCATCCCAACCTCAATTCATCAACTTCGTTATGATGTCGCTAGACTTCAAAGCAATAATATCGACGCATCATGTCATGATAAATCAATTGAATAACGATACAGTAAATTGTAAAATTGTTCTGAGTCACATTTATAACTGGAACTGAAGAGTTTTAAGGATATTCAAATAATGCCGTGACTTGTGGATAAAATTACCTCCTCATGCGTTGCAAAAATAGAAAAATAACGGATGCCGCGAAAAAGAAAAGGTCTTATAGTGATATTCTGTAGGTTGATAGACCTCGCGTCATCGAAAGGAAACGAAAATGATTCTCATTATGACAATCAAAAGTCGATAGGCTGTATTCATATTAACACACGCGGGGATAATGATAGCACGGAATTGTGAGAAGGAGTCATCGACAGAAAGCGCTCAGCTAACCAAGAGTGGCTTGACAATCCGCATTCGTATTGGAAGGCCCTAGATTCGATTCCTGACCGAGTCAAACCAAACAGTATCGACCTTCGGGCGGTAGACGCCGCTAAAAATCTTTTTATAATGAAAACAAACATTGGCTTTAGTGGAGAATCCACGGAATCCCTACAACGCCAGCAGTCCAATCTGGAAGCTGTGGATAGATACTGATGTATTATCAGCTTTTAGGTGGGGGACGAATTTAACAAACTGCGCAGCATAGAGCGCTATCAATCCGCAAGAGCATTACGCCAAATGTCATTGCAAACTGAAATCGTGGAATAAATGAGTTGAAAGTTTCCCCATTGTTGGACTTCATTTAAAAGTCATTATATATTTTATTTATAAAATTAATATTCAATAGGTTAGAACATTAATCAAATGTATTTTTGTTAGCCGGAAACAATTCGTGACATCTGGTAGATAACGACCTAAATTGACTCACGCGCGCAGTCACGCCAATCAGCCTCAGACGTGTGACTTGATTGTAGAATGGCAAGGTTACAGACGTTACAGGCCGTAACAAAAAGGCCTACAGTACACCGATACTCCCCTGTATTAAAAGTTCGGCAAATCTAGGAACAAATACCAACGCACGTGATTTAACACAATGAAAACAGCCGGATTTAGACCACAAATTGTTTCATGGCCTTGCGGATATTTATTTCTACGTGTTGGCCCTACTTCTAGTTATCCCAGAAGCGATCCATGCAGCGTTCTCGAAGTAGGGGACAGAGTGCTTTAGTTAAGACTTATGAGATGATGGATGAGGTTTGGACACAGGATAATTATGTGCACGCAGTTCTGACAGTATAATGCGTTAAGTAGCGTAAATAGCTAGGATGTCAGGCCCAGCCTTTATTGCGTATCTAAATTGAGACGCTTTGCAAGCGTAGGGCATGACACGATTGACAGACTTTTGTCGCGTCTACGATGAGATAGATAGGCAATGTAGGTAAGTTCGAGTACTGGTGTTTGAGCATTCGATCAGGACACAATCACAACTCTAAAAAATAGTCATACGTATAGCTTTGACCAACACGTCTGCTTCCACTTCGCCGTATTATAATCATTTTCCAATCGATTGATCTCACTTTCCCGTTTCCATTCCGGTCAGTTTTATGATTTCACTAAATTGGTGATTCCGGTGAAACCATATTAGTCTGCGCGCGCGTTTCAAAATTCAATGTATCAAATCACGCGCGGAATCAAATGATTTTGATCATTACTTTGATTGACAGTTTTCCGAAATTGCGCGTTGCACCTCTCGTTGCTGAAAAAGGAAAATAGAATCACGGATAGCAGCCTATATCTGACTGGAATCTTGTTTAGGCCTATACTTCTCGACAGAATCGTGTTGCACGTACGCTATCGACATATAGCCATTAAAACGCACTAGAAGTTAGGGCCATTTTTGTCTGGGCTTACCATAGGCTACATGCCACAGTATCATACGTAGCCGCTCAGAAAGATGGAATGCAATTTGTTCTAGCCAGCGACATTCATATTATTATGCCTAAGCATTGTAGCGAGCCAGAATACTAGTTGGTCAAGGCTTACGGGCATTTACGGAGTAACTCAATAACACAGCGGATATCGATTGTTTGTAGTTAAAATCTTCAGCAAAGTTAGCAAATATATACCAATTATATAGATGGAAGGTCATCCCCGAATTAACACCTGTGTAGAGTAACATTCTGATAGTTTAATGGTAGGAAGTTACCAAGCAAATGAACTCTCGATTTAGACCGGGAATTTCAACAAAAATGCTAATAATTACTTATCCACGAGGGCCAGTAATGATCAAGTTGCCGTTTTGAACAGCATACCCGCACGAATTCAAATCGGCTCGTTTTATTAAATCAATTTCGAAAATGATTAAGCTCTGTCATGGAAGACGTCACAGCGATAGGAATTTTCGAATGAGACTCGAAAATTGACACTGTTATGCATTGCGTCGTGTGATTACAACGTCGGAATATAGATTTTATATTTAATATTTAGAGTATCGCTACTAATGTGCGACTCGTGATAGCAAGCTTTTCTTATGTGGCCTACTAAACGGGTGTTACAGACAGTAATTTAGTAAATCATTCTTGCTTTTAAATTAGAGTTCGAAAACAAACAGGTAAAATTATGCAACTATCATTTGAATAATATTACTTAACATAAAAGTTTACCCTTTATCTATTTTAGAATTTCCATCTAATTTGATAGGCATTTTAACTCATTAAGTAAAGAAAAAGAAAGCGTCTTCAAATCTATCTCGGAGAATCGACTCTATCAAGATTTCGCAACAATTTTGGTGCCATCGCAGGATTCATATCAGTCAATTTCGCTCGGCAATTCATCACAATGAATAGCTGTAGGGTTTACCGTTTATCAAGTAGATAGGATCAAGCCAAAAACAGAATTTGAATTACATGCTGTTGATAACCATCATCCAAACTGTGACCATTTGTTGCTTAAAATAGAATGGAGAAATGGGAAATTGAAGGAAAAAATCGCATTTTTTAGATCGAGAGAAAAGTAATTTCGATTGTGTAGCTATATGTTAACGCATAGCGCGTCAGCAGATTTCTTGTTTACATGGTTTGACAAACGTTGTTGTCGTTTGGCGAATTCAACAAAGACTGTGTTTTGTCGTCTGTCAATACTTTAGTGTTTTCAAGCTACTGTAGTTATCCTATACTGGTGTTGTATCGTTCAGAAGAGTAGATCGATGTCTTGCGAATCAGGAAAAAGTTGATTTCCAGCTCGAAAAGACGTTTAGCAAGTCAGGTCAGTAAGCAGCATGACCGAAAACTGTAATGATTATAGCACAGGTTTCGTACTCTGTTCAGTTTTCCATTTTACGCCGCCGTGTCGAACGATCGACGTCACTCATCGTTTTACTGTGTAGCCAAGTTTTCCACCGTACGTCTGTCAGATCGCACGCGTCACTAACCAAAGAAAACTAACCGGACCTAAGATAAAAAAAATATAGATAGCCGCTAAATCGAATTTTCGGAAATTTAGGAAGGCGGATGGATGCATCGACAAGAGCTGAGATATAAAGAAATGAGTTGGCTATAGTGTTTTGATATTAGAAGACGATAAGGGATCTATCTATAGACAAAATCTTCGCCCGCAGGAAAATTATTTGATATAAATGTTTAGTAAAGCTGTCATATATAATCCAAAGTTATACAAACAGGACCAGCAACAGATTATCGCCTAGATTTGATAAAATAGAATGTAAAGTATCGTAAAAGAGCTGGAAGGTATATATAAGCCTCTGGATGAGATGCGGACAACCATTACTCGGTATCGGAGCGTTGAGAATCATCCTTTTTTTTGTTTTTTGTTTGGAATTTATGGCGTTTTTCACCTACTAAGGTCATTTATGCCAGGTCGATACTCACGGTATATGTGTCAATACTTCCGGTTTATAGCCCGGGTCACTATTACAATCACGGCTTTCCGCACTTACCCGATACCGACTGCCACGCAGGAAAGGAACGGATACCAATTTTAAAGACTTTGATTTGACTCGGTCGGGAATCGAACCCGCAACCTCCCGATCAGAAGGCGGACAGTCTAACCCACTCGGCCAACTGAATCATTTAGATTCTCGAAAGACCGCTGAAGTGAAGGGTATATTTGGAGAAGATAGGGGAACCATTACTCGGTGTCGAAGCATAGAGGATGGTTTAAACTCTACAAACGAGGCTATATGCGAAACGAAGGGTCAGTATCAGGAATGAGCGGAGAGTTGTGGTTGTGATCCGGGCTTATCCAGTTTACTTCATAAATTCAACACAACAACAACCTTCTTGGCAGGCCAGTGCATACACCAAATCGCTTTTGTAACGGCCCTGATTCTCAACCAACCAACATTTTTTGAATCTCCTCATGAATAGATAGAGTAGTTATACAACGTCGTGAGGTTTGGTCACATACCAACATCATGATGAGCTGTTGTGGTGTAAGAACATGCCTAATATTTTAATCTACAAGAGATAACACTGCTCGACGATGTTTCAGGTTACGATTATACACGTACTGGATGTAACATATGTTTCATACGTTAATGAAGGATATGGGTGAAAAATTAAACAGATTCGCCGGATACTTTCCGATTTTTTCAAATATTATCGCCTGCCTCGCCACTATCATCGCTCTAGCGACAACATCCTGGTTTATATTGGAAGGTTGGAATTATGGATTGTTTCAGAAATGCCTGATGCGAGATGGAAGGAGTAAATGCCTGGATTTAAGTAAGTTGAAATGTTAACAAGATAACATTTGTTTAATATCAAATTAATACATGACTTCAAGATTAATATCTTAGATCAAATCGATTACTGTATTTTACGTCAGCGAAGTTGTTTACTTTCGTTGGCATTGTGAAAGTTAGGAATTGATCCTTTTCTCCTAAGTAGGTCTACGGGTATGTAATTGGTAATATGACGATCTGGATCCTGAATAGGCGTACCCATGCTAGCAAAACAATCGCATTGAGTCGAGCTACAACGCTGAGTTTGTTTGTTTTTTTGTTTGAAATTTTGACGTTTTCAACTACTAAGGTCATTTACGCGAGGTAGATGTTTATGGTATACGTGTCAATACTTTCAGTATATAGCCCGGATCACTGTTACAACCACGACTCTCCGCACTCCCCCGATACCGACTTCCAAGCAGGGAAGGAAGGGATACCAATTTTAAAGTCTTCGATTTGACTCGGTCGGGAATCGGATCCGGAACCTCCCGATCAGAAGGCAGACAGTCTAACCCACTCGGCCAACTGAACGGTCACAGCGCTGAGTAATTTCATTGCAGGAGGCGTGCCCTTGCTGCTGAAGTAACAGTCACTTCGGCACCGCGCAAGGCGATCTTAATTAAGATCGCCTTGGCACCACGCACGTCATCGGCCGATCGAAATTCATTGATTATAAGATTGCGGAATTAATAATTGTTTGACGATGTCAAAGATGAGACTAATTTTAGTGAATCGTGCGTTCTGTTGCGAAATGATAGTCTAATAATAATAGGCATATATGTTCACAGCCGAATTACGGGGCTATCTGGAACCACTCAGTTATGCATATGCGGGATTTCCGCTCGCGACCTCTCGTTTAGCAGCTAGCACCACATTGCCCGGATAGCCTTGACGTACGCATATCTGGTGGTATTAATTTGAGATTGCGGAATACAGCAAAGTTATGTAATGTCTCTACGGGCTTTACTAATGTAAGCTTATATATCTACCTCAAAGTAAAAATTCGTACTCAGACGAATCTTTGGTAACGCTCTAAAAATAAGCCATTGAGGTAGATTGTATTTGTAGATTGTTGGCAATTACTTTGGATGGGAATCGAATGACACTAATTATATTTTTTCAAGTGGAATTAACTGACCGAAATTACAGGTTGGACCACAAATTGACGTACGTCTTTACATGTCCGATAGCCTAAATGTAGGCCTACAGTGTCACCCAGAATGCCAGCAAACAGTATCTTGTAGGATCGTCTTGTAATCAATGAGGAATGGTCATTACCAATGTGGCTATACCATTGTAAATCATACATATTAACGTACAATTGTTAGCAGACCCAGACCTATAGATCTGCAGGTCCTCTGGCAAGCACACACCTCTCAATCGGGTGACCGTGACCATTGGACACAATTATCAAACGCTTTTTCCACCAAAAAACCATTGCTGATGACTATTCTTTACTTTTTATAGCGGGCACGGTGGAGGAGAGGACAGCTTCAATATGTCTGCTATTATCGATCGTTCTTCTTTTCGCTGCTTCTGCCATTACCTGTTTTGGCTACACGGAGAGGAAGGAGAAGAATTATAAAATTGCTGGTGTATTCAGTTTTCTCGCTGGTGAGGAATATTTTCCGTTTAGCCTAGGCCAGATAGGCCCCAGACATCGACTGAAATCGATGAGACGCCTTGTGTAATTTCACTCATTTTTGCAATATCGAATGATGTGATATCGGGTGTCTCTATTTTGAGTTAGCACGCAATACCACGCGTATCAGTGGATCACATTCCACGATTTTATGGCTTATGATCGGAAACTTACTAGATGCGGACTGTAGCGCTTGGTTCGGCTGCTACGGTTCGCTCCACACAGTTGACGACACCTGTACGTAATAGTTTAACCCCTCCGGTCATGAACGGCCGATACCAGATGCGTCAGCGTCACCTCACGGACAGTGAAAGATTTAATGTTATCCACTAGATGTAGCATGTAATCCGTTTGGTAGCAGCCCTAGCCCAGAACGACCATGTCAATAATCAAATGAATGCACAAGGTGCAATTCTAACGATTTGATGATGTGTTTGCATGCGCCAAGGCTAATTTTGCTCAATTTCTTTTCTTTAGGTTTGGTCACTCTGTCCGGTACCACAACATATGCAGTATTGACCGTTACGTCCAATGGTTACCATTTGCAATACAGTTTTTACGTTGCCGTGGTTGCCATGGTCTGGTCTTTTATATCCACCACAGCATCAGCGGTGGCAGTCTCCAAAATCAAACTAATACCAGAGAAAACGAAGAGCAAAGTGGCAGAAGAGAGTGTAACTGATGTTGCAATACTGACATGATGATCAACTTCTCAAGGCCACAGAATGTTGGTTCAGACATCACCTCAATCGAAGGGTTATGTGGTGATAGAAACCATGCAAGCAAGAAGAAAAGCAAGACTTGCAAGATGGGAAAAGTAGATCGCCGCCGCTGATTTTGAAATCCTAACATGACCTACTGATCCTACCTGACTAGCACGTTGCGGGCCTACGAGGCGACCCGAACTCATCCAGACTACTGGTGGCATAATTTTGTATTTTGCCCTTGCTAGTGGCTGGGTGCTGCCTTGTAGGGATGGCCTCCCAAAAACAGTTATCGCAAATGCAAGATAATGATGGCATACAGTGTTTCTTGGCCGGCAGTTTGCTTGCGGCAGACGAAGGCCAGCATTTATATGTTTATTTTATTACTGTTTGATTGGGCTGGCTCTGCTGTAACAACGTTTTATTCGATTTGTTGACTACCAACTATTTATGCAACTTGAAAACATAAGATATTTTCATATTTATGAAGCGAGACTGTTGAGTAGGTGTAAGCACTGTAAGGTATAACCTAAGGTACGTAGAAGAACGTAGCGAGTCGGGATTGGCGTCCATTTCTTGAATCAACATCAGAGGTAGATGAAGCAGTGAACTGTGATATATGCATAATTGTAGAACGCGCGCGCGTGATTGGCATCAACAGATGGGTAGAGTGCCCGAAGAGCGAATAATTTATTAGTCAAATAAAATTTCGTACCCGATTCACGTAAAACCAACACCAACCCTCCTTGCATAGACTATTATCCTACAGCTGACGAGAGGCATGCATTTGACATTGATTTGAAACGCAAGCTATCACGATACTTCTCGGCTTCCAGCGTCAGTTGAGTAGGCCTACTATGGATGACGTCTTCTGAGCCTTCAATATCCGTCATTGCGACAGTTCAATGTAGGCTATTAGTTGAGATCGACCGATATTGATATTATAAAGCCGTGAACACAGCAGGCCTACTCGCCTGACTGATAGCCGATACCGGTTATCGCAAAATACTATCAAGGGCCACGATAATCGGTCGACTCGTAATTTGTAGGCCAGCGTGTACGCTAGTGTGCGATGAGCCGAGGTCCACATTCGCAGTAAAATAACAGAAGATACGTAGAGGGTAGACCTATCGACCCAGGCCCAGCTATTCTCCGAAACGAATTTCTGGTACATATCACCAACTACCAAACTAAAAACATCCCGAATTGCACAATAATAGATGATTTCCGCCAGCATTGAGTGCACTAGGCTGCTCCACATTGATGTCTTTCACGTATGCCACTTGGGAGGATTGACTTCTGGCGTCAGCCACAATCAATTGCATCATACTGTTTGCTTAGAAGCGATTTCACGCAGATATTGTTTGATCTTGACTGTTTCCCCGAATAATCGCGGTCAAGAGCTTTTTATATCCACCAGTTGTATGACTTTTCACCTTTGCTTCGAGTGATTTTCCGTATTTCTGTTCGTATGCACTTCGAATGTCTTCTAGATCGATCTGATCGAAAATATATCATTCAGGAAACGCCTGTTCATTTTGACCAAATGTCCCACATGACGCAGATGAGCACTCTTACCGGGTTACCGGGCCCCCTGTTGTTTGCAGACCATGCCCGGTACTAGCAAGACCTGACACCTCTGCCCTTACGCTATAAGTCTATGAATTGCGAGAATATTTTGGTGACAAGTAAAATTCTCTCTTTCTCTCTCTCAGGTAACTGTTGTACGTTGATCATTTTGAAACATGCGCGCCAACTAGCGGAACAATAATTGTAGTAAGCTTCACTACATCAAACCTCGGAACGCGAAACGACGATTCGTGTTATTGTGTCGTGTCTCACTACTATTCCTTCCATACTTTTGTGAAGTCTCTCGGCAAAGAAGTCTGGAATACTCTGAGAACATTTGACTGTCCATTTAAGCCCTTCCTCGACATCACCGGAAAATTCGCGTTCAATAAAAGCAACGATGTTTTCATTCGCGACCTAAAGGCAAGATGACTTTTTATAATCTCTAGATGGCGCAAGTGAGAGGGAACTAGCAAGTTACATGCAGTCGCTAGGACCTAATACAAAATTGATGACAGTCCGCGATTCAATCCATCATGCGTTTTTAAGAAAGGATGCAAACAAGTTTGCTTTGTCACTGGAATGAACTTTGCGAAAATCGATTTGTTTGAACAATACATTCCTTGGAAGCAGAAAATTCTTCCACACGCCTAGACTACATTCATACCTCTTGATAGGCGTTAAATATCGTTCGAAGTTGAGGGTATCCTTCACAACAGCACAATCCAAGGAAGTCAAATCTCGGCTTGTCAGTACCTTTGAATTCAGTGTATGTTCGATGGATTTCAGCCGCGACATCGCGCGCCTTCTCTTCATTCACGCAGTTAGACCAGGACCTCTTCCCCTGTCAAAGCAAAGTGATATTTTCATTGAAAGGGGTGCTGCCAAGTATTTAATAATAACTTAAGTCACGAAGGTGATCATTTACCCGACTTAAAGTGAATGAAAATTTCCTAAAATCTCCGCTCGTATCATCGGCGACATCTTGCTCTAAGCAATATCTATATTTCTTCAAATATTCGTCTCGGATTCCTTGGATATCGGATGGTGATCTTGTTAGAAGAATTTCGACGAGACACTGAAAGCAGACGGCTTTAATTAAAGCGCAGTAGGCATTGATCACAATCTTAAGAAAACCGATGTATACAAATAGCATGATTAAGGCGACCGTAATAATTAGCGAGATAAGAAATAAATGTTCTGCACTAATTATCACATCGCGCTGGGGCGTTGGCGCAAGTCCATTGGAATACAATAGACCTGCTCCCCGCTAGACGAGACTTCTGAATTCATGCGGGAGCCGATTCACTGCGGGATACACTTTGCTTCAGTCCAACAGGCGCTTCACCTTAGTGCAACAGCGATTGGGTTCAAGGGTCGCCGAAAAATATTCCTTACTCTGAATTGTAAACGGGTACCCGGAACCAAAACAGGATATAAGAGCCGCCTTCTTCTGTTATATATGTTATCGACGTGTCATACATGTATGGAAACGGTTGGAATATCGGAAAGTAATCTTCTAAAAGTGGACACTTCAATTATAAGCCCCCCACCATCCACACAAACCTTCCACTTGACATCACACCAGGCATCGATTACAACACCAGTTTCTACTGTCAAGCGATTACCGATGCGCAATATTCGAATAGGCCATTAAACCCAAACTTTACAATAGTTATCAAGTGTACTTTGATCCCCTTGTACAATGTACTTTCGTCTACTTGTCGATTCGCCTGATAGTATTGAATTTACTGCATGTAAAGGATAGACCTTTGAGTTCGCGCTATTGTAGGTTACGGCCGACATAGTGCATGAAAGAAAATAAATCTACGCGTATGTCGTCACAATAAGGGAAATTTCAATCATAAATATCTGAGAAATTGCGTCAGCGTCAGGACGTTCTTTCCTATAAAAATGCGTCGCCATCACAAACATGTGTGATCGATTCTTCGCCGACATATTCCATAGGGAAAGGATTTTACGAACAAAGAACTGTCAACGGTCAATTTATTAAATAACAAAGTAACCCACCTTAGAAAACATAATCTGATGAATCTGTTTATTTACGGTCGCGCCTCGACAAATAACATGTGGTCTCCGCGATGCGGAAAAACGTGAAGACAATTTCACGTAGATGCCGCTTATCCAGTGGCACTTGCTAACATTCGCTGTACCCGAAAATCGCGTAATTTATTTTCCTAGGTTACCAACGCCCCATTATATGATAGCTATGTTTTCAACGTTTGCCGGGAAATATGACGTAGACATTTCACTCCGGGTGGAGATCGTAAAATCAACTTAACATGAAATCTGACACACTAAAGTGTTAAGCAGAACTTGAGTGATGATTGCGGGGGAAATATGACATCGACATCACACTCAAGGTGGAGATAATTAAATTCAAGTTGTGATCTGACACTTAGCATCAAGCAGAACATAACTGAAGATCATAAATGAATCTCATACTCAAATCGATTCACAACACAGACAAAACATAACGCAATTTGTTTTGTAGTCGCTCCAACAAGTCATTTTAGTCTAGCAAAGTCGTATGCTTGTTCTCCACGTTGCGTCCTGGTGTGAGTTGTATGTATCTCGTTACTGTATGTTCTCAACGCTACTGTACATATGGTATGCAGTATAGTCGTTTTGGTATAGCGCCAATCGTCATTAATACTGATATAGGCGATTTGATCGATTTATCTTGACGCTGCGTGATCTTCACAATAGGCCACGCAAGTGGAAAAGCCCACGAACAACGCAGAGAGACGACGATCGTCAGACAACAAAATTCAGACTATCCGTCACAAATGTTCAATTGAAATTGATTGGTGCTGGTCGGCGGAAATGAACTGCAACAAATAGCAATCACGATGATTTCTGATAATGAATCTCAAGCTAAATCTCATGGGATTGCTACTTTGGCATTCGGATTGGAAGGTACCGGGCTTGACTCTAAATTTAGCTTCCATCATTCAAACTATTTGGCGAGCAGTGTCAAGGGGAATATAAACACTGTGGTTGAAATGGGCAACGGGTTGGACTAAATTTGGCATACATTGCTAAAACGTTTTGGCGCACGCAGTAAGGCGGGGGACTGAGAAAAATACTTGTAGCGTTGTAGTTGGAACGGGCACCGGGTTGGACTAAATTTGGCATTCATCACTCTACTTCGCACGCGTAGTTCGGAGAACGTGAAAGATTGTGATCGTCATCAGTGCTTCGCGAAGTAAAGAGGAAGGAACGTAATCGCATAACATAGATTGACCTTCGTATAAATTACATTAAGGGGGCTTGCGATGAACTTATGATGATGATAGCTTCAACGAAAGATTAAGATGGTATGGGGGACGGTTCATCGTCATCGAAGCTGTTTATAATATTCAGACTTGCGTAAAAAAAGAGCGGACAAGGCGATCGCCTTGGGAATGTACATTTGCAACCTCACAAAGGGTCGTCCCACAATCTTTAGGAAACGTCACAGTTATCAAATCAAATTAGAAGATCAAAAGGGCACATCGTAATGATTTATCAATATTTCCAAAACGATACAATTCCAAAATACACATTTCTATACGTCAAAAGCAATATGCGCTTCCCCCCTTGGAACAAACGGTACCGCCTGACATATAATCAATGTTGAATCATGACAGAACATCACACAGCAATTATTATCAATCACTAATCGGCAGGGTGATGAGCAATGTCAAAGTTGTGATATACTGTACCACCAGTGCACATAGAACTGTATCACATATCAGTGCCGGTATGGTGGTGTGTCTCGGTGTCTGGCTGAACACTACGTCAGACATCCGGTGGAAATATCCAAGCAACAAGTAAAAATACTTCGAGTTCACAGGTCTGCGAGTTTTACGTAAGCTATTGGCTTTTACATGAATTTCATTACAGAAAACTCAGGAAAGGGTTCGTTAGGTTGAATGCACACATGATGTGATTAGTATGATAATTAACTTAACAACAGGTGGCAGACTTCCGTTGGAAACAGTTGCAATCTCATGAGAGTATTGTGAGTGGATTGTGGGCACTATACCAGGAAAATTCAAATCTATCAAGGCACAGAGGTTACGCAGACAAAATAAAGTTCCGATGAATCTACTGTAAATTGAATTTTGTAAAGTAAAGTAAAACGGAAACGCCTGTCACTTTAGTACCCATATGCTTACTTCACGCTAAGTCTGTCACGACCAATTTTGAAATTCCATTTTTCTCGAAAAATTACCGATGCAATACAGTAATGTTCTTATTCATGTGTTTACTAAACTTCGGCAAGTTTTATACAACTGGCATATTTATCATGATGTTTATTTAATTACTGACCTGATAGTTCGATAACTTTTGTACAGGCCTGTCGTATTTTAGCAATTATTAGTAAATATCCGCATAAACACCCCGTAGTGGCGATCACCCGACCGTGACGGTATATTGCAGTCACCGTAAAACATGAAAGGTTTTCACTCCACAGAGAAGGGATGTAAATTACACGATACGCGATAGGAATGGCGCAAATGACTAGAAAAGGTGCCAACTCGTACGAGCGTGAGGCTAATTCACAACGAGTCGATTCCAAAATCTTGATTTAATTACGGAAAAACAAATGAATAATTTACAACTCAATTTAATCCAAATCACATTTCAAGAAATGGATAAAACACTGCCGCTATCATTATTTATTTAACTTCAGTTTTGTGACCAACACTTCATGCACCATGCATGAAACTTGATTGTCCTGCTAGGCCTTCTACTAGCAGCCGACAACACAGTCCCGTGCACATACTAGTGTAACAAAATGATATAATCCACTCACCCGTTCGTCAGTGCCGAGACCTCTGGTCGCTCCTTTTAAAAAGACCGCGTCATTGATCAGAGGAGGTCGAAACAGCGCCAAAAGTAATTGTTTAAAATCGAGTGAAAATCGAATTTTTAATTCCGCCTTCAGTTCTTTGATAAGGTCCTATCAACAACAAACGGTACAAATTATAACGATATCTAGAGATCTAGAGATTGAAATCCTTGGTATACCTGACCGACGTGGAGGAAAGGGGACAGTGGTTTATTTTGTCCAGCGCCGACATAAAAAATCAGTCCGATGTCCCTGTGCTTTAGGCTACTTAAAGTTGGGCAAAAATCTCGATATTTAACTTGACAATGCTACATAAATTGGAAAAGCAAGTCTGGGGTCCTAGTAAATTCGGCCAATTTCTCCAGGGGTGGGGGTAGAGTATACAATAGGTAAACAATCAATAGATTTAGTGACGGCTAAATTATGCAGAGATCACCGTCACTCGTACCTTCTGGTAAAGCAATTCAAATTCTTTTTTAATTTCTTGTCTCTGCGCGTTGTTGCATGATGACACGACTTTTATGATTGCCTCTTCATCCGTCCCTGCAAGATAAACCACAACTTATTCGATTCACCACAAACAATGGTGATTGATGAATAATTGAGCACGGGACCAATCCGCAGACACGTCGACCGTTGACTGGGATTTGGCGGTTATGCAGTAGTAGGTTTGAATTACGTACGGCAGTGGTAAGGACTTCTTTCTCTGACAAAATAATTTGAGTGGACATACGCATAAGGGTTTAGTATTTAGAGTTTTCGCGCTAGCGAACCTCGTGTCAATTGTTATTGGTCAATGTTTATCGCTGACTATGGAAGGCGTTTGAGAAAGAAGCCTTATTGAACAGCTGGAGTTGTTTCCACATGTTCGCTGACATGATAAGAGCTACATGGGATGACGTGATAGAACACGTGTTCCAAAATGATAATTTCATATTATCAAAAACAAATATTTGCAAATTGAGTCGATAGCACTGTATTCCGACAAGATAATCAAAAATTGAAGAAAATAAAACCGTAACCGTAACCATTTTATCATCAAACAGTAAACGGAGCCTAAGTATTATTCGATTTGTTTTAATGGAGAAGTGTATGTATGCGTCGTTGGGCTGCGTGGAAACGTAGCAATAACAATAAGTGTTATGTAAGATCAAGATCACGAATCTCTTTCAACATTGTAGTATTTGATGAGTTTTCAGACAGACCAGTCATATCGGTGACGCTTCATTCCTTAATCTCTACGTCAACTTCAATCATCAGCCTGCCTACTACGATAGTGCCATCATGTAATCCATTTTCATATGTATTAATAATGAATGATTCGGTGACCTCAGTCATCCGTTAACATCGTAAAAGAGAGCAAGCGGAAATGATGGGAATTTTGATGATATGATTTTCGTAAGTTTAGGCAAACACATATTCTGCGGAGGAGGATATTATAAGCGTATACGCCAAGAGAACAAATTCACATATTCACATTCAAATCAATATCTCAGTATTTATCACAATATGATTTTGCTCTGACCCGCTTTCACGTATATATGTTACGTGACCCCACGGAAAATAATTGATAACCCCGACCTTATCGTATTCCCATAAATCTCATTATTTGCAAAGGAAACTTAATTTTAATTATGCAATCCCACGAATAGAACCTCATTCTACCCATCACGAGTGCTTGGTAGCACTGATTGGGCAAACTAATTGGATACATGTCGGTTACACCTCCAGAGACTCAAATCTGCACGAATCCAATCGTTACGCAATATGAATATCTTCAAGAAGATCACCCCAGATTCAACGTCCAGTCTTGGTTTATTGAGGATGAAAACATTCACAAGCTTTCGGATCTCCGCTCCTTCGGGAATTGATCGACAGCCATCGGCTCCACTCTTCCGCAATATGAATGTAATTTGTGGAAACGTTCCAGTCCGTGAGTGAGCGTGAGAAAACCTTGTGCTACTGTTACTGCATTGAATTTATGGCGTGTTCATTTTATCGTCGAGTCACGTTCGACAGCCATTTCTTATAAAAATGTGCGTGTGTACGCGCGCGCGCGCGTGTGTGTGTGTGTGTGTGTCGATGCTTCCGGTTTATAGCACCGATCATTATCGCAACCACAACGCTCTGCACTTTCACGATACTGACGGTCAAGCTGAGCATAACCGGTACCAATTTCAAAGTCTTTGGCTTGACTCGGTCGGGAAATCGAACCCGGTATCTCCCGATCAGAAGGAGATCTGCCAAATCCCTCCACCGACTGAGCGGTCATAAGCGAGCGTACAGCGTATACAGGTCTATTTCACGAGAGCTTGACAATCTTTAGAATTTGTCGACTGTTATTTTTATCATATGCCATTTGTAAATGGTACGTTTTAAAGCGTCGTTAATAATCTCGTCGGTGGACTATTTGGATAAATGTTGAACAGCCGCTAAAGCCAACAATACATACGTAGTTACACCATACGACATGAACGAAATAAGTCTACATCGTACGTCTATAGAATCTAGACATTGCGTGTATAAATCCGAGGTGTAAGTATATTCAACACCCGAACACGCCAGTACAAGCTATTCTATAATATATGTATTTTGTATATGTTCGGCAGGTTATGGCCTATAATAATTATGATATGCCATTTATAGCACTTACCTAGTCCATGTACTGCAGCCCACATACTTTTCGCTGCTTCCGTGGCATCAAAATGTACGTTCTTGATCATGGTACTCTTCCTCCGCTTTTTACAAGGTGTAGTCATGATACAGACGCTTTTATAGACGATTTAAAATATCAATCCAAACATATAGGTGTATCTTATACTAGGATAAAGACAGGATGAACGCATTAGCGTGAATATCTTGATTCACGATGCACTGTAGAGCTACGAACTGCTTCATCGAATACGGAATCTGACAAGTGATTTCACGGTGTTAGAGCAGGCCGTCAATTTTTTACGCTAACCTGACTCAGCGATCGTTACGAAGTATTTCTGCCTTTTAGGGCTTAAGTAACTACATATTCTGCAAATCCTCTGAAACGATGTACAAGTTACATACTGTGCATTAGGAGCCTTTTTTCTGCAAAGTGCTAACCTCAATGCGACCCCTTTATCGATGTGAAATATAATCCAAGTTTAAACATTCTGTTAATTTAGTGCATTCGGTCGCTGAATGAAGTCGGTACTTCAGAAATTTTAGTATTACCATGACAGGAGAAAGAGTGATTTTGAGGCCGATGTATACCGGCCTCATTACTATCGGAAAATACGACCATCGGCCTAGACCTATCAGCTGGGCCCATCAAAATCGGTTGATGTCATATTAGAGCTTCATCATATCGTTACGATGTCTCAATCAAAAGCTTGGCCTCAAGCTATTTAACTGACACACAAAGGATTTCTTTTGATTGTAAACATTCTCACGGTGCTCCGTGAAGCCAATCGTCGATTCCCGAGCTGCAACACATAACTGCCACACTATTGGAAGAATGTCTATCGAGAAGCGCGCGCGGGGGAGGGGGGGTTGTGGTGGTCCGCGCTATGAACCAGAAATATTGTGTAGACTCTACACCAACTCACAAATGATATTGCCTGACTTTACAGTAGGGCGTAGGCCTATATCTCAACGCTGCCTTCTACCTGGGCTTTTTTCCCCGGTTTTGATCGGATTTTTACAAGCTGCTGAAAACACTATAGTCACTTCGTTGGCTCGATAAACTCACGCCATTCCCTGCAGCATCGTTTGGCCTTCTGATACACCGAAGGCGTCTCGTCTTTATGAGCACGCGCTACTACATCGCTAACGTCATCTAGTGGTTGGACCATTTCTACTATTTCTACTACCTTCACGAAGACTAATCCTAGTATTAGGCCTAGGTTATAAAAAGTGCAGGCATTCCGTATTCGTATACAGATGTTTCAGCCGCAATGATACCAGCCCTTCAGCTTCAAGAAAGTACTGTAGTCTGCTCAGTTACTTCAACCTGTACTAAACTAGTGCAGATAAGTAGGCTGGAACATCATACGAATGATCAAGTATTCTCTGTGTTGGCCGCGACAGAAAATCCTTTCGTATAATGTATGCCCATTCGTACTAATCGATGGCCAAACGACTTATAAGCTCAAGATCGAAAACTTAAAGTAGCCTGCTCTACGGCACTTCACAGCAGCTGTACGTTCACTAGTCACTACACACGGTCATTGTCTCATCAATACGCGAGCCCTGACATGATCTCAATGCGACGTCGTTACTTCCTGACTCCTGACATCATCCGAGGCTGCCATAGTGATTGACATCCCCTGTAGCAAGCTATGGAGGCAGCTCTACAGAATGACATCGGACGTAGCGAGAAACGACATAAATATTGTATGCGAGAGTGCCGAGAGACGACGCCACTGGATATCACAGCCGCATTAGTGACACTAATATCTGTCTTTTTTGCCAGGGTAGTGAATATCAATAGAATCATAAACGCTTCAACTGCTATGACATTTATACTGTTTCCTTGGAATTTTCTCAATTATGAAAACAACCTTATAAATAGTAAAAAGCCTCTTATCCTACGTGAAATATTTAGGTCTGGTTTTATTGATCCCGATTAGAGATAATAACCGATTAAGTCTTTGAATACCAATTTTTTAAATGATATTATTCAAAAACGTCGATCGACTGAGGTCGACTGAGGGTAAATCCTCATCATATCTAAGAATCTACAGCGTCTCGGTAGCTAATCTGAATCGCTAATTGGCGATTAAACATAATCGCCATCTATAAGGAAATCTCATCATTAATCCAATACACTAATACAGACAACATATTGAACTGCTGCTCTAATAACATCGCAAAACGTCCGTTTGTTGCTTACAGGAGCTCGGTCTAGCGAAAGCAACAAAAAGGAGCGTTGATGATATCAATGATTTATTTTCCACACATGAATTATAAGTGACAGCAGGCGTGCTTTGAGGCTTCAATCAATCCTGTAGGCTGTACTGGGAATCTATTCCGTTTCTCTCTAACGCTTATTGCTCGTAGGCCTACAAACGACTGAAACCTACTGCACTATCGGTAGTCAAGAAAAAATTCAAGGTGAATCAATATCAGGTTTGCGCTTCAAAATTGTTCTTTGTTTCACAGTCGTACACAAATACCAAAATACGTTATAATAATATCTATTGAAATTCCATTTGTTCACTAAAATAGCCTGATGCAATTCCCCAGTGGCGGTCGTTGGTTAAGTGAGGCCTTCACGCGTAATATTTTGTCTTTTCTGCTCCTGAGTCAAGACTTATTATTCCCTGATTATGAGTGATTAGTTTATTGTAATACTGATGATCCTCTATCGACTGAATTGGATCATTTACTAATCTATTGTAAGTTATCTAATCGCCAAAAAGAATCCGTCGCTTCATTATTATGCTTGACCTAACACTTGAGTCTTGACATTATGCAAGGGCAATGCAGAATGCGCTGAAGACCTTGAAATCCTGCGTATCGCAATAGCTCCAGTTCAGGCTACGTTCTAAGCAACGATGTCTTTGAGAGGTCCTAGCCTAACTAGCCACTGAGATCATAGGCTACAATGCAAGAGCAATTGTAGAATATGCATTTTAAAATCCTAGATAAGATGCAAATCGCGACGCAGTTCTCGGCTAACTATCTTTGAGCAAACAACCGCCTTTTCAAAGCGCGCACTGTAGGCTATTGTAGGTTGCCTTACTAATCACCCTCTACGAACGACGTTGATGATGTGTTCGATATGATTATGTTACAAAGACCTCCGATTTTTACTGCGATAGCAACTTGAAGCTGTGTACACAGACAGAACACTGTAAAATATTTGCGGCAAAAAGTAGATGTCTCAATTGTAGCCGTGATTGATTCAGACGAAGCTGTCGCATTGGCATCAGCGGCGGCCTTGCAGAGGAAATACTTGGGTATCTGTACATTTGCTGTACATATTTTACCACTACTTATCAAGCCCATCAATTATCAAGCCCAAATTTGTCTTATGTCTTTATAATGTCTAATGTCCTTATTAAGTCTGGATTAAAATTTACAACTTCGCCGCCCGCGCAGCAAGGAGCAAAATGCTGATGAAGGCTACAAATCCACCAAGTCCAAATAGTAAAAGTCCCGTTCACGTGAGAATCTGAAATATACAGTACAGCCGCATAGGCCTTCAACGTAGACTACTTCAATCGTAACGCCTTCTACGCAATAGGTTAACGGAAAAGAGACACATTGAAGGCTAGCACTACTGGTATAATATGAGACAGGTTGACGAAATTCGCATAAAGATATATGACCAGATCTATGCCGATGTTCCTGATTCGCTATTGACATTGGCGGAAAAGTCGATTTATCGTATCGACCATGACAAATCAAAATCGGTCTATCTCTAGAAATAAGATAGCTATCTCTAGGCACAGATTCGGATTAAACCCTGACGCTGCAAAATCTTTTTACTAACATGCGACGGTTCAACGCGGCACGTAGGCTACGACTCGAGAGCTAAACTCACAGTGGAGACGTTCGAAACATTGGACAATAATTATGCGGTAATAATCATCCGCGGGCAGTTAAAGTTATCAGCTGATTCCACTAATTGGATCTGATTTGGGGGTATCGGGATCGATTCCCGACCGCGTCAAAACAAAAGACATCCGAGTGGTATAGACTGTCCGCGTTCTGATCGGGAGGTTCCGGGTTCAATTCCCGACCCAGTCAAATCGAGGAGCCGTGATTGTAATAGTGATCCGGGCTATAAGCCGGAGGTATTGACACGATTACTGCAATCATGTATCATGTTTCACGATTGCTATATCCATGTATCTGCTCCAGCCTGTCTTGTTCGTGGTGCAAAACGCCGCCCGGTGATAAGCGCCACCTATTGACACGATTACTGCATTCATGTATCACGATTACTATATCCATGTATCTGCTCCAACCTGTCTTGTTCGTGGTGCAAAACGCCGCCCGGTGATAAGCGCCACTATAATCTTCAATATAATAATAATAACGCCCGAGGCACCGCAACTATACGTACGCATATTCTAAAGTAGAGTAGTGTTAACCCAGCGCTTCGTTACAATAAGCTGTAGACAAATTATCCACTACGTCGTTAGCATTGTTATGATAACGAAAGGTCATCGCCGACGGTAATTGAAGACGTGTGGTGCAATCAAAATCGCCGATGGTGGTGAAATAAACTGCTAAGGTAATGCACGCCAGGTCCATGCATAGATTGCTTAAACAGTATAAGTCTCCATACTTTCGGTCTTATAACCCACAACGGCAATCATCAGATACTAACTGCCAAGCAGAGACTGAAGGGGTGAGTAAGCCGACTGATTTTGAAGTCTCTGGTTCGATTCGTTCGGGAACCCGGGACCTCGCTATCAGAAGCCGGACTTGCAAACCACTCGACCATCCGAGAAAGTCGTCGAGCGCAAAACAGACACGTCTCCTACTACCTACGTCAAATGGTTAGCTTGCGGCAAAGATTCTGCTACTCATGTATCGACAGAAGTTGTACCGATACGATGGCGAATTGGCACTCACAGTTTGAAATCTACACAATTTGTCTCGATTCACAAAAGTTATATTTGCAATTCGTAGTCTAACGTTAATCATCGCGTCAATCTAATAATCTGAATTTAAACAGTCACTGAATATTTGCGTAGCCTTGCACAAAATAAAAAAAAATGTAAAACATGGAAAAAGTGAGCAAATGGCGTATCAGACACGACAAACGTCACGACGGTAAATTTAGAAGAGACAAATATAAACACATTATTTCATTATATACGTCATAATGACATCAAACTAAGCCTCGTTCGTCTTGCATGGGTAGCGCACGGATTCAACAGCGGTGTGATTACCAGACGTGGTTCATACAATGCTCGACGGCCTGAAACAAAACGACACTGTAGTAATAAACATCTCAATAAGCGGAGAAATGACATGATGCCCAATTAACCATTGAAAAATAATGTACCTCTTCATTCGAGAATTAGTGGAGCCGATGGTGGATTTTTTAGATAGTTTTAGATGAGAATAAGTCGCAATAGATTAACGTTAAGCCTAGTTTTTTTCGTATTGGGCGTTAAAATCTGTGGTGACTTGAAAATTCCCACAGATTTGACACGACCAGCCTTGGATTATTGAAAATTCTAATTATCTGTGAGAATATTGAGAAAACTTACTTGACATGCTTTCGCTGTTTCCATATCTCTACACCAGTAGGAAGGTCCATAAGTACATTTATCTCCACCAAGAATTTGAGCCTCCTTCGTTTCAGTTGGGCAAAGATGAAGATGCTAAGAATTCACAAGTCAGAATGATACCACAACTATATTTTCATACGTCACACAAGCAAGAGTGGACTGAGCTGCCTAGCGTTACATAAGACAGTAGAGAGTCTGTTGGCATGAGAATGTTGCAAACTAACAACATGATTCCTCACCTCACATATAAAGCCTGGATCGGCAATGTTATCAATGTATTTCATTATCGTCGGAGTGTACTCAGCCACGAATTCCTCACACTATACAAAAAAATAGACAACATGTTAATGGATGGAAAAAGCAGCAGTAGTTTCGTCACGACTGTACAATTTGATAAAAGATAGAATTTTTGCTGCTTGTACAAAAATCTATCAAACTGTGAATCGCGTCTCATGAGATGCATCGATTCGTACAAAACCTCAAACTTTGCACAATAACAATTTACACCTACCTCAGATTGCAGAGCTGATGGCAATTCATCACATACTACATCTAACGCATGTTCAACAGCGGCTTCTGTTCGATTACTGTCCAAAATATTGTCCAATTCTATGATAACCGCTCTACAGATAGAACATTTCTCATCACCGACATGTAGCTGAAAGTAAAAAGATATTTTAAGTAAATTGATGGAAAATCAAATCACATCTACATCACCATAGCAACAGCTAGCTAATTAGAAGCTTAGATCAGAAGGAAGAAGGTGGGTGGGACATGAAACAGTAATTGAATTGTAATTGACTTTAATTCACCTTTACCTTCATTACTTGTTTGTGTGTGGTTTTCATCTTAGCCGCACACATATGTAACTTTGCACAGACTTGATCCGGAACAAAGTCTCGAACTAAAATAGCGATGACACCGGGCCCGTAGTCGTTAATGTATAACTTGCAGTAGTCTCTGTATTCACCCGAAACAATATTACACACAGATGTCACTGCAGCCAATATCTCTTTCTAAAAATACAAATAAGTTTAATAAACAATCATTTCGATAGTCATAGACACAGAGAGTGGCGCAATAATTTTTAACTTTCCACCAAATTTAGTTACAATACAGTCAAATAGAAAAGGAAGGATGGGATGGTGGTGTTACCTCGGTGGATTCTTCAGACAAGACCTTATGCAGTTCCTTCATAATCATGTCGCAAACGAAACATTCTCCGGGAAATTCCAGCGCCTGTAAGTGCATGAGGACCGTCATCAGATGTTTTTTTTACAGTTAAAATTCAGACAATGATGAATGAGGTCAATGGTCCATGCGAACTCATACCTTCGATGGTGTGACGGAGCTTGCTGTTGAAGAGCATAATCCCAACTCTGCACAAACTTTGCTGGGATTGAGTTCTTGAATTAGTATATCAAATATCGCTTTTCCATATTCCGTTATCAAATTATCGCATTCTGTTTTGTAAGTAGCAGGAAGTAATCCACAAACTTTTTCGAGGGCCGACTCAATCTCAGTCTAAAAGTATACAATTTTCAATCAGACTTTGGTGTTCTGTTATGTAAGATGACAGTTTGGCTGAAATTTTTACCTCTGTTGCATTGTCCGACAGCATCTTATCAAGGTAACCCATTGCTAAAGTGCAGACCTCGCACGTTACTACGTCATTCGAAATCTACAGAAATAAAACATCGGTTGATGTGAAATTTCTATTGCTGTACTCAAGATTAAAACCATGTGAAGGTAGTTAACGAAGCACGTCAAGACACTGGTAGTGCCTGTAAGCACGGTTGTTCAAGTTTTCAGGGTCATATGTCAATTTACACGTACCTGTGGACTCTGTGGTATTACACGCTTTACAGTCGCCGGGCACAATCCCAATTTTGCACATATTACACTCGGTTTCAGCTCTTCGATGAGAAATTGGAAAATCATTCGTCCATATTCCGTTATCAAATTATCGCATTCTGTTTTGTAGGTAGCAGGAAGTAATCCACAAACTTTTTCAAGGGCCGACTCAATCTCAGTCTAAAAATATACAATTTTCAGTCACAGACTTTGGTGTTCTCTGATGTAAGAAGACAGTTTGGCTGAAATTTTCACCTCTGTTGCATTGTCCGACAGCATCTTATCAAGGTAACCCATTGCTAAAGTGCAGACCTCGCACGTTACTGCGTCATTCGAAATCTACAGAAATAAAATGATGAAAAATTCCTATGGGGTAGGAAGAGCGTATAAGTATATTTTTGTCCTTTGCTGTAGGCCTACTCAGATTCAAACCATGTGAAGCTTGCTTAAGGTAGAATTCACATAACGAAGCACGTCAAGCCACTGGTAGTGCCTGTAAGCACAGTTGTTCAAGTTTTCATGGTCATATGTCAATTCACACGTACCTGTGGACTCTGTGGTATGACACGCTTTACAGTCGCCGAGCACAATCCCAATTTTGCACATATTACACTCGGTTTCAGCTCTTTGATAAGAAATTGGAAAATCATTTGTCCATATTCCGTTATCAAATTATCGCATTCTGTTTTGTAGGTAGCAGGAAGTAATCCACAAACTTTTTCAAGGGCCGACTCAATCTCAGTCTAAAAGTATACAATTTTCAATCAGACTTTGGTGTTCTGTTATGTAAGATGACAGTTTGGCTGAAATTTTTACCTCTGTTGCATTGTCCGACAGCATCTTATCAAGGTAACCCATTGCCAAAGTGCAGACCTCGCACGTTACTACGCCATTCGGAATCTACAGAAATAAAACATCGGTTGATGTGAAATTTCTATTGCTGTACTCAGATTCAAACCATGTGAAGGTAGTTAACGAACCACGTCAAGACACTGGTAGTGCCTGTAAGCACGGTTGTTCAAGTTTTCAGGGTCGCATGTCAATTTATATGTACCTGTGGACTCTGTGGTATTACACGCTTTACAGTCGCCGGGCACAATCCCAATTTTGAACATATTTCACTCGGTTTCAGCTCTTCGATAAGCAATTGGAAAATCATTTGTCCATATTCCGTTATCAAATTATCGCATTCTGTTTTGTAGCTGGTTGGAAGGATTCCGCAAAACGTTTCGAGAGCCGTCTCGATCTCAGTCTGGAATAATTTTGTTCAGTATTAGGTATTTGCTGGATGGCATTTATCCTACTGAAGAAAACATTATCTTAAAAAAAATCCTACCTCTGTGGCGTTGTCAGCCAGCTCTTTATCAAGATATGTCATAGCCAAGGTGCAAACGTCACACTCTGCATCGCTTGAAGCCTGGAATAAAGAACAATTTGATGAAAATTGAAGCAATAGCGTCAGTGATTCATGGCTTTTTTTTTACAAAAGAATGGGACGCCGATGCTGCGTACTTTAACCTATTTTGCTGTATTTACATATGCAAATGAAGCAAGATCATCCAACACTGACATATCTCATAGTCTTTCTCACAAGTTCGCTGAAAACAACAGCACAAACTGAAACACAAACACTTCTCCATCCATCTGTACACTTGACCAGAACCACTCAAGAAAAATAGCGGGCCACAGCCACGGGGGTTATATTCTCAAAACTGAAAGAAACAGGACTACCAAGTGAGCGGTACCTTTTCAGATACTTTTGTGCAGAAACCCATATCACCGCAGAACACGTCAGGTACCATTTCCTTTAGAATAATAGTGAAGATTTCTTTTGAGGCTTGGTCCATAATGCCTTGGCACGAGGCCTGTGCACCAGTCGGTAGAAAATGGCAAAGTTCCTTCATGGCAGCATCTAATGCCAACTGCAATGATAATATAATGAAAGGATTCACTTCAAGCATCACTGGGTTTTGAAGGCCAGTTACGGTTCAATAAGTACAAAATCTTTGCAATTTTTGCACTAATACATACCGACATATCCGGCTCTTTCAACAAGTCATCCACGGTTCCAGCAGCAAGCTTGCACACTTCACACTTTTTGTCAACTGCGGTCACGGTCACCTACAACACATATCCAATACTGAACAGATGTAGCATGAGACTTTTGATGTCAGGCCCTCCTCACTCCTCACAAACGTCACCAAACCAAGCAGAGGAAATCATCGAGACCACGATTCAGACAATGCATATAAAATGTTTGTGAACTCACCAG
Source organism: Botrylloides violaceus (assembly GCA_030412335.1). NCBI lineage: Eukaryota > Metazoa > Chordata > Ascidiacea > Stolidobranchia > Styelidae > Botrylloides > Botrylloides violaceus. Next base: position 137,473 of record JASFYC010000709.1, read on the forward strand.
AGCTGGGCAGACTTTGAGTTGGACGCAGATCACTTTCGGATTCATTTCCTTTACTAAGATTGCCATGATTTCATCAAAATAAGTGTTGATGAAACCGTCGCACGTAGTTTTCAGATCTCCTGGTAAAAAGTTACAAACCGTGTCCAATGCACTCTTTATATCAGCCTGGAAAAATGACAGAATCAATAAATGTCGTATAATGTCTCAAGTCAGGTTTCGTACTTGTGTTGATTTGTCGCTCAACATTCTGTCCAATTCAGCAGCAACTTGAGTGCATACATCACACAATATTCCAGATTTCACTTTTTCCTATAAAGAAAGCACATAATTATGTACTGTACGGTAATCAAGTATCTCTGAATCAATGCGTTGGATTACGTGTTACTCAGTGCAGTATTAATTTTGATCTTACTTGAGCGGGACACACGTGAATTTGGACGCAGATCTTTTTTGGATTCATTTCGTCGACTAAGAAATCTACAATTGCTTGGAAATTTGCCGCGATCAAGTCATCACACGTCTCTTTGAATTCTCCAGGTAGCAGACCGCAAACAGTCTTCAATGCATTCTTGATTTCGTCCTACATTTATAAAGATAATTATAAACATCATCGAGTACAAGTACATAACTTAAGTACAAAAGCTCATACTTGTGTCGACTTTTCGCTAAGCATTGCGTCGAGTTGAGCAGCAACAAGAGTACAGACATCACATAGAACTCCAGAAGTTACTTTTTCCTATAAACAGTACCATAACATTTTGTCATGAGTAAAGATATTGCAAAACAGTTTAAATTTTAGATATACTTCAACACTCATGAATAAACACGCCTATATAGCCCGCAGGCCCGCAACAAAAAAATAGAGAAATAGGGTGAATTCTATAGCTAGTATTAAAATAAAGATGTCCACCCATGGCAGCCACACAATCATACCTGAGCTGGACACACTTTGAGTAGAACACAGATCACTTTCGGATTCATTTCGGTCACCAAGAAGTTCATGATCGTTTGGAAATTGGCTGCGATAAAGTCGTCACAGGTTTTTTTAAAATTACCAGGCAGAAAGCCACAAACCGTTTCCAATGCGTTTTCGATTTCGGTCTAGAAACATACAGTTTATATCAAAAAAGCTACAAGCAAGTTTGAGACAAAATCTATACAGTACTTGTGTTGACTTTTCGCTAAGCATTACGTCGAGTTGAGCAGCAACGAGAGTGCAGACATCACATAGAGCTCCAGAAACAACTTTCTTCTACAAAAGGTCGAAAAAGATAACTCAAGAGCACCAGAGGTTAAAGGTCAAAAGTTTACCTGAGGAAGTTGAGGAATTTTGGGAGCTTCAGACGGCTTACAAAGCTTTATCAAACCACAGACAGTCGAAGGCTTGACTTCATTTGCAAGAATTTTGATTAGAGTCGGTCCATAATCATTGACGAGCAATTCACATTCTGCTTTATATTTTCCGATAACATTGCAGATCTTTGAAAGCTCATTGACGATGTCAGTCTGAATGTGAATACTTGCATATTAGGGATGGTCATATCGGATCGAATCACAAATGAGCCGAAGGCAATTTCAAATAGCAATCTACAGCACCACCTAGTGTTGACAACATTTTTGTTGGAAGCTAAATGAACTTCGAGAAAATTATTACTGGACATGTTTTAGTGCACAAGGTCCCAAATAGTTTAAAACTGTTGAGGTGGTGATTTGAGATTTAAATTCGAAGTTTGATATTCGGAAACAGAAATGATTCGATTTGCCCATATCTACTTACAATTACATATTAGAATTAAATTTATACACAGTACTATGATGATTGGTACCAAAGAGTAAAGCCGTCCTGTCATACCTCGAGTTCTTTGTTTGCGAGTGCATGTGTAATCTCAGTGAAGACGAAAATACAAACATCACATTCAGCCGGGCCATTTACAATCTGTCAACAATAAAAAATATCATGTAAATGTCCGGTTCAAAGAAATAACCATAACAGCAAAGGAAGAAAGAATATTCTAAACTGACGCGAGACGAGCAATGGAACTAGCTAACACAGCCCTCAGTAAGTGACCCGACAAAATTTCACGCTCCATTAATTCCATTTGTATCATCGTCCGTCTTTTAGCGCCACCCTCTCTAGTTTATCATTTACAAGTCACCTTTTTGGGGGGTGCTGGAGGAGCAGCACAGAGTCCCAACAATTTGCATACAACAGTTGGGCTCGTTCCTTCTTCAAGAATTAACTTGATTATCTGATCAGCATAATTCTTTACAAAATCGTCACATTGTTTGCCGAACTCTGGTAATTCTGCACACACTTTCCTCAAAAGATCATCAAGTTCTTTCTGTAAAACAGATCACAACACATCAGCATAAACAACTTTGTACAACTATTTGCGACATAATAAGATTCACTAACCTCTGTTGTATTGTAATCGATATAACTATCAATATACGTCATTACTGCTTCGCAGACACCACAAGCAACAGGAATCTAAAAAAAAACAATGAACCATTTACAAGGCTGGTAGACTTCACAGTGTGGATGCTTTATTCATCAATTGATCATTCAATCTCCTCGTTATCATTGCTAGTTGCCATCTGATTAGATTCTGAATGGTTGGTTGTTGTGCAACGTGCAATCCTGCAACTTACTTCGACTTTAACTTCAGAATCTTCAACGGCAGCAGGAAGTACATCTTTGGGTTCAATGTTATCACAGAACATCAAGTCACTGCAAGTTTGGTCTGAAGTCTAAAGAAATATGCAAGATATGAGCTTACCAGGCTATGTGATAAGCGTTTACAATTTTCAAGCGACAAACAAAAAGCAACCGTTTGCAATGTGAAGCAAAAAACAACACCAACACAACAACGTGTGCACATTAACTCCAATGCTTCGAGCTTTGGCTTCACAAGTGTCCGAATATGTACTGAACAGCAACATCATGACCAGCCTATCCCAGTGGACAGTGGCCACAGAGTCATACTGGCACCATTAGTCAACCCAAGGTTTATATCGGTTACAAATGAGACATGGCAGTTTGTAGGAGCCCATAATGGAAATATAAAACGTTCAGGCTGATGTCCTGGAATATAACTGGTAGCAGTAAATCGGGGAGGGAGAGGCTGACTCGTCAGTATAATATTTTCAAATAAAACATTGCATGCACAAAATCAAACACCGACTGCTGACTCACCGATTCCTGGAATTAACAGCATAAAAAGAAATATGTACAATCACAATTTTGACACATTTCAATTTTTCAACTAGACTTTTTTTTTAGTGTATAGAAAGTTTGCAAGGGAACAGATTCAAAGATTCGGCACCACAAAAAATAACTTTGATCTAATATAGTTCCTTACCTGACTTGAGAGCGCAGTGACAATCACACCAGATTCTTTATCAAATATTTTTTTGCACTGTAAAAGAAATCAGCTACTATGACAACAAGTATGAAAGGGAACCTATCTATGGTTACAAGGAAATTTAGTCGATTCGAACTCTAATTACTAGAAGGCATATACTTAAGAGTTATAAGAATGGGTTTCTAAGAAACAATCTCTTAGAGTATGAAATGTAATGATGATGGCCTACCTCTCCTTTCAAGAAAAATGGAACGTCAGAGCAAAGAGCATTCTCCAAGTCACTAAGATCTTGATTCTAAAAGAGACAAAACAGTCGGTGAAGCAAAATTCTTTGCAAATTAATAACAAGAATCCCTCTATTAAGTAGTTTGATTTGTAGTGTATGTGATCACTGTGAACAGATGATATTCGGAACAAACTTACCACTAACGATCTGTTGTTGATGATCAAATTTTGCCAGTCATCAAAGAACGCTTTACAATCGGTACAGATATCACCATTGACTGCATTCTGTAAAGTCACAATTGCAAGTAATGAAAAGTTCTCAAATAAGTAGCTTAAAATTTATGAAATCAACTGACCTGGGACTTCGGACACATTCGCATTGCATCGCACACCTGATCAACAGTCTATAAAAAATGCAAAAAAATCATTACAAGACCAAGTTTGGTCAAATAGGACATTCGGCTAGCCCGATAAGTGCAGATTTTCGAGATTTGAAAAAATATCCTTTTTTGGCCAAGGTCTATGCTGGATTGAAACGCTACGATACTTACCAAAGCAGTAAACTGATTCAATATATCTTGATAATGACCTTTGATATAGTTGACGCACTGCAAAGAAACACGGTTTTCATAAATTTGTTAGTTAAGGCGTTTGACAAGAACTTACCACAGACGAGAGTTTACCGAGAGTACGACATTGACCTTCCACAAGGTTGACAAGCTCAGTCTGAAGAGAAACCAAAAACACTGATCAAAATCAGTCAATACCATTGGTTCATAACTTTTTATTATGGCGGATTGGAAAATTCTTCATGGATCAGTATAAAAATTTCGCTCATCGGTGATTGAAAACCTCTTGTCTATAGACTAGAAGCTAGTATACAGTAAGGCCACTTTGATAGCAAATTTTCTGCTTATAACTCATTCTGACTGGGGAGTAAATAGAGATTCTAAAGTCACTTACCACAATAGGATCTTTATTCTTGATAGCAGTTTGCAGATCAGTGACAAAGGCTTTACAGTCGGCGCAAGGTTCTCCTTCAAGCTGTTCAATGAATACAGTCGGGCATTAGAACGAAACAGAGAAGGTAAAGGATTTTTGGGACTGAGGTGATTTGAACCCAGCTTATTGAGCTGTATATTTCTTTCGTAACTAGCCAAAACGTGCCTCACCTGTTCCAAACGTCTTGGCATTCCTTCTACGATCGCTTTCGACGTCATCCTAACAAATTCTTTCCAGTCATGAGGGACAGCTTGCATGACACCACAGAACTGGACTCTCTTACAAATGATCGAAACGTCCTGCCAGAAATTTTAATGAAAGGCGTCAGAGACCGATTTATCGAGGCTGATATTCGTATTTTGCCATAATAATCGGTAATGCCTCATCAGTCAAGTAAGAACGGCGATAATAGACAGTGGCCTACACAATTAGTCAATGATCAACCAAATGCCGATAATACGCTCGGTGTCGAGACCGATCTTCAAGATTTTTTATATTTGACAACAGCTCTTAGTCAAGCGAAGAGACCGAATCGTATCAACTTGAAAAATCAATGTCAGCTGATCTCTAGTCAAAAGATGTCAGATTATCAAAAAAAGATGAAAACTAATAAAAAATGAACCCTAAAGCAAAAGAAAGGAAAATATCAATTTCTCAATGGCAACACATACCTTCACTTCCAAAGCTTTAAGCATAACATCGATCACCATCGTCATATATTTTACGCACTGAAAAGGAATGAGTATGAATAACACAAGATCAATTATATATTGGAAATTGATTTCCACACCTGTTTCCTAAGTAGATGAGATTTACGTAAGCAATAGAATTCTGATACGGTGTGGACGATTCCGTGCTGAAAATCAAATACAAATAAATCAAATTACTTTACGTGACACACAAATTCATGAAGGTGACAACTGTACCGGCATATTCTGTGTAGATTTACGCAAGCCCGCAAGCTGTTTAAGACTGTTGGGGCCAAGGCCACCAGGGCTAGAGGGGGGGAGGTAAATCTTGAAATTCCTATCATACCAAAAGTGTTAGTTTCAGTGGGAAATTGCTCGAGCCTCCACTCTCTAATTACTCGTCTTGTGAGCATCAATTGCAAAAAAGTCAATTCGGAAGTAACATGAGAGGAAGTTACACAACAGAAAAAGTTCCAGGGTCTTAAGATGACTAGATTTCACCAATTCTCATGTTGATTTGGAAATCCCAGACACTTCAGAAATATAGAATTATCAGTTGAATGAACTCACAACAAATGTTGGGTTTGATTTCATTTCCTCTTGAAGTTGCTTGAAGAATGCTTTGCAATTGGTGCAAATGTCGTCTGTAAACTGTAGAAAAACATCAGGCCAGTATTATAAATACCAGACTCCAATATAATTGTACCATGGTATCGTAATGCACTCGCAAAGTTTATTGGAACGATGCCAAACCGACTATGACAGGTTCGTTTGGTTCACATAATCTGATAATTTTTCTAAATTTCAACACACCGCAGAATGAACTAACCTTATCTCCGACATAGCACATGTTGGAAGCTTTGCACACTGCAATTGGATTCTAAACGAAACATGATAAATTTAAATTTGAACAGCTTTTGAATGAGATCCAGTTCTTACCGCTGGTTGACGGCCATGCTCCATTGTCATTTGGTACGAGATCATATCGCACTGTGTATTTAAATAATAATAATAATAATAGGTAGTGGTCAAAATGGGAGAGAATGAGACCTTTTTAACTTACCATGGCACCGTTTCCATCAAGAGACTCGCACTCTGGTTTGATCAATTCGAGCAGGGCTTCCTAAAAGCATAATGCTCCAGACTCAAACATAGTCAAAATGCCATCGAGTCAAAAATAGAATTATGACATTTCATAGGCAAAGTTGCACAAAGATAACGAGATCACAACAATGCATTTTTGCATTGGGCTGTATATGCTTACGCTATTTGTAACTTTTCAAATATATATATATATATATACAGATGAATGAGATGTCCCACTTCAATGGTAACCCTCGAATCACAAATGCAATTAAGTCAATCATAATAACATATTACAGGCTCACGTATTGTACTTTAAAATCATGGATGCTAAACGTGACACAGAATCTGTACAGCTACATGTTAACAGTAACCATAAATAGAAATAGCAACCGGGAAATGACTGGTAGGTCATGTGGTCGCTCTTACCATTATTTCATTATTGTTGAAAACGATATTCTGAAAGTCGTCGACAAACGACTCACACCGTTTGCATGTTCCACCTTCGATCTGAAACCAAATAATTTGTACTGATCAAAAAAATTCCCGCCAAAGTCACAAGATAGATGGATGAACGCTGCACTGTAATCAATAACATGATGGTACACAGCTACAGTCCATGATGTAAGTCCAGTGTATCAGGTCATAAAATTGCATGAGCCAAATTTCACAAGCAGGTAGAAAAACGTAGCTTCTAAAACGATATTTGGAAATTCGACCATATAATAACGTTCTCTCTTCACACTCAAAATGCCTTTGTAGGGACATGCAAAACAATGTTGTCATAGAATTCAAACAATCGGTACCTCGAAAACAACACTGTTAAATTGTAGGTTCAATGTGTGTTGTTCAGGCTATGACAAAATATGAAACAGGCCAACATCACTTGTCACAGTAGCCGATGCTGCCACAGACTCACGATAGAGTCCTATCATGGGTACTAGTACTTTCTTCCCATTTCAAAGCCCCATTTTCAAATGTCAAATATTAATAAATTGATTGATTGACTTTTAAATCTCATCGCAAGTTTAAGAAGGGAAAGAAACATTACAAAAAACTGACCAAAACGACTATTTTTAATTTCACAGCAACCAAGTTTTTCAGAGACATTGCTAGCAACTAATGAATCATGATCCTTGTTTTTCCGAGAGTTAACTATGAGGTTACTTTAGGTCAAAGAACTTTAGGATTAGGAATATTGACCACAAAGCAGCAACAAAGATTACGATAGGACATACTGGTCAAATTCCACTAAATAGAGTTAACCTGTAAGAGCTTGTTTGCAAAAGGAGCACGGACGGGTAAATTGCGTTCTTTCATGGCTTTCTGAAATGCATAAAATCACAGCTTTATGAATAATTGCATGAACTATTGCGACTGTATTTTATGCTGACATTCCAGAAAACCTCGTGTGGTCTTTTGATTCCACCAAAAAAATCAACTATCCCAGAGGCCTCATTTCAAATTATATGCAAATAGCCAATAGTGAGTTTTGTAATAATTGAGTTGCCAGACCCTGACCGCCTGGCATTAATAATAGCTTAATTGTAGGTCGTCGGCCACAGAATTGGTACGGTACGCACTGGGTTCAAATCCCGTGGCGGCATTGTACAAAAAGTTAAAAACAGTACAATGTTGAGGGGAGCGCTTGACTTGGCCACCAAGCTCTTTCAGCGTCAGTCACTTTTATTCATCAAAAAACAAAGAAAGGAAAAAATAAAAAATATTCTTTTCCTACCTTTAATAAATTTGGTAATCGGTCCATCATTGTGCCAGCATATTTTTCAGCGGGGATGCCAGTACATAGTTTCATTCCCGTGCAAATTACGCCTTGGTTCTAATAAAAAAGATGAACAGAATAACCATCCTAACCTCAGAGTCAAATCATCAAGAATCGCTCACAACTTACCACCATATTGGTGAGGTCAGCATGGATCTCATCAAAGTTAGTGTTGACGTTATCCTCGCACTAAAAAGAACGAATCATAATCAATATTTCATAAAGAATGTCCCAATGCCCAATACTATCTTACTCCATCAAAAACAGAAAAGTTCACACAAGTAGAGGAGAAAAGTTGAGCTGTAGGCCACCCTAACTTTACATTGATATGAAGCCATTAGTTGCCTTACAAGGTTACAAATGCTACAACAATCATAGAGTCAAAAGACTTCGTACAATACCAGTTTTTGAGCTATGAAAATGAATCAGTTGGAGTGTTTGGTTGTATTAAAGGCAAAAAAGATGAGAAATCAATTGAAAACAATTAATAAAACATACATACCTCAGTTCGGAAAGCAGTCAATGGAATTCCATCACAGAAGCTAAGCATCGCATCTTTTACTTGATCAGCGACAGGTTTACTTTGTAACCATTTCTGAAGAACTGTGATCTCTTCCTTGCATAAATTGCAGATATTGCTGCCTTGCACGGTAGGAATAGCCCAGACAGTGGCTTTGCATTTTTCCAATTTCCCACATTTTATCGCCGATGTATAATGATCACAGGCAAGCTCATCACGACAAGATGCCGTCGCGGCGGCGTCCTTTAGAAAGACCAGAAGAATGATAGACAATATACTACGCATAATTGCTATTTGGCGTCTCAAAAACACAAATCAGAAAGGATGAATATAGGTACAAATTTTAGGACCTGGCAGAACAAATTGAGCTGGACTGAAGGAAGGCTTACCTACACTAACTTTGATAAGAAAAAAATTCAGCGAACAACAGCAACTAGCATTAACACATTTTCCAGACACTCAAGAAATCATTAGGCCTACAAACTCAGCATCATAATTATAGAAATACAAGCTCCAATAAATCTTTAGCTACACAACACTAAGTAGCTTTCTCATAGACTGCCAATCAACTGCATAACTGTCTACTATGGAACAATGCTGAACTCAATCTATCCTACTGTGCAAGCAAATGGATTTTCTCACACTTCAAGCAAACACATGCTGAGTGACTGAATATTCGGCTACCTAGTGCTATTATTAAATACCATCATTGCTTATGATGATGGCTGTTGCCTATATCTCATGATTTGCCAAAATAAAAATAAAAAGACACGCCTAAGTCAGCATCTATCATGTGATAGAGATCTAGAGTTCGATTTTAATCTGACCGGCAACAGGATATGAGCACAACATTGCTGATTTTGAAATATTGCCCAATGTGTAACGTCCCACACGCTTATCTAGTTCAAGCGAACTCTTAGCTAACCTCTATTTATTATATTCTATTCTCGGCTATTTCATCTGCCACAAACGACAAGCATATTGCTTTGTTAGAATTATCCCCTTGATAATTAATCAATCAATTATGTTGTGTTGGCAAGACTAAGGTCAATGGCATAATACAAAGAACATAAAAGCTGTAGGGATCCCTAGTCTCAGAGCGGAGACACACAGGGCGCGGATAGCGGAAAGAGTAGCGGTTCTCGCGTGAAGCAAGCGGTCAATCGTTCACACTTCACACTTCACACAGGTAGTCTGGCGAACGGCTGATTCAGCGGTTATTATAATCTATTCTCAGGTGCTATTTCAGACGGCAAACACAGCAATCATAGTGCCTTGTTATAATTATCACCATGATATAGGTATCAACCTAGTTAATTAATCAAACAATGATATTGTCTATGAGAAGAAGATTAAGGTCAATGGCATAATACAAAGAACATAAAAGCTGTAGGGATCCCTAGTCTCAAGCTGCTCTGACAAGCAAAAGCTGATAGGCTATACATCTAAAACTAAGCATTTCAAGCCGAATTCGAAAATGAAGCTGATGGTACGCAACACACATGAACAACTTAACATAGCCTGTCATCTAGTGAGTATTTATATCACCGTAATTAAGCTCAAATAAACTAGAAGAAGATCTAATTTGTGATGACAAATTAACACATTTTCTTAGCTTGATTGAAGAATGAGTCTTACTGTTTACTCAAGCGTTGAACAAAGAAAGCAAGTGAGGAAGAAGACGCACAACAATATTATTCATATGACAGGGAAAAGCTTGCTAAAAAATACACGAAACCATCCAAATGAAAAACAAAACTGAATGATACAACGGTACATACTACATAGTGATAAAAGCTTCCAGATGGTCACAACTCCATATGACTAAATTATGTAATATCAAAAGGCCTGACAGCCTGCATTAAAACACTCTATGTACAATATCTATAACAATACAGACTAGATAAATGTTATGTCAAGAGGTCAACCGATATTTGGCTTTTGTGCTAATATCGGTATCGGTCATTTTGGCCGCCGATATTCAAGCGGGCGCAGTTGTCTCGCTTCACGTCACTCTCTTCTTGGATAGCCACAATCACCTTTCATAATGTAGGAAGTGCGTGCCGTATGCCAGCGCCAGACTAGGCGGCGCCGCTTTAAAAGGTTTGTCGTAAACAGGAAATGAAACATCCGGAAGTTCAAATAGGCGAACTAGCGGGTTTACAACGAACACGTGCTTTTTGCTCGCGTCTCCGTTGCCGAGCATGAAGCGCTAATCCGTACGACATAAAGAAACAAGCGGTAAACAGAGTGTGAACAGAGCACCTCAAATTAACCGTACCCTCATTGACACCCAACCAGACTATTATTGTCGCTCATCGCGTGAGACGTTTTCTTCGTCTGATGAGGTTGAACAGGACATCCCAGAAGCCGTAATTGCTCGGAAAACTGGAAACCCATTTGATTGGTGGAAACAGAACCTTAGCCGATACAAAGCGCTGAGCAAAGTTGTAAGAAGATTTTTATGTGCACCGCCATCATCCGTTCCTAGTGAAAGAGTATTCAGTGCTATAGGAAACATCTATCATTACTAGAGATCCAGTTAACTTGGGTCTAATGTGGAAAAGCTTTGCTCTCCATACTATAATTTAAGACTTCTTGATTTTCAGCATTAACTGCAACAATTGCATATACAATTGACACTGTTTGTTCTTTGCGTTTGGCGTTACACTGTTCTTTTCGTTCCTTCATGTTTGCAATTGCGTTCGTTTTCGACAGTTCCTTTCAGCAACTGTGATTTTATTCACTGTGCTTTTACTAGCAGAGATTTTCTTCAATAAATCCTAGCTTCTATGGGTATTATTGTAATATCGGTAAAAATATCGGGTAACTGTGGGAGATTTTTGAAATATCGGTATCGGTTTAGAAAAAGTGATATCGGTCGATCTTTAGTTATGTCACCACAAATTTATTGTCCAGCGCAGTTAATCCGAATTTTTTTTTTTAAAGTAAACGGAGACTGGCCATTTTAAATTTATGTTGATATTTACACTACACGTTGTCTATATTATCTGAGCATCTGCTATCAACTTCACTATTCCTGATAATAAGTATGCTAGGCTTAGAAATTTACTTTGCAACCGAAGATCACGCCCTAATTTCTAAGACATCACCTCCTGTTAATGCTCTAGATACCCTCTGAATTATTAGCTACAAAACAAAGAATGTTAATTGTAAACGGTTGACTAGTGAAGTAGAAAGCGAGCATGACAAAATAACTGAAGCTGTTAACACAAAGATGTACTTACATTCAAGATTTCTTTGCGTTTCAACGTTATTTCATTACAAAGCTTTAAGTACGTGCACACTGTTGATGCATCCTAGAAACCATTTTTGTTACAGTTACCATATAATTCAAGATCTTGCCTATTTGACGGAATGGCGTCAAAATTTGTATGCCAATTTCGACATTGAGATTATTGCGATGGACATTGGCTTTATATCGGAACTTTCCAGAAAATATTCTAAGTTTAGGACCAATTTTCTATTGGCTACTAATAGGAGGGCCTAAGCAAAGATTGAGTGCAGCCACTCTGACGCAACATGAGAAGCATTCACTCATGCTCATTTGTAGTGTGAACTGAAGCGTCTAAATCCTAGTACTTTTCCCCTAGAAACACAGCTGTTGGATCATAAACTATGTGCGGAGCGTTTTGCCCTCAACAGGCAGCTACTACATCATTCTCATTACACAGTTTTTTCAGTCAGTTCACTTACCAACAATGCAATGAGGTCTGCATACAGGTCATCAAAATTATTGTCCATGAAAGATAAGCACTGTGAAGGAAATAACATACTGAGAAATATTCAGAGAGAAAGGTATACAAAATGAGAGTACGAAAAGAAATAAAGATACTTACTTCGTCTTTGAAAGCGCTTAACTTCAGGTCATTGCAAAATGCGGTCAAGCTCTGTTTCACTTCAGCTTCAGTTGCATTGTCTTTAATAAAGTCCTGCAATGCTTTGATTTGTCCTTCACAGAATCTACAGACATTGTCACTCTGAACGACCGGTTTGGACCAAACGTGCTCTTTACACTTTGCCAATGCGCCACATTTCTTAGCAGTGTCATAATCAAAACACGGATCTGCGCCAGTGCACAATTCTGTTGAAATCTGAAACAAAAAATTCCAAGTTGAAGAATATAGGAAAAGTCAGTTGACTAGTCAGTAGATAAAAATGCATTTAAAATAATGACAGTGTACATTAGTAGGGTAATCGCAACTTCCTACGTTTAGTAAACCTGGGGTAATATTAACCCCAAAAGATGTCAGCCCAACCAGGAGGAATTATTATTGAAATTTATACCATATACTAGCCTTCGGATCTCTGCACCTTCAGCACTTATAGAATAGTATAATTTTAGCCGAGAAATATATTTTTACCTCATTTTTAGCAGCTTCACAGATCTTCAGCTTCTTGCAAAGAAAATCTGGATCCTGCAATCAATGGACTAGGTGTGAGAATTCCTATAGGTTTTCGAAACTATAAAAATTTTGCTTACTGTTTCAGAAATCAGGTCGGAGTATATCTCATCAAAATGCTCGTCGACCATTGACTGACACTGGAAATAAAGAAGAGCTTTAAAACATTGAGCGAGACATGGGAGTTGTTCGATAAATAGTCTGTTAGTGTGTTGAGGTGTGAAACAATTAGGCTATCAACATAAAAAATTTACCTCTTCTCTAAACGCGGTTAGTTTAATGTCACTACAAAACTCAACAAGTCTTTTGTTAACAGCGTCCTTCGTCGGTGAACTTTTGATCCAATCTTGCAATGCTTTAATCTGACCTTTACAAAATCTGCATTCGAGACTGTCGTCTTCTGAATCATACTTCATGATCACATTCTGAAAGAAAAAAATTTGAAAAGTTACTTACCCGTACAGAATAATATGGAGTCATGCATGATAGGCATGGGACGATATCAAAGCAGCTATGCAGAGAACACAAGAAAATGCATGATTGGTCAATATCTTATGACAAAAAACTGATATCAGCAGCCATGTAGGCATCTCGCATGCGGGCAACACACATAATTTGCCAGAATCTTATGACAATAACCAATATCGTCAGAAAATCGAAGTTTGCGCAATGAATATTGTCAGACTGATGCAAATTAAATACCGAGTATGGGAATTTTGTCAATAATTCTTATTCAGCCGAAATGTGGTGACAAATATGACACAAAAAACTTCAAATCTTCTGGCAACAAGACATTAGAACTCGTGTGATATTGATGATAAATACATTACACAACATTTCAATTTGACCAAATCCAGTTAAAACCGAGTAGCGCGTATAGGCCTACCAATTTCACCGTCTTTTTTGCCACGCAACCGAAATTTGAACCCAGCCTTCCCGATTTGACGGCTATCACCTCGACCATTGCACCTCTGCTCCAGCCAACCACCACCAATACAATGGAGGTTATACAATATCAGATACAAATTTCCAAGATGCTACGTACCAGGAATGCATCAGCTAATGCATCATGTTGTCCTTGATTACGACAGAGGAATAACGCTCGGCAAATGATCGTGGAATTCTGCAACAAATATTTGGGGTATAATTGAGAATGCACGCATTATTAGACTTCCCGGAAACTTGAAACTTCTCTTCCAGGAAGTCTTATAAATCGCATTCATATCGCTGGCTTCAACTTTTTTTGGGGTCAAACAATTTCATTATCACACTCCTGCTGACATTATTTCAAGGAAGAAGACTCTTACCAAGTAGTTGATCACATCTTGATAGATACGTTCAAAGTTATGCAGCACTGTTGTCTGGCACTGAAAAACACCAAATACTGTAAGTAAGTAGCCTATTGCTCCAAAGTAAGTCATTGTTTTTGAAAACTTAGATTTCATGGATTGTTAAACAGCATCAAAAAGGACCTTCGTGGTGTAACGGTAGGTCGTTAGATGAAAAACCAGCAAGTCAAAGATTCAAATCCCGAGATTGCATCGTACCAAAAATGCTAATAATGGTGTACATAGCTTCCTTGCTAGACAGCCAGCGCATTGAGGATGGTGGGGAGGGGTAGACAGGTGCTTGACTTTTATAACATACCGGCTCCCTCAGAGCCTCCTTGTCGAGCCAACATAACGCACCAGTATTGTGTGTGGGTGCGATGCGAGTCTGGTGCGTAAATCTAGCAAAAAGGACCAATGACAAAAATTACCTAATTACTCAACAATTAGCATAGGCCTACATGAAAAATCAAACATTTCAAAATATATATCATTACCTTAGCTGTCATGAAATCTCACATTCTGGGTAAATGAAGACCCTACATAGAATGCGATGCATATCTGGGGAATATTTGTAACACACAGCCTAATGTGGCTGTATGATTTGCTCATTGACATATCCTGACTAGTCTCACACTTACTTGAAATCTTACGCTTTGCCAAGGTAGCAACTTGCAAATTGCAAGAAAATCAGCTTCAACACGCTCTCTTGTTCTATTCGAGTCGAGATGTTCTCTCACTTTATCAATACCGTTCAGACAACATGTGCACAACTTGTCATTTTCCACGGCAGTGTTCCAAACGACATACTGACAATAGTTGAGTGTATTGCAATGTGCTGCAGAGGCATAATTCAGACAAGCATGAGCAGCATCAAGTTCGCAAGACAAAGGTGTCTGTATCTGCAATGAAAAATTCAATTCATAAATGCAAATGTCACAACTATTATACAAATTCAGATTGGCTAAGAAGAATTAAAACAGATTTATTGTCAGTGCTTGAGCGAATCGTGTTAAACATGACACGTCGGATGTGGCGTGAGTCCGAACCATTAGCAGCAATGCAGACAGTCTGA
Source organism: Botrylloides violaceus (assembly GCA_030412335.1). Lineage (NCBI taxonomy): Eukaryota > Metazoa > Chordata > Ascidiacea > Stolidobranchia > Styelidae > Botrylloides > Botrylloides violaceus. The sequence continues at coordinate 152,964 of JASFYC010000709.1, forward strand.
TGCAAAGACAACTACCTATTAATCTATCTACTGCTTGTAGAACAGGAAATTGAGCAATCTAATAATGTCATGCACAATGTACTGCTATGATATACTATGATTCAATACCAAGTAATTATGCTGAGCCAATGGTGACATGTTAGTAGGCTAACTACCAAATTACCAAGGTTGCAGTATATATATATATAATTATATATAACTATTTTTAATGCAATTGTATTGCTTTTCTTATGTGTAAACAAAATTTCACTCAGTTTCAATTTCTAGCCTTGCCATTCACATTTTAATAAGCCCATTTCTGGCTACGTCTATTTGGTGAATATTCAGTTTCCTACCTCATACGAAGGTACACAAAGTCCCAAGGCAGAGCAGATGATGTTACTGTCCTGCAAAAAAAAGATTGTGAATGTCAAAAAAGTCGATTCCTACATCAGATATTCCACACTCACCAAGAAAGCGATGATGTCTTTGTAAACTGCTTCAAAATTCAGTGCAATCATATTGTGACACTGAAACAAAAATGTTTAATAAACATCAAAACATCATGCATAATGATAATTATCCGGCATATATATAGTAGAACGGCTTCATTTGGAAAAATGATGAAATAGCAGCCACTGTAATGTGTAGGAACACAGCTCTATACAGGCACTTACTTTTTGTTGCAGATTTGGGATTGGAATCTGATCACAGAACATCAGAAGTTCTTTCTTTACTTCATCTTCAGTTTTATTATCAGCCACCCAGTCGTGAATCTTCTTGATCTCTGCTTTGCATTCATCACATATGGGACTGGTTTGGACTGGTGCCAACCAGATCGATTCTTTACACAAATCCAAAGAGCCACATTTTACAGCCATGTTGTAATTGGAACATTTTTCTGCGGTGAAGCAAATGTCGTCTTTGATCCGTACAGGCCCTGGAAGCATCATTGGCCCGAGACTTTCCTGAATGCAATGATATACAGTACATCAGCCAACAAAGAGTGTTACACTTAGGTATTCACTTTGAAGTTGAGAGATGTAGATGGAAAGGTGTGTTGTAAAATGCGGATAGAGTAGAAATGGCCGTTGTAGTTAGGACAGTTCTATGAGACGTTGGGACTTAATTTTATTTACAGTAGGCCTAGGCCTACTTGTCAAATAAGAAGTGATCACCTTACCCCATCCACACTGCTGGAATCTTCGTTATGATCAGAAGATCGACAAATGTGTAAGGCTCTACATATTGTGTTTGGGTCCTGCAAAATAATACTTTTATCAATTTTGTTGCTTCAAAAAATACTAAACTGACAGTTACCAATTTCAAGACAATGTCGTCGTATATCTTGTCAAAGTTGTCTTCAATTATTGCACGGCACTGTAAAAAAAGTTTGGATAGAAGGAATTCAAGACAATATCAGATGCTGAAAACATGCATAACCCATTTTTTAATTGAAAAGCATGAAACCAAGTGACGTTTTGAAAGAAAGCGGTCGGTTAAATATTTCTTGGCAAATTTGGCCAAAACAACCTGTTTTCCATTCGCAGAATTGTCATGGAAAACATCAAAAAAACTGAAAATGTGTTATTTTTAGCATGAAAGGTCAGGGAAGGCATCGAAATAAGAATGACGAGTGAAACTCGCCTAAACTACAGGCCTAGTCAAATTCAAAGAGAAGGAAATTTCAACGTAGCCTACCTCATTTCTAGGAGCAGCAAATGGAAATGTACGACACAAAGCAAGCAGATCATATTTCACAAATTCTCTTGTCGTGTTAGAGCTGATAAACTTTTCAACGTTAGCAATGTCAGCTTTACAGACTTGACAAAATTTTGACTCGGATGCTACGACATCACTCCAAACATTGCTCTTGCAATACTCCAGTAACTGGCATTTATCTGCTGATGAATAATCATGGCATGCATTTTCAGCATCAGGTTTGCATAGTCCTGAATACAACGCAGCCACTTTCCCTAAAGTAAAAGTAAAATACAAGGCCATTAGCCAACGGATCAGTTTGACCAATATCAGATGTTAACTCACCAACAAAAATGAGCAGCAATATGCTAACACGCCCATCCATGGCTCAACTTACGCACAAATATTCTTGTGTAAAATCACAAACATATAAGAAATTACTATGATGAAAAAAAAACAATAAAACAAAAGAATTGTTGATTTTATAATATCCTAGACTGTATACCGGTACTGTACAACTACCAACTTATCAGACTTATTAACTGGTACCGGACTAGTTTGGTAGAAAACGACACGGTAGAAGCGTATGGCTTGATTTTAATACAAAACTATCAGATTAATCAATAAGCTGCTGTGCAAGCATGACTTAAGGCCTCACGGCTTCAAAATCTTTCAGACATAATATGCTATTTTACTGAACTTCCAAAATCAATCTACCTCCCTATCGCAGGCAGAAAGATACTTTGTTTGCAACAGAAACAGACTAACTCTTTATCGCACTCATGTGGTTAAAACGGAGTACCGTCACACTCCAATAATCACCACAGACATAAACAAAACGCATGACTGGGTTCAGACAATGTATTCCGCATGTTCGACGAAGTTCTGTCCAGTTCTGAGAATCTGTCGGAGGTGATAGAGATTGGTAGCAGGTCTGTTACATTCTAACGCTCACAATGGCACAAGTTATGAGATTCTTTTTCCATAAAGCTGCTGCTTCAAACCTAAGAGTAAGCCGTCAGAGGTTTAGCACAGGAACAATTGAAGACACCCTCGCATCACGGGACAAGATTCAAGTTGATTTGTTGAAAACAGAAAATTGCATTCTAGTTGACGAGAATGATAAAGTCACTGGAAAAGCCTCGAAATTAGATAGCCACTTGTTGTCGAATGGGCCACCGTTGCACCGAGCATTCAGTGTGTTTTTGTTCAATCACAAAGATGAACTTTTGCTTCAGCGAAGAGCGCCGTCAAAGATAACGTTTCCAGGCTATTACACTAATACATGTTGCAGTCATCCCAGGTTCAACGACTTTGAAACTGAAGAATCAGACAGTCTCGGAATTAAACGAGCGGCACAGAGAAGAATGCAGTACGAACTTGGTGTGACACCAGATCAATTCCCTATTGGAAAAATTCAATATATCACAAGGATTTTGTACAAATCTCCCTGTAGCGACCTCTTTGGTGAGCACGAAGTGGATTATGTCCTTTTTGCACAAGGTGACGTTGATTTGAACATTAATTCTAATGAGATCAGTGAAATCCGATATGTTCCTTTGAAAGAAATTGATGAATTTGTGAGATATTGCAGAAATGACCAAATCCCTCTTACGCCATGGTTTGAATTAATATTGAACAACTTTTTAAAGATTTGGTGGAAAGATCTTCATTGCATTTCGGAGCATTTTGATCACAAAAATGTGCTTAAGTTCTAGGTTGCTTAATCGGGATTTAGATAAGTCTGCAGAGGGAAGTGGTGCGACAAATGACTTGTGTGCATGCATCCAAGTCACTCACACCTTGAGCCACAATCAAGTTCATCAGGAATACGCACTATGGAAGGAAACCTAAGACAACATTAACGTTGTATCATACTCCGGGCTCCAGGCCTCTGGCAAGTGTTATGCTTCATTTTATTTTATTCACAGTAGCATTGCTAAAACCACTTCATGCGTCCACTGTCTCCTCCACTTTGATTTTACTAAACTCCACTGCAAACTATTCTTGCTGCCAAATACCAACTGATACATTAGCGTATATGCATATTTTTGTTGTATGACTTGCCATGTTTTCAAGCAATCGTCTGCCAGTATCACCTCTTGCATATGTGACAAGAAGCCAAGTGGTGCTATGCGGTTTGTTGATGAGCGAGTCAAAAGGCACAAAACATAAGTCAGTTTTGACAGATTTCAGATATACTTTAGCAGCTATCTCATGAAATGAGCTCTCATAACTACTGTATGTCTTCGAGAGAATACACCAGACACTGGCTTGAAGATTTTATTGCTGTATTCTATATTAGAAAGGCTCTATAAATTTGCTATTTCTAAAATGAAGAGTTATATATTGATAATTGCTGAAATATAATATAGTTAATTGCACCATCCCGAAATGTTTGTCAATGATTAAGCATGGTATCTACGGATCAAAAATGATATCTGTTGAGATTATCAGTGGGACTCTGTACTATTCCAAATATGTACAGGTTACTGAAGAATTAAAGCAGCATAGAAGACAGTAAGAAATAAAAATAATCTTGTATGAATACTCAAAGGTTGAGACAAAGCAGGGTCAGTGTAGATAGCAAATAACAGGATCGTTTCATTACCTTCGAAATCGTGCTACCGGACCAATTTTATTCAGAAACGAATTGAGAAAGTCTAAAGCAATAAACATTTGGTATGCCTACTCCGTACTACCCTCGTGGCACTTGAGGTTTATAATTAAGTGGATTGAATTTGATTGAGTAATGATCACAGGCGCTTCAGACATACAAATGTTATTCCTATTGTGTGAATAAAATATTCTTAGTCCAAAATGAAATGAACAACTACACGCAAGTAGACGCGTTGCTACAATAACAGCAACCAGTCATAAATGGTGCTAAACCAGGGATATCTAGACAGATAGATATTCCTGTGCAAAACAAAACATTTACCCTTACAAATTAGCTTCATAGGGCTATGACCACGAACTGAATGTTGACAGCACTATTAGAAAAAAAGATCTATACCAGCGGAACACGAGACTATCTACATACACAGTACACATACAAGCAAGTTGACTTAGATTTGTTCCACAGTTAGATATCCATTTCCATGAAACTTCTGTCGACAGTAACTCTTATTTAGTGTCCAGCAGACCATACAGTAAACCTTTTTTAGATTTGAAGAAATTGATCCTTATCTATATATTATATACATGATGGATTTTTGATAATAGCAATATAGAAGGATGTTATTTTGACAGTGCTCGTCTTGTGAGACTTCTTATGGTGGCTCCGACTCGAAGACTGTGTCATAGCAGAGTCACCTCATCCATATTCCTTATCATTTTCATTATTTATGCCTATGTGTCAGTTGACAAATAAATCACTCTCTCTCTTTCTCTCACTTTTCCATCATTAGTCACTTACGTTACATTACATGCTGCGATTGCAATGAACCGGAGCTTTGTTACATTACTAAGAGTTTTTTTCCAGTGATTTTACCTCAGCATTGCCTGCTGCAGGAGTGTTGGGCTCACTGTTTGATTGGATCTTGATATTTGGATTATGCAACCTTTTCTGTGGTTTTGGTTTGATACGGTTTGGTGATTTCAGGTTCTGTATAAAAAACGCATCCTTCCATGGAAGTTGTGAACTTTCTTTTGAAGCGTCACCATTTTGTTTATGACCATCTCTTGCTTGACGACCGATAAGAAGGTGATTCATTGCGACAGCCGAATGCGCTTGAGGAGTTCCTGATATTAATGAAATAACTTGTCTGTTACCTTGGCTTTCTTTGTTTTGTGCGGTTCCAGATTTTGCAAATATCAAATAATTGGTTTGCAACTGGCGGTTACAAATGCGCATGTATTGCCTTTTCAAAGCAGCAATATCAGTTGACATTCTTTCTGCCATCATACCATTAGAGTTATTCACAGATCCAGTGCTTGAACTGAAGGCGCCCGGGCTGGCACTTTTTAAATCAGAAGACCGGCGTGATGCTTTTCGATGCCGCGGCAATTTCGTAGAATGACCACCAAAACATGCAAAAGCGCTCGCGTCATCATCGTAGTATTCATAGCCTTCGTTGTCAGGGATTCGCTCAAGTTGAGATTCAGGATCACTTTCACTAGCCGTTGTGCTTTCGTGGGATGAGCTGTACTTATCCTTTCGTTTCTTATGTCTCCAATCGCCATTGCCGTTGTTATCAGAGTCCGCAACAAACGGAGTTATATTGTATTTATATTTTTCTCGTAATTCTTTCAAACGCGGAAAGGGGAACGTCGCTATTTTATAGACGGTCTTCATTAATTCATCAGCGCAAATAAATTTGCCGTTAAGTGTTTGTCGGGTAAGGTCTGCCATTGCTTCATAGAATTCATCGGCACTTTGTGCAGAACCCACCTTTTCTCCAAGTTTAGCCCAAATTGCTAGAGCAACTCGCAAGAGGATTTCACTTCCATCTAGAAGTACTGAATCCCATATCCTTAAAACTGTGTTCATGGGAAGACAAGTTGAGAATAAGGTCAAAAACCATTGCATGGTGAATACATTGGTAAGAGGAGGTTCATAACAGTGGCTTTGTGCATTCTCATTCGCTTTTCGCTGTAGCATATCAAAATGCCTTGACAGATCAGGTAGCCTCGCACGGAGTAGATCACGAAACACAGCCATGTCTACAGAAAGACCACGGAGGTTGTCAGCAAAATAACTTTCCGGCAGAACACCGTCTACTAAATAAATCATAATTTTGAGTGCCATCTGCACATTGTTTTGGGTAACTTCCAATATTAATGCGGCGAGTACATTGAAACCTTGACAATATCCGACTTCTTTATTCCACCTTGCATATGCAAGTAGTACTCGTTTCAAGACCATTCTTTCTTCTTCACTATTATCACCGGACATTTTGGTGTACCCAGTTCGATGCAAATCTTTCACTATTTGATTATCGAGTCGATCATCGTCTGGATTGAAGCGTTCGCTGAAAACATGACGAAGCGTCACATTCCAGCTTTTTTCAATCTTTGTCTGAATGTAATTATCGGATAGGTAACCCCAAACTTTTTTCCTCCATTGCTCTGGGATACCTTTAGGAAGCCGCAATATGGCTCTCAACGTTTCTCTCCATTGCATGAAACCTTGATTTCCCGGGGACGGTTCAAGGCTGAAATTTAACTTAGCATCGACGCGGCGCTTTTGAGAGACTGCTTGAAGGATTGCCGTTAACATATCACAATACTTTTGATGTTTTTCACGCAATCTACATCGTTGACGTAATTGACGCACCAACTTTGATGATATGACTGTTACTCTTTGATCTAACTCTTCCTTTATGGCAAGCACCTCTGCTTGCGGCTTGTTCTGAAGAAAGAGCTTTTGCAGTTTACGAGTTTGTTGCTTCTTCAGCTCTTCCAATGTTTCGGAATACGCCTGATGGCCAGCGTGGGTTGTGTCTGATAGGCATGATGTTTCAGTTGAGCTGTCTAGTTGTTGATCTACTCTATAGCGGTGATAGATTTCACTGAGTAAACCTTGAACCAGATGCTTTTGCTGATTACTTGAGCAAGATTGGATGCTTTGTGCCATTGTTGTGACGAATCACGCCATAATTCAACAAAAATTGTTTCACGGCGCCGTAAAATCTTGCGCGGAATGATTAGATTGACAAACTATCACTAACAGCTGTTATAAAATGCGTAATTTTGACTTGAAAGTATACTATGCCTATAATGACTGTTGAATGGAAACCTGAACAACACCACTAAAGGCACAGAAAATTGGGACAGCTAAGCTGCTAGCAACCCGCGGCCGGGACTGCGTAGCTTTGGTCCAGTCACTTTTATACACATTAACACCGAAGTTCTGATTTTTTGCTCATACAAACCGGCTCGCACTCCCACCAGGCCACTGCTAACCGGCCCAAGCCGCCAAGCTCATTCCCCTCCTTCCCACAGAAACAGTGAAGTTTTGATGACGACCAAACCGGAACCGGATATTATGAAGTTCAGTGATCCGGAGCCATCGAGTTGAAACATAGGTAGCGCTAAAGGACTCATTTCCTTTCTACCATAGAGAACTTCATAATATTTCCACTCTTCGCCAAGATGGATCTTAAGAAAGGCAGTGAAGCGCTGACCTAGTGTTATCCGAAATGACCTATCTGCATTTCGCCATATCCGCATCTCTGTATCCGGCTGGAGTGTGGTCATCTCATGCGATCCGTCAAATCAGTTGGCCGCTGTCCGCTTTGGTTGCATAAGGTGCGGATCGAACACCGGATGGGCATAGAAATCAATTTTACGGTCGTAACCCCAACTATGAAACGCAATCACATAGCCCATCACCCACTTCTGATATTGCCGCGGGCGATATCCGCCCGTAGCCCGGCTTGCTTGATCAAGCGATTCAAATTATGAGTAATTTTCTTTACGTACGTCACTTGGCTTGGGAAATGGTGTCGTGAGCAAAATTGCTCTGTAATATCGAGTAATTCCACTAGTTTGAGCTCTGAAAGAAGCTGATTTTTTAAATTCATATGGAGCGTATCGAAGAACGTTGTGAGCATAAGTCACCCCGTCACGAGTATAGGCTACTAAAAGACTATAAATAGGCCTGCACACTGAATGGTTAGCAACATATGCAGCGAAAACGAAAGTCATTTCGAAATCCAATTCATTCGCGGTTATTGGCTATTTTCTCCATACAATAGTAGATGTGTTTACCGTAGATTGTTTTCGATCTCCGTCCATCTATGCAACAAACAGCAGTCAAAATTCCGGACTTTGCTGACATATGAAAGAGTTCTATCGTAACGGGATGAGGGTCCTTGTAGCTTACTCAGTGAGGCATTACGCAAATATTCAAAATTGAAATGGGATCGACATGCCGTCAGCAACACGATAGAATATGCTTAGCAAATGGACGGTTGGTAAATATTAGTTCGTTGCTTGTAAAGAGAACATGTGGCTGAGCAGTACAAAATCGTCTCGTTTTAAACATAGCTTCAGGCAGTCTGCAAAACGCAATTTCTGAGAAACATTACACCGCTTTCAGTTGTATACTAGATAGACCTACTGCTTTGATAAATGTAGGCCTATGCAGTTGTAATTTGGTTACAATTCCGTATTCCTTTCCTGAGTTTAACCGAATGGATGCATTCGAGTGGCTAGTGTCTTCACTTCTTGTTCATTTGGAAAACTGTTAGGGAGGAAGGGAAGCCGGATATTTGTTACTGGATTTCCCCCTTTAGGACTTGAGAGCAGAGAGACTGTAAAACAGCATGTTGGTCTATTACAGAGGATAGGAGCATGACAATGCGGGCGACATCAAACTTGTCTTGAATACAACTTCATAGATACGCGACGTCAGTATTTAATTTAATTAGATAGGTAGGCCTATGATTATATGTTGATAGACGCTGTTTATGGGTTTATTTATCAGTCTAACATGGCAATGCTCTACGTAAAAAAGAAATCACTATTTTCATTGATGTGTAGGCCTATATATCTACACGATGTAAGTTAGATTTCAGAAGTCTTTTATTCACAAGCGTTAATTGCGGCGTCAGGAAATATTAAATTGACAACAGATCAACATTTACCCGCGCATAACATAATTGAGTGCTGTCATCTAGAAGAATTACTTCATCAAGCATGAAATGTCAGCACACAAGGAATAACAATTGGTGTTTAGTATCCCTTCTCACTTATATGGTTCGATTGTGGTCTTTACAGTAAACACACCCACCCTTCTGATCACTCAGCTTATCAAATCGACAGTGGTCAGCCTTTTGACGACTGACGCTCAAGACAACCATACCAGACATGACGTTTCAGGAAATAAGAATGAAGCGCAAGCAAGTAGTTCTTGAGGATGAGCTTTTCCTTGAAGATGGTATTGAATAGTAACAGGAAAACAGTATAAATAGCGAGTGATTTAAGTTGAACGAGTTATTGCGAATGTTGAATGTTACGCTGATGCGACGGGTCAAAATCTGCTTGTCGAGCATGATGCGCAGGCCTAAAGAGGGGTCGACTGTAATTAACTTGAAATACTGGGGATTGTGTCTTATGTCAGATTGTCTCGGATATCCGCTATTTGGATGGTAGAGTAATGAGACATTGAACGCGTCCACGATAAACCGGTTGCAGCGACGTACGGCACAACTGCCCATTGCGGTAGCGAACGTCGACTACAGTGTGCCAGAAACTGAAGGTCCTGCGAGTCGAGTGTATTAGCGAGCTGTGTCATCCTTTCGCAAAAAAACATCGCCTGGATGGATGTCAATCACTGTTTGCGGAAGGTGGGTATTTAAATTCTGGTCCTACGTAGCCACGAAGATGTGAGTCATTAGACGTTTGCGTGATAGCATCCGGTTCACGCTTCATTACATAGGCCTACAGCAGCATCAGTCATCAATGATATCCGATCGCGGTGAGGTAATGGCCTCGTATGGATCCAGCAAAGTGCACAGTTCTCTTTCCAAGCTCAGCCAGTTATTTTATGTCAAATAGGATTCTAGATGTGTGCGGCAGAGTTAATGCGACAAGAAATCGATCTAAACGCTGAAACGCTGCTGCGAACGTGCGAAGTAATTATAATATTTGATTGATCGGGCAATTACCCGCTGTAATCTAGAGTAGGTCTAGTTATCAGCTTTATTGACGCAACCGTCGGGCGTCAGCGCCTTCATACTACTGTACATGTCATACAGTCAGCGTATGGCTTATAATATGATGAGTATATGGCCTATGAGCCAGTTACGAACAGTTTTGGGTCAGTATGGGCGTGGCGCGAGAGGGTTTAGTTTTGTGGGTGATTTCCAATCCATTTCGGTTCCGGGTACATATAGTCTCGTACAAATATGATATAGCTAACCTTAACCATACTCACTACGAATATCAACATGGGTGAATTATTTAGCCGGTGCTGATCAAGCAATAGCAGTTTGTCATTTCTCGCCGAGACACTGCGGAACAAAAGCCAGCGCTCTGACGAATGAAGCTGTAGCCTACTCCCAACTCTATGCAAATGGTAAGGGTTGCGGCAGGAAGGAGGATGGGCATCCGGAGTAAAACAATTGCCAAATCGTGATGAAGATCACAGATCCGGTGTTGCAACGCGGTAGGATTTGCCGGTGTTTTAAATTTAGCCACGGTTGTCGAAACGTACCACCGCTTCCATGGACCGATGGAATGGTTCATATTGATAGAAAACGATTGCGAATTTGTTAAATGCAAAATGTTGGGTTCTATTTAATGCCCTGACGCGGAAGGAAGCTATACTCACTGTGTAGGCTGATGACTGAATAAACTGCGTGCCAATAATGTTTATTTTGACTAATAATTTAACAACAGTTTATGATATGACTGTGCAAAAGCATATGTGATTCAATGCGTCAGTACAGCATATGAGTTTGAGCGAGCGTCAAACAAACGACAGTAAAAAAGAATATCCGAAATGTAGGCGGACTATTGAAAAAGGAAATGTGTGAGGGGTCATTTGGTGGTTAACGCTATTATATAGTGTACGACTGAATTGTATTTCTAACTGCCAAGGCCGATTATGAAGGAATGGATAAGTAGGGTAAGCTCAATAGACCTTGAAAGTCAGCAAATATTGATATTTCATTGTTCAACTTTCAATCACTTTGTGGAGGCCGGCCGGAGTTTCTTGATTCCTAACGTGCGTTTATTGTTTGTGTTGGCTGAGTTGACTTTTAGCGAGCGGATTGAAATAGCTGAATTATCAACAGTGTTTTCTCCAAGGCTTTCACATATGAGAGTACGCCGTGTGTTTGTTGTGTTCAAATCAAGAAGGGCTATGTTCTATGTAATGTAGGCAGTAGGCTTGTCACCTTTTCTCCTATCATGGCAAATCTGCAAGCAAAGGGCATTTTGTATTTGGCGATGCTGCACCTTAGGGATTTTTAAGGATCGAACCGGGTCCGAGGTGGTCTGTTCAGAACGTATGCCTGCCGTTTCCTATGGTAATCTATGTTTTCTTTGTCTCACCCCGTAACTTCATCCTGCATTTGATTGAATTGTTGTATTCGCCAGAGTAAAGTAGATTTGTATAAGGTATCGTCTGCTACTTAATATAGCAAACATGACAGAAGTGTTTGAAACGGCCGGTAAGGAAGCAGGTCTCCAAGTTTGGAGAGTGGAGAATATGAAACTGGTCGAAAACAGTCAGGGAAAGAATGGTAGTTTCTACTCGGGAGACGCCTATATCATAATGAAAACCAAACAAGGTACGTAACTATAGCTAACGTCTGCAACACATGCATTAACACGCCTCGCAATTTCCCGTTTTTAGCGAGAGGCGGAAATCTCAGTTGGGAGTTGCATTTTTGGCTCGGCATTGATAGCAGTCAAGATGAAAGAGGTGCTGCCGCTATCTTGACCGCTCAGATCGACGAACATTTGGGAGGTGGCCCTGTGCAATACAGACAGATTGAGGGACATGAAAGCGCGTCGTTCTTTGCGCTGTTTCGAAACGGAGTAAAATATATGGTATGTGCAACTTACTTCAAAATGGATAATTCCACTTTATATTGGCTTACGCCTGTTCGTGTGCTAAGAAAATTTCTCTTATCCACATTTCCTGTTCCAGAAAGGCGGGGTGGCATCTGGATTTAAGAAGGCAGAAACTAACGTGAGTCATTCCAAACGATTGCTTCACGTCAAGGGAAGGCGTTCTGTTAGAGCAACTGAGGTGCCGATGAAATGGAGCAGTTTTAATCACGGAGATAGCTTCATTCTGGATTACGGAAACGTATGTTTTTGCTTTGGGTTCTAAAGCGTCTCGAAGTAGGTCGCGTATGCTGCGACAGGTTATTATCACCGACGCAGTGCGAATACCGATATTTCCGGTCTAACACCACGGATGACTGTCACGTCCGCAATGCTCCGCACTACCCAAATACTCACTGCAAAGCATGGAAAGAACGGTTAGCAACCCCGTCACAACCAGGCGTTCGTCATTCTTGAGCTACATTTACTAACGTTTATGGTGACTGCACTACCCGTCCGCCGAAAATAAGTTGCTGATGCCGTTCATTATTTTCCGATTTACCGCAGACGAATTCATTAACTGCCGAAATGCTACAGGCATGTACAAACATTAGTGAAATATAACAGGACAAGATATTTATTCGGGCTTTCTTTCGCTTAAAGGAAGATCACGATAAACGTGCCAGTTTTATAAAACTGGCCCAAGCTTCAGTTTTCTATTCTAATATCTCAGCCACGTGGACAGCTGAATTCCTGAGTGAGTCAACTCAGTTTTGACGGACGTTTTGTATCCACAGAAAGTGTTTCAATGGAATGGGAAGGAATGCAACGGCTTTGAAAGACTGAAAGCGAACAATGTCGCTCGATCGATCATATCTGACGAAAAGGGTGGAAAGGGTTCGGTTACGAAAGTAGATGATGGAGAAAACGTACCGAAAGAAATGTTGGAAGTAAGCTTTTACTGAGCTCATGGAAAAACTGTGTCTTATGTCAGAATTTTGTGACATGTCACTGTAAATCCTGTCTCATTTTTTATCAGGCATTAGAGGGATCACCCCACGATATTCAACCTGCTACATCAGATGATCTCAAAGATCAAATGAAACACACTGTGGCGAATTTGTATCACGTAAGCTCAGACAGTGGCTCGCTGAAGGTGACCAAAGTTGGAGTTGCTCCATTCAATCAAGATGATCTTTTGTCTGGAGACTGCTTCATTCTGGACAACGGATCGAATGGAAAGATCTATGTCTGGAAAGGTACCGACGCCTAACTTCTTCTCAAGTAATCCATACCTCATTACATCGCCATCATCGAAAAATGGCAGCCGGGAGGCGTTTGTGATAGGTTCAGTGAGGTGGAATATGTCAGTGATCCGGACTATAAACCGCAAGCGTCGGTATCGCGTAATATAAGCATTGACTGCATGGCGTACGCACGTGACCTAAGCAGTTGAAAACGTCATAAACATGGATTTAAAATGACAACGTAAATTTCAGGAAAATTGGCCAGCAGGGATGAACGAAATGGGGCCATCCAAAATGCCACGCAGTTTATCGCAGACAACAATTATAGTCAATTCACGCATATCGAAATCATGGCGGAAAGTGCAGAGAGCATCACCTTCAAGCAGTTTTTCAAAACCTGGCGAAATAAGAACGAAACAATCGGCTTCGGAGAAAAATATTCTGCTAGCAAAATTGCGAAAATTGAGCAGGTATAGGTAGAATTGCTTATACGTGACGTCATGGCACATATACTTTAGAGTTTAGACTATAGAAATGGTCTCGTCACATTTAACATCCATTCCAGTTTATTGGAATATAACTTCATAAGCTTTCGGAGCTCCGCACCCTTCAACAGGTGAAGATGTACTATGGTAGGCCATGATGACGTAATCTACGTGACGGGGCACTTGCGTTGCTGGTCACCTCATAGCAGTCAAGTTCGTTTTGCTTAGCTGGTGATAATGGCATGTTTACGCCTGGGCTTGCAAGCAGATATGAACATGCTATGGCGGAAAAATAGCGTTGTCATTGTAACAAAATTCAAGCTCCACAAGGTGGGCGCGACGCAAATCGCGGTATGTTCGGCTGGAAATGACTGCTGCCAACATTATTTCCACTTCAATAAAAGCTTTCGTGATATTTTGAGCGAAAATTTTTTACCGTTTCCGGAATATTTGGCTGCTATTTCGGCCGCTACTGATTACGGTTAAATTTCCATCCAATACATTTCAGACAAAATTCGACATGAAATCTCTGAGTGACTCAAAATTAGCAGCGAAGTACCGAATGGTGGACGACGGATCCGGCAAGGTATACTGTTACGGTTTAGACACCTTTCGCGAAGAATTAAACACACCTCACGATCTTTATTAAGCTGGAAATATGGCGAGTGGAAGGTGAACTTAAGCCAGTCAACAAGAAAGATTATGGCATCTTCTTTGCGGGTGACTGCTACGTTATGCTGTACACATATCTGGCGGGCGGCAAGGAGAGATACATAATATACTACTGGCAAGGGCAGCACGCCACGAAAGACGAGGTAAAAGTAACATTTATCATTACGGGAGATGTTTTTGATCCCTGTTATTTCGAATTCCTACATGCTATCGCCATCGGCTTCACTAGTTTTCGTATAGTTAAATATTGAAAATTTTATTTCATCTTTCAAGATTGCAGCCACTGCTTTTCACGCTGTTGCCCTCGATGATAAGTACGGAGGCAGTCCTGTTCAAGTCCGTGTGGTGCAAGGCAAAGAACCGCCTCATCTGCTCAGTGTTTTCGGTGGCAAACCAATGATAATCGTATCTGGTGGACGCAGTAAAGGAAGGAATGATACTGGGATCGATGAAACTGCGCTAATCCAGGTGAAAGATAAACTATATGTACCCTGATCTAGAGATCGAACGAATATAATTATATATCGGCCAGCCCGGCCAATAACATTGACAACCGAGCGATCATTGAGACCGATATTCATAATTTGTCGAATATCGGGTGGAGTGGGCCGATTACCACACCGCTATTATGTAACGCCAAACGTTTCGCGTGAGCGTCGTGGGACTACCCTGTCTTTTTACTGTACATTACTAACGTTTACGGTGACTGCAATATACTGTCACGGCCATTGTGACAGCCATTACTGATTGTGAGTTTAGGCGTACGATTTATTACCATTTACGGTGACTTGTAACACCCACTTCGCCAAAAGTTGGTGGCGGATGGCGTCGTGCATTATTTGCTGATCCACTGCAAACAATTGTATTATACAGTTCTGTTTTATTTTTCTGGCAGATTTTTTGCACCGCGACTGGAGGACGTGCAATCCAGGTAGCGACATCGGCGAAGTCTCTCAACTCAAACGATACTTTCGTTCTGAAGACAAAGTCAGAATGTTATATCTGGATTGGCCTAGGAGCTTCGGATGAAGAAGTGAACGCGGCTAAACATATCGCAGGTTTGTAATGTGAGATCTACTTCGATAAAAAAATCCGTATTAGCTGCTACGATGTAGTAGAAAGTATATACACTTGAGGGTACAGATTTGGAAACCCACAGAACGCTGCAAGAGGCTAGTGGACTTGAGGATTATATACTATAGATAGGAAGTGTATAACTGTTACTTACCTACTCATCTCTCTGCTTGCCTTTGAAGCACATGCCGTTATATATTCCTTATTTGGAAATTCGATATTTTTCTTAGGTCGGTTAAGCTCGCACACTCCCACGCTTGTTAAGGAAAAGAAGGAGGGTTATTCATTCTGGTCAATCCTGGGAGGAAAACAAGACTATGCAAGTCACCCACGTCTCCAAGATGATGCCAACGAGAATCCACCACGTTTGTTTGGTGTATCAAACGCAACAGGTACAAGTAATACAGTACTACACATTGTACACAACTACAAAATGATCGGCGGTAGGAGACAGATTCTCTTCTTGGCAGTCAGTGTCGAGGGATAGCGGAGGGTTGTTGTTGTGATATAGCGATTCGCGCCATCAGCCGGAAGTATCGACACGCGTAGGCCCTACTAGGCATTGATCTGGCGTATATGACCTTAGTAGTCGAAATTGAAAAGGCCATTTATAACCATAACAACAAAGTAGCAAAAGGCGCTAATCACAGATCAGTGTATCTAAATATTTTTAATTTTGTTTTAGGTCGCGTCACTGTCGAAGAGGTTCCTGGCGAATTCAACCAATCAGATCTCTGTGAAGATGACGTCATGATGCTAGATGTATGGGACCAAATCTTTATTTGGGTGGGGAAAGGAGCGAATGCCAGCGAGAAGAAGGCAGCGCCTAAGTATGAAATCTGTATCTATCGGCAATAAGGGTGTGAATTGAGTTTTCGCTGTGAGTGACTTGATCTGCACGCTATATGTTTGTTTGAAAGCCATGTACTAGGTCCACTAATTGAAGTGATACCATTAGGCTTATTTCGGAGTGGTGATGCTAGCTCGTAAGACCGAAATAGCTGATATGAAGCATCTCCTTGGAAGATAGATAGCAAATAGAATAAATAAGGTAAAATTCTCATAACTGTCACAGTTTATCTTCCTTAATTGGGTATTTCTGAATACGCCTTGCGTAGCCTAGTCAGAAATGCCGATGCTATACGCTTAAACTGTACTCTAGAGCTCAGTATCCGTTGGCGTCAATGTGTTGACTGCCCACTGGCGGTGATGTGTTTCTAAATTTGATCTGAATCTCTTGCCCCACCTACCGACAAAGCTCATGTCGTTATACCGACCACTGGAGATGATATGACTGTTGTTGTTTCGCATTTAGGCGTTTTCAACTTCTTAATGCGCCTACGCTAGGTTAATTGTTATGGTACGTGACTACGCGATCTCGGTATTTACTGTTTATAGCCCGAATCACTGATTGATGCCAAGCAAGGCGATCTTAATTAATTAATTAAAAAATCTTGATTAATTAAGATCGCCTTAATTAAAAAATCTCCTTAAGATCTACTTTAGAGTAGGCCATGCCTCTGCCATGCTTTTCGTACGGCTTGCATTAGGCTAGCTGTCACAACTGATAAGTAGGCCTATTTGTATTTTAAATTGGAAATTTAATGGATTTCTTTGCATGTTCCGCTGTTGTGGTTGTGATGTGCCGTCTACAGATTTTCGTGGAATGGGATTGCAATTCTGGTTCGTAAGCGACACCCGTAGTAGGATGAATATGAGCATTGACATCATGCCCGCTGCCAGCTTTAGATTTTGAAGGGGCACGATGACGTCATTCTAGGTGACGTCACACTTAATGCGCACTGAGGTGCACGAAGTTAGCATTTGGTGATTCGTGGGTCATCACTGAAAAACGTCGCAAATTACAAGCTGACGATTATATGACTCAGGAATCCCTCTTCTGGTTACGGGTGAAATTATTTTGCTTGATTGTCTTTTGTTATGCATGGGGTAAATCCAGGTTAGCTGAAGAATATATCAAATGTGACCCAACTGGACGACGCGACACACCCTGCGTGACAGTCAAGCAGGGCGCAGAACCTGGAATTTTCACTGGATTCTTCCCTGCATGGAACGCTTAGTTATTTTATGTTTATAAGGTAAGTGTTTATCCGACGCCTATAATCGCAGCTTGGAATACGAAGTCTGCCAACCAGTGTGGTTTTATGGCTCGACAGAAATGAGTAATATTTTTGTTACGTGTTGTTTGCATGGGAATTGAATTGATACAATGTTTTGTCGGGAGGTGGCAAATAAATTGCTGTGAAAAGTATGTAAAGAATGAACGGTGCGTCAATATTGTGAAGTGAAATAATGCGGTCAGTTGTAGTCTGTGGTGATGTGACAAATATACATGTATTCTCAGTTCCGTAACTACGGGAGTCTTAACAATGCAAAACCTGACTCCGAAATTTCAAAGTCGAGCTAATGCCGAGCTCTATATTGGCGAGAGTTATCAACAAAGTTTTACTACAATATCCGCGTTTTGGGCGTGATTATCCCAATTATTGGCCCACTAATTTGAAACAAATCAATTCGAGCAGATTAAGAATTACATCTCCAGTGATAAATTAATATGTTTTCCTACATCAAAGTTTCATAAATTACGTTCGCAAGCCTAATCGTATAGCTCCGGTCCTTCACCAGATGAAGGCGGTAGAGTTTGCAAATAAAGTGTCCTAAATTTTTGGCATCTGGTTGTGATGACACTGTCTATCTATCGCGAACGTACGGGATCATCTAGCATCGTCTATCATCAATACATCACTGGCAGAGGATTTTCACATTCTGTGCAAATTTAGATTGGCTGAAGAATACGTGAAAAATGATCCTGGTAAACGTGACAGTGGAACACCAATCTTTAATATCAACCAGGGAAGCGAGCCTTTGAGTTTCACTGGATTTTTTCCGTCGTGGGACGACAATTTTACATATATATGAAGTTTTATGATGCGATGTCACTCATAATCGCATAAGAAATGTCTTAGTTTAATCAGTATTAGATAACGGTAGTTAAAATCTTTACATAACCCATTCCATGAATCCTGTTCATGTTTATTGGATTGGCAGCATGGTGACTGCGGAATACTCCTTCGGGATATATATCTCTCTCTCTGTACATTCTGTTTTTTTTAAATGTTCGTTTGATCATTTCGTGATGGAAGACTTATTCTTGTATGCAGGATATTACATCATTGTATATAATTCCGGAAAATTGAAGTTTAATCATAGCATTATGGCTTAGCAACGCATGTTTAGTAGAGATTCAATCACATTTTGCCAGCAGACTGAGTGAACTTAGAGGCTTCTTCTATACTTACAGCAGTGTTCGGTAACCGCCGGTCCGCGAGGCCTCCGTTACTGGTTCGCGGGTTTCCCCGTTTGAACCCTATGCTAGAAAGCAAGTATGTTAAATGTTTCTGTCCATCAAGATGTACATATAACCAGAAGATAGGCGTCTTCGTTATATTTATTTGGGATCGTGCAATGTCAGCGAATGAGTATCGATGAACAGCATCTGACTTTCGACGAACGGCATATTGCAACAAAATTATTTCTAGTAACTGGCTTATCCGTTATTTCATAGTAGGCACGAGATCTCCGTGATTCGGCGACAACGACCAGAAGTTGAAATTCACCGACGAAATATGTCACATACTCAGATCACTGCCTATCGAAGGAAAGGGAAATCATACAGTCGTGTTTAGGGCGTCAGATCGATCGCATACGGTTTTCATGCATGCTTGTGAAGGATTATGACAATGATGGTACGGATTGGATCCGGACTCTATAATAAAGGCGCGAGCGGTACAGCGAAAATACGTCTTTATCGCTGGAAGCGCACACGCCGGTAGGCTACACGAATGTGCGGCACTATCCCACGCAGCAGACGGCGAACAGATAATTTCGATGCCGGAGTGTCCGGCTGTTGTGCTAGATCTCATCAATCCGTATAGTCTACATATCATATACAATATGCCTAAGAAGTTAACGCACTATAGGCCTATGAGTCTTTCGATGACAACAGACTGAGAGAGGAAATGTGACGTCACCAGTCATGATTTAATAGCGCTGTTCCGCATGCGGATGATCAGTGCGTGTCATGTCGTTGAAGCTTCAGGAGAGGGTCAACGATAGGTAAACTGAAAAAAGCTTAGTGTTGCGAGCTCACTCTGAAGGAGAATCTACATAGAAAATAAGGCTCTAAGCACAGGTAGCTCAGTTATAGCGTGTATTGTGCCATTGTGCGCCCACAAAGGTAAGCCGATACGGCTCCTTAATGTTTGTAATGTCAATCGACCGACCAGGCTTTCCGTTAGAAAATCAAAGTATCCTAGACCAGGCATATATCCGAGCCTGAGTATAGCCTAATGTGCCGCTAAGCAGAAAAACTTGTGGCGAAGCGTCTATGAATAATCTGCGAAAATGCCAGTGCATTGGGATTCACAGAAAATAGATCCCATTAATCTCTTCATTACATCGCATAGTAAGCGTCGCAACAATAATTAATGTGTGATCATCGGTAATCAGCCTGTTGCAATTCGATTGTTGTTAGCCTTGCAATAAAATGGAGCATCTTTCTAATTAAGTATGCGCGTATAGGCCTCAAATTAGCACAGTTGCCGTTTCTTCCCAAGCGTATCTTTTAGAGCGTTGAGACTGCAAGGAGAAAAGCCTCCATATCTGTCTTCTCAGCTCTTCTACGGTATAACCTATGGAATAAAACTCAACTGGGAGGTAACACCTTCGGGTGACGATTGAATACGGATCAAACGGAGCGCACGGAGTTATCAATACTAAACGCCGGATTGATTGGCATCGGAGCACGTACCGCATTATATCTCGACGTGTCGCTCCGGACGAGTTCTGTTCACTCCTCCTTCACCTGGCCTTGAACGTATCCGTAACTCTTCTGTAATTTGAGAGTGCACAGGATCAGCGGTTCAAAATATTTCCGAGTGATATTCCGTGTGTTCCGTAATCTACCCGGTCCGCTGTTTAGAGTATGAACCTAAACTTTGTCAGCTGGTTGCAATCTGGTCACGCGGGGCCGGCTGAACATTATACGTTTAGAAATTTCGGAATGATGTCAGCTGTCAACAAAGGCATTACGAATCAGAATATTTTTTACGTAACGTCAAACCTCAGCGAACTCGCAACTACATTTGTAGTTACACAGGATATGATAAATTACTAATTTTCAACTCATTGCAGGACGTAT
Organism: Botrylloides violaceus; assembly: GCA_030412335.1. Classification (NCBI taxonomy): domain Eukaryota; kingdom Metazoa; phylum Chordata; class Ascidiacea; order Stolidobranchia; family Styelidae; genus Botrylloides; species Botrylloides violaceus. The sequence goes on from JASFYC010000709.1 coordinate 173,849, forward strand.
TTTAAATTATAACGCAAAGTCTTGAGGTATCATATTCGCATCACTGCATCAAACAAGGAAATAGTGACATCATATGTGTCAGGTTTAATCAAAATACGATTCTGACGCCCAAAAGAGGATGACGCCTAAAGCACATGCAGTATTCGTAAGTAATTATTGAAATGAATTAGGCATAGCCCAGCGAACAACAAAAAAGCAAATTGCAATTGCAAAGCGATGTGTTTGAAACGGATGTTACGTGTATATTCGCACGCAAAATGCTGAAGATTCCCACCAAATTTAATCAACGTTTGTACACCGCTCCAGCTGTGTTTACAACTGTCACTTGCCGCTTTTCACACTTCAAAACTTTTTGGTCGTTCTGAAGTGAGCATATGAATTTGTTCATTTGCGGTGTAGCCGACTAAAATGAACGGGTGAAATAGAGTAGATCTACCAGGCGCCAATCTAAGTATATAGAATGTCAACATAGTAGTATATAGGCCTGTTTTTACCTTAGTTGGCCTATTTGAATTGAAACCACTGCTAATGTGCCACAGCCACAGCCATCGCGACATATCTTTAGTTTTATTTGTGTACGTCACTACGCAGAGTTGGATTAAGCCTTTATAGGAAGGACACATATAAATTTTGACGTGCCCACAAGGGAAGTATAGGACATGGTTCAACATGCAGTGATGCAATACACGTCGTACTCCGGAAACACGTTATCTTAGCGTAGGATAGCAAATGGACAAACGCAGTCATGATGAGTGACTGACAACTAAATATGATTTATGTTGCAGATACAAGCGTCATGCATTTTTCTCCTACTAATCGGTAAGTGCTGTTAGTCACAAAATTGAATGACTATAGATAGAAAATATTACTCGAATGTTGTTAAGAATCATCATTGCTACGTATCCGTAAACGAACGTGCCTTGAGTGACGATGACATTGGTATCACCAGAGTTGCCTAACAACCAGACATTGGGGGGAATTGTGTGATATCAGCGGTGCATAAGAACGATTCACAAATGTCGCCAAACAGGGGGTCAAAAGTAGGCCTATTCCCGCAGAGGAGGCAATATCTCTCCTACCACATAAAACGCGAAATTTGTTGCTGTTGTTTCGGATTCACGGTGTTTTCAACTACTCGTCTATTACGGCAGATCAATGCTTAGCGCGGGTTCGATGCTTTCAATTCTAGTCCGAGTCACTTATTACAAGGTACGGCCGATCGCGCCAACCTCGCGGATACAATACGCACCTTTACGGTGGTTGCAATACGCGAAACGCCATTCATTTAAAGTCAGTCGCTGACATTGCACAGTAATTACCGGCCTACTGCAAGTCCTATCGCAGGCATATGTATTCTTTATATGTAACACTTTTCCAGTAGTATACTATAAGCAAGACGTTCTGAGACGGTGCTCGCGGGCCGTGGTTTTATCCGATTATATCACAAACACTCATTCGCAAATCACTTCGTCAAAGCTGCCATTACACAAACGCAATAAGAGGTATAGCAATCACTCCCATATAACAAAGCATGACATTTCCAACCATGAGACTTCGCCATTCCAATTACTATATACAAAGCAAATGTGTCGCCGCATTCCTCATCGATCGCGTAATCGCACCGAACAGATCGTGATTCCGCGCAACATTTTATGATGTCATCCAGGTTAAAATGCTGAATACTTATGATGTTGTCATATTGTATGATCTGAGTTGAGTCAAAAATCTCACGAACAAAGTCATTACAGCACGCCTCGATTCAATTTTCTGCCATGAACATGTCCACCCTGCAATCTCTGGCATATTGACGATGAACGAGTCACGGTTCCAATCAATTGCATTAGTGGATACCAATTTTGAAAGTCTCTGATTTGACTCGATCGAGAATCGAATCTATGGTACCTCTCGATCAGAAGGCGGACAGTCCAACCACTCTTTTCCAACGAAACATACTCAAAACTAGATCTCTCTACCTTAAGAACTAGGATATACACTATACAGTAGGTTCAAACCCACAATGTGATAGTTTCACTGCGTAATGTTCGACTCAATTTCAGGCGAAGGCACAGAAGGAACCGTGATAACTTCACGAGGATGTCTCGCTGACTATGAGGGCGGAGATCACATATACTATAATAAATTCTTCTCCTACCACAGAGCGATAGATCAATGCAAGTCTCGGCGTGGCGTTCTACCGATGCCAACACAGGTACGGAATTGATCTTTTAAACTTGGCAAAGAGCAATGTTTCCGACCCATGACCTTTGAACCACTAACGAAACGATGGAAGATATAAAGATGATGAAATGATGAAAGAATGCGACCACAGAACCTCTAGAGATGACTGTGTACACTGGCAGCATTATGTCTTCGCAAAATTGGCCATAGCAAATCAGATCGTCAAATTATATTTTGATGTAGGATAAACCAATGCATTGACGGTGCCATATTTATGCATTCAGTTGTCATGGTCAGAATCCCTCCACGCAGCGGACTGGGAAAGTAAAAGTGGAGACGATTCGGGCATTTGGATCGGCGTAACGGTGACGAAACCTGAAAATTCGGAAATCACATTCACCGATGCTGATAACTCGCCGTTGAATGACACGGAAATCCAGAGCCTCTCACTCAGCAAAGACGACCCTCGATTTGATAATTTGGAGGTTTGTGCTTTTCCGCCGTCTGAAGATTTCGTTAGCACTTAGCTTAAGACTATATGATCGTCCCCCTTCTGATCGTGAGGGCCCGTTCGATTCCCGACTGAGTCAAACGAATCCAAAGACATAAATTGGTATTATTATTTGAAAATGTGGCATGCATAGAGTCAAAATGCAAGGGCGTGCCCCTCAATAGGAATCTGTAGCATATTGCGTGTTTCCGTACGGAAAGACAGAGTACTACCCCTGCCTAAAAAACCATGGAGATGCCGGGTATCGATCCCGGTACCTCTCACATGCTAAGCGAGCGCTCTACCACTTGAGCTACATCCCCGACGTCTTTGCCGGCAATTCAATTAATTGCGATTGGTGCTACAAGCGGAGCACGGAGGTCCACGTATGATACATCGTTTCATGTGCCAGCGGAACATAACATTATCACAGCAACTGTATACAATTCAAATGAACAAGTGTGTTATTTCAAAATGAGCGAATTCTGAAAATATGATTCAGGTCGCTGACTGAAAATGGCCGATGCGCGATGACTCGAGTTCGTGATTACGATAATTATGAGTGCGTGGGTTGGCGTCGAAAACGTTTTAAATGAGTTAGGCACCGTTTCTATTTGCTTCATGTATTCATGATATTATGCAGCAAACTAATAACTTCCTGTACGTTGGTATTTGTGCAGCTATGCGATACGCCCACATAATGATGGCGTTGGTCTTTATTGCAGAATGGACAACTATGCATTGTCTACTATGCAACAGGCGGGAATGACAAATTTCGACCACAACAATGCGTCAGTGGCCGAGCGAAGGTGCTCTGTCGCTGTACAACGGGTATGCATCTGTTTATCGATCAGAACTCTGTATATTCATGATTTTGCTTTACTCTTAACGCTTCATGTTGAAATGAAGACGGGCTAAGATTGATATTTCAGACCCCGCAAATGCGCCCGAAATGATGTCATGCTCGCGATGTGGTCTCGGCGTTTTACAAATTCTCATGCGTGGTCTTCACTTGCAGGAATGTAAATGTCGGGGACTTCAAGTCTTTTGAGGGAATTATATCGATCGATTTAAGTCAGCGCGATCGAGTTAATCTATCTAGCGAATTAACGGGATTTCACGGCTAGCGTTACCGTCTGATCTTTAAGAGTAACGTACTCCGGCGTACATGTCGCTAGTTGTCGCCTATACTGTATACACAAAGCCCGCACTCCCGTGTAAAATTTCAGCAAATGTTTACTTGCATTGCAGGTCTCCGCAAGCGCAAAGCTGTCGAACAGTCTACGACAGCACCCCCATTAATTTCAAAGAAGCCAGAGAAAGCTGCACAAACGTCACTTGGTAGGTGGAATTGCTCAAGCCAAAATGTGTACGGAACAGCTAGTCAATCATATCACAAATTGTTTAGATAAAGAGCCTGCGAAAGGCAATAATGGATCCCTTGTGAAGGGGAAAGCTAGTGGTGGAATACCTTCGGATGGCAATGGAAAATTCAAAGAAAAAGAAACGGATGAAAAAGGTCGGTTGGACTAATGCAATGATAGTAGTTTTACTAAGCCCTGGCTTCATCCATCCCTCTCTTAATATCATCAAACATAATTCATTGACTTTAAGTTACAGAGGATGGCATGAATACGCATAATATAGGAAGTTTCAATTTATCTACCTATGCTAACATTACAATTTTTGCAGAAGAAAAGTCGCCGGTCAGTACAGTGACAACAATCTTAGGAATCATGCTGTCCGTCTGTGTGATCGCCGCAGCCTTTTTCATTGTAAAACACCGCAGGAAAAGGACACGTGAGCGAGTATCACGACAGATGCCATACAACGGATCACACGCAAACGAAAATGGTAGGTCTTCAACGCGTTTAGAAAATAGCTTATATGAAAAATATTAGGTAGTTATGTATTTGCAATTTTATAGGTGATTCGTGTCGTCAGCGCCGGTTTGATTCCGAGGATTCGTCAGGATATCACAGACCTATACATGTTTACGAAGAGATCTTCGCTAGAGATTCCAACGGAGTGTTGAGTAGCTCAAGTCCTATGATTTCAAACGGACGTAAGTTTGAAGTTCCTATTTGCCATAACGCTTATACACTGATACACTAAAACGGTAACCTACGAGCCTAGCTTAACTATAGTTTATCACGTTTGCTGCGGTCTTCACGGCTGAGTATGGAATACGGTATAAGCCGATAAACACCTGGCATTAGTAAAAGACAGGAACCTGGCGGTCTTCGTGTCGTGAGCTCTGCGAGTTACCAATGGCGTTGCGATTTCTGAGTAACAATAAGTAGTATATTCAGAGGCATCTCACTGCGAACGACGCGAAACAGCAACCTGTCATGGAATTCATAATCACCCAAATTTCTGAATTCGCTATACTTCGACTTTAATTGTAAGCTAATTCCATTTCAGACACCATGGCCACGTTTCCAAGATTACCTCCGCCTGAACCTCCGACTACTTTTGTTGAAATTCACGAAATAAGACCGGACGTGGAATCCGATACAAGATACATGAGACCTTCCATTAATCGGGCCGATGGTATACCAGGGGATGTCAGAAGCCCGCCTCCTGCAAGCAGACCCGTTTTTGATTTTCCTGCGACACCGGATAGTCGAAGGTACGTAAAACATCACATACTATTACATTTTATAGCGACAACTGACTATGAAACGTATAAGAGTTGCATATACAAAAGATGCCTAATCGTCCATCCGCGAAACGACTTGTCTATGAAGGGCACACGCCGCGCACAATAATTAATTAATTAAGTTAAACATATCTCAGAGACATAACGTACACCAAAATATGCATCATATTACTAATACGTCAAGGAATATCTCTTTAGGACCTATATTGCATACCACAAATGGGCTTACCGTGTCGCTCAATTGGGCAGCTTAGGAGAATTTTGCGTGGTAGCTGGTGAACTTAATGAGCCAGATTTGCGTACGCGCATTGGTTACGGAGATAATAGACTGGATTAACCTGCGCACAAACCGACTGAAAATTTTAGTCTATCACGCCGTTACGATCTGCATGGCGTACAAATAAATTGTCTGTGCGTTAGGCTGAAGAGTTCCTGTATGATTCACAACTCGCATTCGTACGTCACAGCAAGGTATTCCCAGAACTATCTATAGTTCAGTTATTAGCTGGACATAATCGGGCGAACACGCGATCTCCGTTCCTGTCTAGCCCAGGCCCACAGAAAACGTGATACGGAAGGCGCATTTTGGCCCATTTAGGATATCGGGCAGATGAAACAAAACTCTCACTTTTCGCAGAGAGGAACATCTTACAGTTCCCCAGAAGGAACTCAAGTACGCGAGCGTTGAAACAGTACAGACACTGCTGGACGGTGAAACGATAAGCGATGAAGAATATTTTGTTGACCAGGAAAGCGCAGACGCTCAATATTCAAGCCCGGACAGTCGCTGCAGTCCTTTGTTTATGAAACTACCAGAAAAACAGTACGAGGAACCTCGCTCGTCTCCCGACTTTATGAAAAGTAACCGAAATTCTGTAGCGAATCCATACATTGATATAAACGACCTAAGTGCATGCTCACCACCGCCACCTGACGGATCGAGTGAATATGAAAACGATCGTTTCTTGAGAACTGTGATGAAAGTTCCGCCAAAAAAGCCAAGAACATTGAAGAAAATTGACAACCGCAACACTCCGAGTAAACATATCCCAAGTACAAACAATGAGAAGAACTATTCTCCAGAGTCGCCTTCCAACCCGACTGTACCGCTGTACTCTAAAGTAAGTTGAATATGACTATACCTGAACACCTTGACTGCTGGATTGTCTATCCATGCATGGCCAAATAAAGATATGCTACATATTATATCAATCATGTCACTTTAGCGTGGCTACTTCGTAACTATAACGCATGAAAATAAAAGTAGTTGAACTTTGACTTATTGGTAATGTTGTTTTTGCTTCACTTTCCAGGTAAATAAGATTCCAAAACCTCGCCAGACTGACGATGACGATAGTGGATACATTGAAAACACTGAATTATTAAGCCCAGGAATAGGTTACACTCCAATGGGAAGGAGTCCTTCACAAATTGTGAGGCAAGCGTCTCAAAGCGAAGTCGCAACGTACGCAGATATTCCGGAATTGCCAGGAAATTCTTCCTCAAATACCCAATCACAAAGCCACGATTACGAAATGGTTCCTGCTACATCGCAAAGAAGCCAAATTTCGCATCCTATAATGTTATCCACTACAAACACCGCGCTCTCCGAGTCAACTCTCGCTTGCTACGAAATACCGCCGGAAGAATACGAAAGATAGATAAATGTGAAATAAATACCTACAGTGCCGGTACAGCACTACAGCGTTTGCTACAAGAACTAATAGGGACACGCCATTAAGCCTGATGATCGAAGAAACACCCAAGCTAATCATTGCAACGAGTGCTTACCTGGATCCGTACAATTCAACTTTCTCTGGTACCAGCTGGTACGCGCTACGTTTCTTCTGCTTCACTCTTGTACATGTACATTTTATTTCCATCATATACTGGATTCCATTCTTGTTTATGCCTTGCAATCAGAGAGACATCATTCACAGTAGCCAGCATACCGTCTTCTCACGTTCTCAGCACTATCCATGGCAGATTCAAGCACCCTGATACTAAATGAACGCATTCCGTCGCAGTGGTTGCAACATTATTCTGTACACTTCTATTTTAATTAAGTTGATGCACTGTGAATGTGAAGCGATGGGTAGCCAAATTCGTAGTAGTCGCTAGTCATCATGTGATCACTGAAATCAACATAGCTACAAGAACTCATTTGGCTGATACAAAGTTCCACGGACCCGCGTTATACATCCTACTGTACGGTGGAGCCTGCTCGTTCGTTTGTCGCTGCAGAGTGCAGAATGTCTTCTCAGTCGCTTAGCGCTCACGGACGACGACGCGTCAAGGTCGAATGATTTTCCTGTCAACCATGAAATGATCCATTATGACATAACATAGCATTTTACAAATTTATCCCACCAACCACACAGCACTACATGTGGCTCCATCCATACACAAACCTTGTAACTTCTATTGCATTTTAGTTTTAGATATTCTTCCATGAGCATTGGCAATTTTAGTTATTACCTAATGTATTTATACCATGAATATATTTCAAGTTATCTTCACGTGTCTTCACTTTAAGTAGACCTACCGTTTTGGTTACAAGCGCACACAGTGATACGCCTCTCTCCGTTGCGCCCCGCGCCCCCGCCAGCATGCGTGCAGCTGCGGATATTGTCATTTGGTTGTCAGGAGAAGGCCCAGAGAACACATATACGCAATTGAAGATTTAATAGTGAGATCGTTAGAGTCGTCAGACGCGTCGGAGTGTCACCCGTTGTGGTCTTGCTTTGCGGGACTTATCTTAAATAGGCCGCCGGAGCTTCTATGAAGTAAATACCACAATCGCTCACAATTTGACAAGACGCATCTAGGCCAATACTATCCACCTCATCGTAGGCTGGCCGGACATCGCTCTCGATTTTCGATACTGTAGTATTGCAAAAAGCGAATTTATTGCACTCATGATCAACAAGGACAAAAGCAGGACAGTAGGCCTACAAGGTTTCGATGGACGGCTTGCGTTCATAAGCGATACAAACAGGGGATTTTCAGACATGTTACTACAATGTCACACTGACGAAAGTCAGCCGTCCATTGACACCAAGTAAGAATACTAATATCACAAAAAATTGTCTGGAATGGTTCCAATAAAATTATACTATATGATCAAAGGGGTAAGGTAGTCACAACGATGTTCGTTTTGTAGAAATGGACTCTATCATAAATATGCCACGCCGCTACAATAGCGTGAGGTCTCGGGCGGACTGTGTGTCGCCAAGAGTTTGCAATTTTCGCAACATCGGCCAGTGCATATGCGGCTGCTCATGACTGCGACAATTCCAGCCGTATTCAGGTCATACCACCTGGCCCACACGTGTGCGGAAGAGCATGGGCAATGTAGCGAGAGGATTTCCATACGTAGGCTTTGGTAATTTCACACAACTACGTAGCAATACTCGCATTTTTTCGACTGGGGAGACAGTTTACCATTTAATGCTAACATTGAATCAACGTTTAAAATAGTGAGAAAGAGTGTGAGAGACAGAGAGAGAGAGAGAGACAGAACAGGGATTAGATTAATCACAAAATTGACAATTGTGAATTAAATATTTAAGACGAAACAATACGTCATGGCAATAGTGCAATTTATCAATTGACAGGAACTTGAAAGAGAATAGACAATAGCGATACTGTGAACATGACTTATGGCGGACTGTTTTCATTAATAACGAACGAAGCTAGCGTGGTGAAAATATCTTGTTTGACGATATCAAAATTCGTTGTGTAGCTGCCCTGACGTCTAGTGCGAGGAAAGACATGCGAAAAGGTCGCAGGCCTTGTAACATCAGCCGGCTGAACCAATTTAGTTATTCGGGTCCAGCGTAATAAACAGGGACGTTCAGCATACCCCCTTCTCTACGCTATAGTCAGCGGGACAGGAGGTCAAAATTTTCAAATTCTGCATCCGACAGACAGCCACAGAAATTTAGAAGAAAGCTGCGATATAATAAGGTCAATAAAATAACCGTCGTAAAAAGCTTCAACCAAACGACTAAAATAAGTCCAAGACGCTTGCTTCGTTCGCTATCAATGAAACTGCTCCCCAGCTGTGAACATATAAGAGACACGGGAGTCAAACAACTATACTCCCCCTCCTTTTCGCGCAGTCCTACGAAGTGGTACGTTGTTTTTCTTGTACTCCTCCTCCTTCAAGTCGGAATCAGAAGACTGTTCGATGTACGATAAAAACCGTCGATACGCATCTAAACATGAAAGTAGAAGGATCAATCCAGATATATAGTAAGCATACTGTACGCACGCCCGTCGGAAGAAATGAAATTTGGAGGAACGTGATAAGATATAGAGTTCTGGTAGAGGATGTTGCGATTTTCATCACAGAATGTCAGACGATCCATCATGATATCTGTCAATCAATTTTGTAAAGTATGAGAGACCACCTCCTAAAATCAGTCATGCATATCAGGAAAGAATATTCAATTTAATGGAACTTGATTGGTCACCACAATTGAAATCATTTTTCACCAATAAAAATCAAGATTGACTCTCAGAAAAAAAACAAGAAATCCATTTCTCGGGATTTATTGAGAATTTTGTAGGCATGGATTTTTTTCACCATCGATGCGTCACGTGTTGCCTACCGATCACGGGACGGAAATTCCACAATCACGCAATATCCATTGAATGACTCGTGATGTAGCGTACACAAATATTAAAAAGCTGACTCGAGGTTGTATCGTTCCACTTGTCGATGGGTTATTCTGTGTAACGTCATCTGCTGAAAAGGTTTCCTAAGGTTAAGTATACGCACGTCCTCAAGCGGTCTCGTCATTCATTTGAAAATCAAATGGTCAATACTCTTTGAGGTTTTATTCCCTTCATTTATGTCATAAGTGTGATGACGACGTCATGGAATATGGTGCCAGTCCAGTTACACCAGGATCAAGGTCATTAGTTGGTACTTGCTGAACCTCTAGCTATTTGAATGTTTCACCAGCCTAGCATTGAACGCATGGGGTGAGACTGTGCTATCGCATCGAAGAAACTGCTTTTGCTGCAACCGGCAAACGATTATTGCGCCATGGTTCTTACCGTCCGCATCAATTTCAGAGGGTTCCGGTTCATCATCAGCTATACGCTTTGGAACTTTTCCTTTTTGTGGAGATTTTAAATCATTGGCTGTGACGTCATTGTCTTGTTCACCCATGAACTCAATATCGATAATCTCTTGGTTCAGACGCTCTAAAACAGAATTGAAATAAAATGCATGTTGCTAATCGCACAATACACACACTACTGGGTATGAGATATATGTCAGTCAGTAAGTAAATTGTACATTAGTCAGGCGAGGCAGCCTCCCTATTCTCGTTAGGTAGACCATCTAGCGCGACTTCACCACGACACTGTGTGCTCTGTTTGCTTTGAACCTAGTGCAAGATGAGGTAGAGTATGCTAAGCAGTCAGAACTCATTCGCATTCATTAATACCTTGAATATCAATCGGAGCTTTTGGATTTATATCTAGAGGCTTCTCATTATTATTATCATCAATTTGTTCCATTAATTCTTCAGCAATTTGTTCCTTTTGCACGCAGCCGGGCTTCTTCCTACATAAAAAAAGGTACATAATGAAGCAGGCATTCGGCTGCTCAACTTCACGCACCGACGAATTGTTCAAGAGGTATAGGTTAATAGAACAAAGCGGTCACAAGCATACAAGCTTGTCATATAGTTGATACTTACCCTTGTTGTCCACTCGTACCCCAAAACACGAGGCTGACATCTTGCACGAAGACGCCTTGAAATTCTTTTTCCGGACGATTGCAAGTTTTCACCGAACCTTTATTGTCTTTTACCTGTTATTGAACATAAAGTATTTAGAGTCTCAACGTTGATGTTATACAAATGAAACGAATACCTGAATTGCCCAAGCTCCTCTAGGATCCTCTCCCCAGTTATGTACTGTCATAAATGCCCAATGTTTAATTGGTGATTGGCTGTTGTCCAGTGGCCTTACACCCATAAGCTAAAATGTCAATAAATAAGCAATAAGCATGCTCTCTGTGATATATAGCGGTTTGTAACAATTGTGTGAACTATTTGTGCGCAGTTTACGTCTTTCTGATTCATAAATTCCAAGTCGGACGGTGCGTGGGGTTGTGTATGGCAACGTCCTGATTTTCATCACAGACATATATTGTTAGCCCCATCTTCCTACCTCCGATTTTGTTCCACACGGCGATGTCAATTCGATGCTGACGTCACCTCGGCATTTTACATAATACGACATGATAACTTGAACGTGTTCCAACTCCTGGACTTGATTGACTGATCCTGAACAAGCCGTCGTACTGCCGTTGAAGGTGGCGCTACCACCAGCCCTCACGTACCTGTCAATAAGCACCATATACGATTAGACTATTTTTCAGCACAAGCTCATGTGCCAAGCAGTGAAAATCGAATGCGTGAGCCGGTGTACATTGTGCCTGCACAAGTGCACATGCTGTTTGCTATCGGCTAAGTCGGGGTCGGCAACACGTGACTCTTCATTCACACTTGTTGCAACGAGAGAGAGAGAGAGAGAGAGAGAGAGTTGCACGCCAACTTTTAGAAGAAGTTCCCCAAAGCATTACATGAAATCGGTAGACAATTTTGGTCTCAAATCGAATACGGATACTACAATTCACCGACAGGTTAATTTCATTTGACAAGCCCATAATTCTCCATGAGTCTATGTGATGTAGGTGGCGTATTAACCTTCTCAATCTCAAGTGAACGAGCGAATTATTACAAGAGAAACGGTCCACGGGAAAGTCCACTGATTCATAGCATCAGCCTCAAGCAACAACGAAATCGCCCGCAGAGTGAAGAACTACTTGCCGAACAACCGCAATTTTCGAAACGGTCGTCTGTCGTCTGTTGTCTGAGTCAAAATTCGCCATGATTAATTTTTCTAACGTACTTGTTGCCGTTTGGAAATCGCACTTGGCATCGCCGCTGTTCATCGACCGTTTTCCAAGTTTGCGCCGACATCACCAACTTTGCCGCGTCCATTAATCCAAATCCGTATCTGAAATACACGTCGTTAGTTTGTTGCCGCTGAGTGGATGTAAACTGCTTTGACTGCTACACGCAGCCGAGTGCACATGGTACATTTACAGCAAATCAGTCTCTCTCTCTCTCTCTCACTATGTCTCTGTCTGTTTTTTCTCTCTCCTTGGGCCATTTTCTATTTGTGGATAGCCGCAGCATGTCGAACCGCTCTCGGTTTGGCTGACATTTGCGTGGCCTTCCCATTTGCTCGGGCTTGGCACCTGTCGTGGCTGGGGAATTTTTGCAGTTCTGGCCGCCGCCACCATACATTTGCAGACCGTACTCCGTAATATCTGAGTTATATTTACTTGTGGTGTACGTGTAAACCTGCGCCATTGATATTCCAGCCCACTTCGGTTGGATTAGGAATCTTTGAATTTCTTGCGATAATATGCTGGACGTCTCTCCAGGTAAGCGTAGGGCTGAAAACATTTGGTGAATTAGGAATGAAATTTCGTACCACCTACACGCTTCATGCGTGCCACGCCAAACAGAATGTTTGTCCTCCATTAAGTAGCTTACTAATCACTATATAACTAGGTTGAATCTTTGGGGATTAGGCATTGATTAACAGAGACGTTTCATAGATAAGTGGTCAGCGAGTGGCCAGTAATTAGCACTAATCAGGATTTATTTAAAGGCGCTTTAATTTGGACTAAGTACTGATCACCAGTTAATCAGTATCTAAAAACGCAGTCTACATCTACATTTACCTCCTTCATCACGTCTCTACAAAGTTCCTGTCCCTACAACGCAGGCCACCTAACATGTAATATATCGATTTCACGGTTTCTGGAATGACTTGGAAACATTAAGATCGCCTTGCTAGGTAGAGATTGAAACTGTAAAGTTGCGTGCCATCTCGACGGGAATGTTTTAGTGACTTCAAGATTCGTTAAGCAAACTCACTTTGCTTGTAGCATAAGTGCGACAATTCCAGAAGCAAGCGGAGCTGCACTTGACGTCCCGCTAAACGTATTCACGCAACCGGCATAAGGATCCGTTGTAACCTGAGTATACAAAAGTTCAAAGTTCAATCCTCGAACTATAGTCATATGACTTTGATTACATTCTAACTCACCAAGTAGTGCCAAGGCTCATAATTTTGCATAGATTTCGGAATTTTATGAGTGCCGCCGTTCAAAGTCACGGCCATAATGCACGGGCACGGCTCAGTGTAAAACGTTGAAAGTCCTTCAGCAGACACGGATGCTAAATACAAAAGCAACCATAGCAGGCGTGTTTTGTAGAAGAAGCAATTGATGGTGAAGTAGCGTACATTAATGACTTCTAAATTTCATGTTTAATTTAAGGTGCTCTTCGCCAACGTGCAAACTTACCGATTCCAATTGTGTATATACTGCATGTGTAACCGTCTGCGCCGCAATGATCACCGGCGGCACCACCATTGCCAGAAGCCCAAACGTAAATACTGCCGAGTCCACCTCGTCCCTAAGAGTTTGAGAGTAGGTCAATTACTTCATTATGAGAACACCAGGCCCACCAAATCTCGAAGCAGATTTGATGTATTACCTCGGACGATCCAACCTCCAACGCTGAAGAAGCGAGATTGCCTGGACCTTCCCACGTCCTTCCGTTATCCTGCGGTCCCCACGAGCAACTAAAGAAATCAGGTTTAAACCAGTTTGTGGCAGATTACGAGAACAAGAATGGACTTGTACCTGTAAATGTCGATGTAATCGGCATTGAACACAAGCGCTGCCGCTTCATTTGTATCAGTCACAATCCCGTCCAAAAATCGAATGCCTGCGAGCAAAGGTATGCATCATTCAGGGTTAATTGGCGGATAAGTAAAGCAATGCTCGTGCTGAAGGTCAGACCTACGTAGCTTTGTACATAACTTGTGGCAAGAGATATTACATTCGATGCCATCATTACATAATCCGAAAATGAGTTGCAACGACTTCTGATTAGGATTTTCCCGTTACGCGTTGAAGCACGAACGATCCAAAACAATGACGTCAACGATCTGGCAATGCCTTTATCCGAGATCGGGGCCGGCTGATCGATTTTTCAAAGCCTATGTGACAGCGAGTCTATACCGATTATCGAAAATTCATAATTATCGGGCTCAGAAGTCTGTCGGTTGTCGGCTGAAGCCTAAATTCTGCAATTAGCCACACAACCAAAAAAACACCTCAATTTCAAATTCGACGTTGTTAATGAATTTCAAATCGAGTCTCAGCGCGGATCAGACAAATCAATCAATCAATCAATCAATCAATCAAAAACATTCCTCACCTCCAATTGTCGCGTCATAAGCAACCCCAACACCGCAGTACTTGTTATTCGGCTGCATAGCAATCTCTCCACCACATTTCGTTCCATGGCTAAAATGACAAATCATTTCAAAACAACTATTCTTGTGGCTTCTGATCAGGTGACCCCGATTCGATTCCCGACCGAGTCAAAACAAATACATTAAAATTGGTACCCGCCTCGCCTCTACTGAGGATAATAGCGCCGTAATGGTAGATGCAGCAGCTACCATAAAAAGACAATATACTTTGGAATACCGTCTCATTTCTTAAATATCTCATAGTAATTGGATCACACCACGTTCAACGACGTCATATTGAAAACGAAAAGCAACCTCAGCCATGCTATTTCAAAGCAACTACTCCACCATTTTCTAATGACACACGCCAAACGCGAGTTAATAATTTAAATTTTGTCATCGATATTAAGTAACCCGTGGCTATAATTCAATTGATGTCGAAAGCCGAGGCATGTTATAAAGTGGATAAGTGTTACTTGAGTCTAGAGCAGGGCGATGTTAATCGGTGGGAAAGTAAGGCTGTCTCGTATGAATACAATAAAGCATATTATTAGTTGGTCATTCCGCTCAAGAATTCTGGTAATCCAAATTTATTCCGTAAGTACGCTGGCCATCAACACAACAAATATAGTCATGATGTCTCATACAAGTTTATGTAAGGAATTTAGAAAAATGGTAGCCTTAGTAGTTAGCACGACTTGAAATATCTTGTTACTGGCCACAATGTCTTAAAATCAAAGTACAAAGTAGAAGCATTACAGAAAAGTTGAAATTTGTAAAACTAAGTGCAATGCAAGACCACCTACACAATACAAACGACACTCACCTTCTCGGGGATAAAGACATGTTAGGTAATATGCTTGCTGCCAAGCATGCTGTGTGTCTTCTGATTGTGAGGTGCCGGTTTCAATTCTCTATTACCGACGCAGTCGCACAGGTTCGACGTTAGCTCGGTAGTCAGTATCGGAGAAGTGGTGAGGGCTGTGGTTGTGGCAGTGTTACGGGCTCGAAAATATGGATATTGCGCGCTACAAACATGGACAGGAAGTCGGAGGGTAGGCATTGCAACTCTCATAACAAATATGTCGATAAGTCTCTGTCATTGTCAGAAAGTTGAAGCCTTGAAGGTCCACTTACTCATTGCCGTAATTAGCTTTATTCGGCAGAGGGCCATCTCCATCAAAATTTTCGTTCAGGTCCGTACTTGCTCTTTTGTCCTGTATTACACAAGGAGGGTGTAATCCGATGTTAATGGAGGTCTGTTGGTTCAATTATCCTACATTTACATAAGTAGGGTACATCGCTTTGAATGTTGCTTAGGTTGAATTGAGGACTATAAGTTAAGTCATATACATAAGTAGGGTTTAGTTAGATGTTACTATGGATGATATTCTGTGAGGAAAGTACGAGTGCCAGAAAGGGGTCAAGGGGGTTATGGAAGAGAGTGATCTCCTGTGACCGCCATACTAGAGTTGCTAGAAAGTTGAAGAAGACCAGATGCAATATTATGACATGTCAATCATCAACAACTTGTGGCATAATACTATGTTTGATGCTAAAACAAAGCAAAAATTTTTGAAAACAAGCCAAACAATGACGAGTTAGATATACACAAATATACACAAGTAGCGTCATTATCTCGATTTTCTTGCGACATTCCTGCCAACCAATCAACCGCCTATCAGGAAGATGTATGTATAAGCCAATTTCAATGAAATATAAGTCGACCAGATGGCATATTTACATATTAGGAAATTTTTAGATAGTGGCCAATAGTGTACGATCGCTTATGATCGATCTACAGAGTGTCAACACAGTTTTAACGCCCAGTCAAATTTTTGGACTTCAAGTTCACAAGCTTTCGGAGATCTGCTCCTTCACCAGTCGAAAATGGAAAAGAATTATGCAACGTACAGCATTGACACTTGCAAATTGCTGACTCAAGATATACCGCGCAGCTGTATATAGCTTAGAAAAATGGGCGGAGTAAACTGGTTTAGACAGGAAGAGATACGGCATATTTACCACCGTCGAAGAAAAGGCTTTGTGAAGGAATCAGGAAATCCACTCATAAATAGTCTATCGTATTTATTATTATGACATAACAATAGTTGCTAAGCAAAGCTTACATAGGCGTGTTTTAAATCCCGATTGTTGTAATCAAGTCCGTCGTCAACGATTGATACGACAATACCTTTTCCAGTGAAACCTTTCTCCCAGCACGGAACCACGTTTAAGTCCACTCTGTGAGGTCCGGATGTTTGACCGCAGTTGTACTGAAAGATGTAGATAGCATAATTAAACGCTGTCGGTAGGCCGGTAGGCTCAGTACGGTAGTATCAAATCGCTTCTAGCATATGATTGAAAATAGGCATGCCGACGTTCAGTCATGCTTTACGGCCGTAGACGACACAAGATAAGTCCGGCAACAGCCAAAGGCCAAAATTGTTTACTTATAGACAAGTTTAAACTCACCAACTCCCATTGGCATGGCCATTTCGGATCGTCAAACATGTGCGCTAAACTTGGATCTGACTGCCGATGCAATACATTGTACACATGTTCTCCAAAGCTGAAATGCAAGATAAGGTTAGAAATCGAGCCCGGGGCCTCCCGATCAGAAGGCGGTCGCCAATTCACCAATCTGTCTGGTAGATTCGTTGTGAAATTGATCAGCGCACAATTCAAGTTACGTTCCGTCGCCGCAATATCGCTTATCATGTTATCAACATACAACACCATCATTCCATTCTTTCAAAATTTGCTGCAGCAAATAATACTAGACTGCTGACAATTTGACATCGGTACGGGAAAGCCTTGGTAATAATATCTCAATGGAATGTTGTGGTTTACCGGTGTCATTTGTGTAATCTAATTGTTAACAAATGGCGCGATCATGAGATTCGATGCTTTTGCGGCGTCTGACCTTTCGACATAGAAAATATTATTACTGATTGATCGGTGTGATAAAGCCAGTGCTTACTATATGTGAGCCATGAATAGTTGCGGATTTTTGCAAGAATAAGGAATGTACATTTTATGAAAAGCCAAACCTAAGCTCGTTGATTGACATCCCGCGGGTGCACTCTTGGGTTGAAAAGTAATTCCTGGCCTATTGTGTATGCGTGAAACAGGTTTTTCTGACTGACTGACTGACTAGCGCTAAATAGTACAATGGCCTACTAAATTTATTGGGCCATGATAGTACATAAATTGTCGAATTGGCTAGGCTATATCGCTGCGTCGCTATTTACCGCAAACAACGGCGGCGCGCCAAACCACGTCCCGTGCAGTTACACGCTTATGCGCATCCTACACTTAAGAGCGGATTTTAAAATCTAACCTATTTATGCTTTAACGAAGTACAAGTAGCACAAGTCAACGTAAAGACAAAAGTATACTTTCACCACACGTAAGTAATATTGAGGTATATACTCAAGTACAATCTGGAGCACTTACTATCTCTGCAGATACAGTACTTAAGTAATGCAATACCTTTCATCAGGAAAGTTACTGACGTTCTTGCAGACGCAGTTCACGTCGAGATGATGTCGTTTCTGTCTCGATAGAATCTTCTCATTGCTTCCTCTACTTGACTGACTACTTAATCCACGAATTAAATATTTTCTTTCACGATCCAACGTGCCTTGCCGGGAGAACCATCGGACCTAAAACAAATAAATCACATCAGTCATCTTGCCCACGAGTATATTGGAGCCGATGGCAGACAATCAACGATATATCGTACGGAGATTGACCCCAGATTTAATGTTCAGCCTTGGTTTATACAGAATAACCTTCACAAGCTTTTAAGAGAGCTGCTCCTTCATCCGGTGAAGATGGACTATATAGCTGGTGTGAGGACTTTAAACCCATGTATCTATTCGAAGAGCCGAACATAGCCACATTACATGTACCCATGCTCCCTGACGGCCAGTATTATTATAATTCATCATATAGCATTTCTATAAACAGTAGTGTACCGCATATGCGAGGTTATGCAGAGCATCGATCGATCGCAACCCGTTGTTTAGTTTGATTATGAATACGAAATTCCATGAATAAATCATGAGGCTCGTGATTTCGAAAGTCTGTGGTGTGGATGATTAGATACATGTTTCGTGGGAAATATGATCCAAGATGTAGATCAGTTTCTGTAAACACGTACACAGCAACAGATACAATTCGCCATATCGATTTATCGCTTACAATAACTGCATTTGTTGGATAATTGCAAATGGAATTTGTTTAATCTACCCAAAAAAATGCTTTCAGCAGCAGATATTGCTTGGAAAGCACAAATTCACGGCTGTCTGTTCCGTGAATGACGTTTGTGTACAGTATTCCCGGGTTATGTACTTTCGTCGCCATATGGGATTTATTTGACAATAACATCAACAGCACTAAAACATTGATTTTCTGCACAGGTTCGATTTTGAGTGCACGAAATGACTAGGAGAAATGGACCACAAAGTAAACAGAAAATTTCAGATGCTACCGCGACGAGACATCACAGAGCAATGTCGCATCTACTCTGATGCCTTGTAGAATATATGTTAAAAATTCATTGTAACTCCGTCGGGTTGAAAAAAATACTTTGCTACACAGGTCTCAGCGGAGGTAAACCAGAGCCCGCACGATGCAATATGCTTGCATTTCTGATAGCTATTCCGAGACAAGAGCCCGTTGATTGGCGTTCCATAACTAGAGGAAGATGATTGTCTGTCTGTAAGCCAATCAAGAGTGTCCGTTATCCCCACGTCCACCACATTGCTGAATTCAGTGAACACTTATGACAAATTTGGCGTTACCGTGAGACACGATTAATCGAGATGTATTCGCTATTCTAAAAGAATATTCAGGAGGAAGCAGGATAACAATTATTAAAAGGCACCTTTTCACACCGCAACGTTGTCGTCACGTACGGAAATAAAGTTGTAAGAGTAGCGGTGGTTGTACATATTTTCACGCTAGCGTTCTATTTTCACGATATAACGCACCGCTAAAGATAACATTCTTACGAAGCGAGTATTTCTATTCATGTTACAAATAAGTTGTAGATTCCAACATGACAAATACGGAAGAACAGATAACTTGTGAGAAATCTCAAAATCTGTTTGTATATCGTCAGAGAGCTTCCTTGACCCAAACACGATGAGCATAGTCAAAGTCAAAAATACTGCGTTGATGTCGCCGGCGATGGTGGATTCTCCCTCTGATATAACTACAAACAACTGTATCTGTAGAGATGGCTCTGCGAAGGGTAACTGATAGCCATATGTCCTGCCTCTAGGTGGGAAAATATATCGGTTATGTATCTGTATATGTAATAGCGTTTCAGCGGAAGGATGGTAGGTATGGTCATATTTCCACCTCCAGAGTATGGTTCAGAAAATTTTAAAAACAGCGTCTGTAGGATCTATTGTAGATCGTTAACGTGCATATAACATACAACAGAGACCCGCGCACCTCTGAAATGTAAGCTGCAAATACGAAGTAGCGAGTTTGGTCTTTTCAATCTTGCCAATACCAGAGTACGAAAACACCGCTATGATTACTATATCGCCACGTAAATTGCAGACTGCATCTGCGAACAACGTCAATCAATTATTGAGCCGGAGTTTGAATCGTACCTTCGGATCATTCTTGAGACGTTTTGAAATTCTTTGCGCGTTTTCCTCGCTGAACTCTTTAGCAATGAATCTGTACAATGACTTGTGTCTTTGTCCGATTGATATCTACCGTTGAAAAAATATTTGTAATCAAAGCGTCACTAAGCCGTATACAGATAGATACGTCAAGCAAATTATGACAACACGTCACGAATTATATTACACGATATTAAAATAATTTCTTCAGATTAGATAAGCTAAATTGATTGCTCTGGTGATAGTGTCACGCGATTGGCTACTTAGATGGTTTGACTGTCCGCCTTCTGATTGGGATGTCGTACTGATCAGCCTGTTAGGTCAGGTATGGGCATAGGAACAGGTATGTGAGCGCCGACAGATCGCGATAAAATGGCAGCCATACGCATCATGTCCACATACATGCGGGTGTTTCGATGCGAAATAATTAACATCCATCACAAATGCATGCTCTAGCAAAGTAGCTATACACACATATATGTTCTAACATGTTGTGATCAGATCGGATCAGATGTCCGTGAGGTATTTTAGCAAATCAGACACGTTGAATGGCTGTAATGGTACCGGACCATACCTTTCAAAACGGTTGGAAAAGGAGAACTGTCATTACGCAACATATGTGCTTTTCTAGGAAGATTCTATCACACAAGCTTCGTGACACACCGCACATATATAGTTGACAGAAGAGCCGGCGTCATTACAGCACATTATATCCACACCTGGAGTTTGCACAATGATATGATTGTGCATTAAAGCATCCAGTTGGCATACTCTACTAATGCTTTTGGCTGTATTTTGATATGATACAGAGCTCTGTAGATCAAAGTTATCCAACCACGGCTTCGCAAAAGGGCGGCTTGCTATTGCGAATGGAGAGCATCTTGGCGTAAAAATCCCTGTGGAATCATGAGAAGTTCGAACCTCTGTGGCCACCCGCAAATTGGAATACGGCCGATTGACAAAGAAGAAACATTTCTATCGATTCCAAGCAGTTGAAATTAGCGCGTGAGATATAGTTGGCTGATTGACTATCAACAGTCATTGAGTCAAAAGGCACCGGTATATGTTGAATTCCGGATCGGGTCAAATGACGACATTAAAATTTAAAATTGGTATCCGCGGCTGTCCGTCTGGCGGCCACACACTTTTGATAAAATTTCAATGCGTTCCGATATGCTACGACCCCGTGTAGAAAACTTTATAATTTGAATCTCACGCGCTAGTTTGGCCCATTTTACACTAATATATATTGTCGTATGAGTAGCGCTTTAGAATAAGGACTTAACGCATGACCTTCGACATTGCCTACGATTTGATCATGTATAATATAGTAACAAAGCACCCAGACAGCGTTTGAAATCGAATACATCCGGAATAGAAAAGTACTCACATGACTTCGAAGACGCATTCCATGTCGACTAGCTATCCTCAGCGCCTCTTCCGGTCCTCCGGCTACATCAGCCGTCCATTCTGGAATATGGCGTCGATATCCTTCAGAATATTTCCAAAAAATCACCATAAATATAAATATACAAAACGCTTTCATATCTTTTGTCGGTAACATGATAACTTGATAAGATTCCGTTTGTTGAGAGTACAAAAAGATTCAGCTTTTAAGTAATTTAAGCGCCGCGCTTAGAGATGACATTCTGAATAATTCATAAAAAAAAGTATATGAGGCACATATCAATGTCGGTCACAAAAGATTAGAGGGGTCAGTGTAAAATTTTAATGAGCAGAATATGAAACTCTGAAGAAATTTTTTGGTTTTTTATCAGTATATAGGGTTAAATGAATATTTCAAAAAAATTTTTGAATAGGCTGGTGCATAAATTCCAGTACCTGTACCAGAAGTGGTCCTGGGAACATGTTCGTT
Source organism: Botrylloides violaceus (assembly GCA_030412335.1). NCBI lineage: Eukaryota > Metazoa > Chordata > Ascidiacea > Stolidobranchia > Styelidae > Botrylloides > Botrylloides violaceus. The sequence goes on from JASFYC010000709.1 coordinate 196,069, forward strand.
TATATACTTGTCTCACATTTCCGTAAGTACTTGTAAATATTCCACACTCGAGATATACTATTGTTCACATAACATGGTTTCACTCAACGTGAATCCCCTAACCCCGGTCCGAACGCGCTTTCTCGTTGTTTGAAGTCACAGCCGCCATACAAGTAGCAACATGACTTGTTGCAACGATGCCGAAATGCGCTCACCTCAACTAATGACCAAATATACAACACCAGCCATTCCACGTTTCGGAAATAACAATCCACTGTAATAATATTCTCCCCTGATTTTTCCTTCATCTAACGCACTGCAGAAAGTTGTGATTTCTACGTCTTTCTAATCGTCAGACTGTCTCCAGCACAACGTGCCAATGTTGTGCTATACGCTGTATACAGCGCTTCATCTCGACTCTATGGTCCATAACCATGTAGTAAATCTGGCCTCTTGTTGCTAACTCAAATAAATTATTAAAAAATTGCCAAAACTGATTCTACCATATCCGAATCCATCAGGCTACCTATAGTAGGTATGCTGCGTAAAAATGTCACGTATTTCCACCAGCAGTTCTTCACCTCGACTACTCGATACGCGAACGTGCGCTTTTTTATATAATCGACGTCACTTTCGTCGTAAACAACACCACGTGAAATTTAAACAATTGAACTGTCTGTGAGATTAACTTCGACGAATTCTATCTAACCATGCATTAAAATGTCTAATTAAAACTTTTTGCTGAGTTCGAATCACCATCCATTTAAGTTGCCTCATTAGATCACGCATGAAAGGCTAATTCTTGTGACTGGTGTACAATTTTGTACAAGTGTCTCCTTTTTGAAACTGACTAATGTAATGCATGTCACATGCCAATTGCATTACCAAATCTTATGACGATAATTAATTATTCAAAGTAAGCCGTTGCAAATCGATTAATAACACTGTCGAAAATTTAGGCACCTTGGTAGTGTCGCGGTAGAAGGAAAATGACAACTTCTGACGCAGTCGGGAATCGACCAAGGTGCCTCCCGATCAGCTGAGTGACAGAAAAATCATGCACTCGGCCAATTGAACGGAACTTTACCGGGTTAAGGCCTAGTCGACAGTTTCACACCAGGTTGGTGGACAGGCGATACGCTATGGAAATGCTCACATGCCGTACTGTGACTTGTCACTTCAACTCCTGTTGGTATCGTAGTAGGCTGTATTATATAGTCTCTGAACGACATCAGTCGCCTATAGTTTCCTAGTGTGTTCTATTCAAGAACAAGTGTAATAAACATAGCCTATATTTGGAGCATTTAACTAGTACATGTGTCGATCATTCGTACAACGTCTTGTCAACGAATTAATAGCCTAAGGTCACGTAGCAAGAAATCCAATGCATGAATTTATCAGATCAGACAGATCAGATAGATAAAGCAGAAAGTGATGTGTATTTCCACAACACGCATCAATTGCGTTTAAGAGACGCGCCGCTCGCATTACTCATAATTAACGACATAATCTTTTTCTGTGAAACAGGGAAATGATTGTGGGACAGATAAAACAACAACGGCGAATTTATTTTGACAGACACCTGCCAACATAATATTCAAATTTCTCTTTTCAAATGACGACCGAAAGACTTTATATCCAAAATTTGCAAGGAAGATTAATTACACATTGTTGTGTGGCATGTTTTTAATTAGCCATTATTCGATCAGTAAGGCGTCACGAGAGTCACCAACAAACGACAACACCCACGTACATGATGCGGAGAGAGAGAGAGAGAGAGCTAGTTGACTTAGCTGACCGAGTGGTTAGACAGTGACAGTCCGCTTCAGATCGGGAGGTATCGGGTTCGATTCCCAGCAGCGTCAAATAAACCTTCAAGACTTGAAAAGTGCCGTACCTTCCTACCTCTCCGGCAGTCAGTATCGGAAGAGTCCGAGAATTGAACTTGTGATAATGATGCAGACAATAAGCTGGAAGTATCGACACCTGTATTATATAAACATTGACCGGGCGTACACGACTTAATTAGTTGAAAGCGCCATAAATTCAAGACAACAACAAGTTCGGTGATCGAGTCACTGTGATGTGACCGGGTGACCTGAGGCTGCTTAAACCGTAACTCGTGTATCAACAGTGGCGCCGCAAGGGTTTATTGAATCGCCCCCTCGCTCGTACTACAATCGCCAATTAATCTATCAGACACGAGCAAGCTATCTGATTGTATTGAGCGAGTTCGAATAGACTTGCATCCATTGGTCTTAACGAAACCACTTCCATAACATACGATATTTATACACAAAGCGTTGATCTGAAATTTCGATTATTAAAATCCATGGAAACATAATCGTGATATCAACATTCGCATCTACTTTGAATTTTTGAATATATTCCTGCGTAAGTCACACGTTTCCGAAAAAACACTTCGGATTAACTAAATAGCGGCGATTGTAAAGCAATCATCCATGCGTCATGATTGACTTTGATTAATTATTATTATTATGCGTTAAATGGTGATTTCAATAGACTTGGAACAGTGTCAAAATGAAGCAATGTTGAATTGCTAATACAATCAACAAGTGTTGGATATACCTATCACGTGCAGAACCTGTGCATCACTTATGATATAGGACTTCTGAGGCTACACTAATGCTAATGCAGATAAAGACTGACCGGGATTTACCAGATATTATATAATTGATTACAATACAGGATTATGTCATATTTAAATTAACAAAAGCTCATTAAAAAGGCTATACATTTTAACAAGGCAAAGTCACGCAATTTTTATACTGATTGCTGGGAAGGAAGATATAAACCATCAATGTCGTAAATGAATTGCAAATCACTTCCGACCGATTCAAATAAGGCATTGCGAGAATTTGCACGGGCTTGGGAGCAGCTGAGATGCCCGCTGTCGCAGATAAGCTATCATATGTTTGAAAGAGAAGAGCAAAGTGTCGCACTATCCCCATTGCACTGGCGATCTAGCAAGAAAGCTGCCGATAGCAGTGTCTTGGTACAGCAAGACTTGATTCTGGGACCCGCGCACTGAGTTTGTGGCTGCTGATGACCGAACGGCTAGACATAGGACTAACACACCTAAGTCAACTGGGTAGGTTGACTCAGTAATCACATACAGCAACTTTGCCACAGTTTCGACTTTACGCTGTCTAATTGGGAGGTCCCAGGCTGATATCTGGCATGACAAGATTAGAAAAATAATTTGTAACCTTTGATTACAAAGCAGTATTATCTACTTTGTTTCACAATAGCCACCAGGAGTACACCTAACCGCGTTCGCGGCTATCGTACATCTCAATGATTACAAAATATATATCGGCTAGCATGCGCGTCTATTCCGTGCGAAGCAGCTCACTTATTGACTACGATGAGGGTTCTTGTAGATCAGTTGGGCTCATCAGTTCTATTTAAACTTAGAGCACACCATTTCTAACGTAAGGACCCAAAATAGTCACATTTTAAAATTATATTATCTACATACGTCAGTCGTCTTGCCTACGCAAGATCTGACACATAATGCACTTTGCAATCGATCAGGTTTTATCGCAAAAACATTTTGCTACAAAATCTATATTTTTATTCTCGCTCAAAACCTGCTTATAATCTAATGAGAAAATCCATTGAAGAGTAGAGAGTGTAGAAAACGATGCATGCATAGATAAGGTCTCATGACGTCTGAGAGGGGCGGCGTGTAATTAATTAGCTAGCGGCATCAGACGCGATCGATCAACGCAGGATAACGCTTCAATCATGTCTGCGGGCGCAGCCTAAATTGACACTCTTGGGTTTTTATATTTCCAGAGAGCGACTTGAACGCATGACGTCCCGTTGACATGTCGCAGAGCGTGTGTGCATCGGACAATCGTCCAATTAATCAGTTATTTCGTAAAGTTTCCCAGGAGTAAGAATACACGCAGTATGTGTGGATCCGTCTTGGCGAATGCTGCTGAGCGAGTGTGTGTGTAGAGATCTCAAGATCGAAGAGTGTAGTGTAGTCGATGACGGACGATCAATAGATATTGTAAAGAAGATCACCACAGATTTAGCGTCCAGCCTTAGTTTATTGAGAATAGAACATTTTCTAGCTTTCGGAGACCCGCTCCTTCATCAGGTGAAAGATATGCAAAACAACAACTATCACAACATTCACAACTTAAACCCTCAATCCGTATACTTCCCGATACTGACTGCCGGCAACAAAGAAAAAAGGAATACAAATTTTTGGGTTGACCCGGTCGGGAATCTAACCTGGTACTTCCCAATCAGAATTCAGAAGGCGTTCTATTGCCCAATGCCCATATTATAATACTCGTCATTTGCAGCGCGGCTTTTCTTGCGGGCGCATCGTTTTGGGTTGAACCGCGGCTGTTATGCAGTTTCGATGGTTCGCAAGGAGCACGGGTCTAGTGATGCATTCGATAACGTGCAATAACAGCATAACTACAGGTTGTTATTATGCATTAGCGTGACAGAATAATAACCGTCGTTGAACGATTCGAAACACGCCCACGTTCAAACCGCTCATTATTATCGCTTTAATGGTATCTTGACTTGTGATATGAAGCTACAATTGAAATTTTTGGCCCTACAAATCTATACCTGATTTGGCGGTTCATTTCGACTGATATTGCATCACTTATTTAGCAGCTAATATACATACAGAGCATGTGAAAGATTTCGCTGACAATTCCGTCGCTCTTACTTAAATTCAAATATTTAATAATAACAAATACGTATGCTCGAAATTGGCGGTAAATGTTTTGGGATACGGAATTGCGTCTAATAACTGCTTGAAATTCCCTCTATAGTAGAAGAATAACATCCGTTACTTGGTACGTTATCAGCGTGATTACCTTCATTAATAAGTGGGCCTAAACCCACAACCGTGATCGGTCTATTCTAAATTTAGATGAGAATGGCACATGACCGCATAGTACCAGTAATTAAAATCAAAACATCAAATCTCTAGCACAACTTCACTCATTAGTACCCTTGTGATTGATTATATGCTAGTGAGTGTGGCGAGTGAGAACTGTGGAGTTACTCCATTTGACATCGAAAGGCTACAAACATAAGCATGGCGGAAAATGAATATCAGATATTCAGCAAGCAAAGGACTTGGTAAATCATGCCTGCCGCGTTTCTACAGCCCTGATTCACCGAGCTATGAAGATGATTGACATATTGCCCTGAAGCGAGGTGCCGTGGGAGAGAGGGTATGAAAGTGCGTTGTTGACGATTGACTTCACGCAAGTCTACTGCGTTTACACTGCTCCTTAGCTACAACAAAATAGCTCACTATCACTCCAAGCCAATTATCTCGATTCAAACTGACTCACTCTCATTTCTTGGTAGGTATCATAGGTAGGGTTGTGGTTTAAACCGGTTTTTTGCTCTTGATATTTATCAAACCCCTGGTTTTTTCGGTTTTTAATGGTTTTTTCTCATTTTTGCCTACCATACTATATCGCCAGCTTCCTGAAGATACCAGAAGTGATGTTAAAAGTATCGAGAGGCAGAAATTTGTGTAGAAAATGCATTGGGGGGTGGGGGGGGGGTACCCAGCAGATGCAATCTTGATAACCCACAGAGCTGTTCCTGTCGATGACCATTGATATGCTTCAATGAGTTTCAGTTTTAGAAGTATAATTTCTTTCCGATGGATATAGATAGAGTATCCTCAAAGGAAAACAAGGCCGCAAACTACTTTTGATTTCGGAGGGGGCCCAATGACGTCATATTCTCACATGATGTGACGTCACATGTCGTTGACGGTTTATGACGTCACATATTTATCATCATCATTTACAAACATGGTGAAATAATGCCCGCTAAGTTAACTCAGTAACTGTACTGTACTGCATGCAAGTCGTAAAAGCTCTTGATCACGTGACACAGGAATGTCGGAGGAGCAAATTCCTTTTTGACCCCTCGTGTGTTGATGGCCACCCTGTAGGCTGACTTGTGACTGGTTTGGACCAAAACGTGGCTTCGGTTTACAAGATTGCCTACTGTACAATAAGCTTTTTTCCACAATGCAACCTTGGAGGTTGCCGTAAATTCTCCAAGCGGCGAATCTGGGAGAAGGTGAACGTCCTCTACGAATACAACTTGGTCTCCACTATGGAGTCCCTACTTTTAATAAAAACCAGTAAAAACCGAAAAAACCATGGTTTTAATCAAGGCCTCGGTTTAAAGCGGTTGCGATTTGTTGTAATTTGATAAAAACCACAACCCTAATCATAGGCTACAGCCTCTCATTATGAAATCACCCATTACTTCCCCCTGATTACGCATACCTATCTTAATGCTTTTCAACCATTTTTTTTGTGAAAAAATACATTTTGACCAGGCCAAAAATGAGACCAACAATGTCATCTGCCGCTGCGTCCTTGTATGATAGCAAGCGATAGTCCGAACAGACACACAAATAGATAACTTTCCACGACACACCTGACAATATCTATGGTTAAAAACACTGTCTTATCTGCTATCGAGATCTAAAATATCAAGCAATAGGTCACATAAATTCAGTAACAACCATTGAGCTTCTACCGCTAGCCGACTATTCCACTTTCTAATTGAGAATCCGCCTGTTCCACACCCGTTCTACACGGAACTGTCAAATAGCAGACGCATTACTCTCGCGCATCATAAACAAAAGCGCATTCCATTTGTTACTTGTAGATGTTTACATGATATGACTACGACAGAATTCCCGGTATCAGATATTGCTACGTTCAGCCACTTCAAATTTTCAATACTGCCAACTACACATTCTCTACAGTCTACAATATTATCAGTACAAGGAATCAAAAATTGGCCGATGTTTTACGCGAGTGAGATATCGCACCGGACGCGGAAATAAATGACTGCTAACTACCGAGCAAAAAACTCCGTATAATATGTCTATGGAATACGAACACGATCAAAAATGCACGTAGATGTCAAGCCGGCGCAGAGTGAAACAAATGTGGCTTACATTGCCACACAATAGGCTTACATTATATAGAAGTTACGGCAAACTGATCTCAAAGCCATGAGTACAACACGGTGGTAAGCAACCTGTACATTGGTATTCCTGTCGACGTCCGTGATCTCCAACTTGTCATATTGTCAACGTATCTGCCTGTCTATCTGTCTTGTCTGAATCTAGTTGGCCTATATCCTTTAACCCTCTCTGAAGGAAATCTATTTCCCTTCCATTATGAATCTATCGGTTCGCAAACAAATGACGTTTACCCAATGGGCGTCATCGTAATGAAATTTACTTTACGCACGAGATTCATCTCTTTGATATTTGGGTTCTCATTCCAACCAGCCGAGATTTTTGATAAGAGAGCATTGGTGATGTAGCCTAAATAGCTTACGGCTCTAATCCCCTGCAGGAATATCGATTATAACCAAATTATTGAGGTGGAAATTGCCATCATATATACACGTCTAAGGTTAGCGTTCGTTGAAGTGCTGGTAGGAGTATTGGCATTGTATTCAAGCGCTTTCCAGCTGCGGATACCAATACCCTTGCCTATTGGATGTACCCGAATTAGGATTTATTGACTTGTAGATGCGTGCGGTAGACTCAAAAGCAAGTGGTACAGCTACTTACTTATATGCACATGTGTATGTAGGCATTTGTGTGCCAGGGTCAAATGGTCCACACTGAACACCCACGGCGCCCCACGGAGTACCGAAGATGAAAGCTTCAGGAATTCCATGAAAATGCAAGATAAGAATATATATGTTTGTTTCTGGACTATCGTATACGCCAGCTGTCATTGTGCCATCAGATTAGCGATATATGAATTACGGGCGACATCTTGCGGCATAATATAAACTCATGTTCCACTAGCGGCGGCGAAGGCTTTTCAGCAGTCAAGCTAAGCCGGTTTTTTTAGTGCACAACGCCAAAAGTTTGAGGGAGCCATTCACTCCCCCTTGGGCCGCGGCCTTCAGAGCCATATAGGATCATGGATGCGAGATGGTAGCAGTAGCAGGTCGGCACACGTATCTATATCGATTCAGGCAATTTATCGTCATAGTTACATAACATGTACACAAATGTGACAAATACCAACCATTAGCATTAGCATTTGGATGCCATCAAGCTCTTCTGACAATCAGATAAAATATCCGTATTTCTCTTCAAGGTATTATCAAAACACAACATCAAATATCGACGCGACAGTAACAATACAACACAACATGTTCGAATGCGGGTAAATAGCAGAATCACAACATCTGCATCGATACCCCTTTAGGGTCAAGGCAATTCTCTGACTCAAACGTCTGCGGCTTAAGTCGCTGTTGCTGACTCAACTGAGTGGCAATTTTGCGATTAAGTCTTGGCTCATGGCCTACTCTAGGAACTAGAGTAGGCCAAGCATGGCCTACTCTAGGAACTAGAGTAGGCCATGCTTGGCCAAATGTCAAATATTGAGGCGGAGTCGGCAATATTACAGGTGCCACAGGGCGTTTCTTCGCTGTAGCGACGTTATTAGTACGTTACGTTACTAGTCTTGCAAGTTGCAAACTAAGCATGGATATTCGTCCAGTCGATACAATTTTCATCAAAGGCCTGTGCAATGGAGAATCTTCGAAGCGACAATGGGCAATCGAGAATGTTCACTGTACTAAGCCCGCGTTGTGACATTTCCTGCTTAAGAAGAGTACATTAAAGTACTTCACCTTTGTTTATGTTCGCGTGAGCACTCTCTGCGACTGTATGGAAATACAGTTATAAGCGGTTTGCCATGACGAATTTTAATTTGTATATATTGCTTTAAATTTGAGTTCCTTACTCCCACGCAAATATAGTCGATGAGGCTGGAGCGTCGACGCGTGCAGGTTAATTAGCAAGTATAGACAATTGCACGCAGTGGTTAGATTCACGAGCGCAACGAAAACAACGTGCATGCATGGTGCTACTGGAGGTATCCAAGACGCCAAATTTGTTTTGACGGCTAAGGCCCTGGAGAGCACTAGTATTCCTTATAGTGCAGTCTGCTTAATCTCAACTTATGGGTCGTTTGCCACCGCTTAGCTGTCCGAGGGGTGTGACTGTACGCATTATGATCAGTTGGCACCGGTATCGATTCCAGAGTCTTTACCGAGTCAGATCAAAGACGTTAAAATTGGTATCAGTTCCCTCTGCTTGGCAGTCAATATCGGGGGAGTTCGGAAGGTTGAGTTTGTAATTGTGATCCTGACTATAAATCGCAAACTGCAGCTTGCCGATCTTTACGACCGCCGGTTACAGCGAAGTAACCGCACTGCGTGAAGACACGCGACCACAAATCTGTTCAACACATATGAATATTCGAGTGCATTGTTGTCTCCTTCCTGAAGAGCTTCACGAAAGCATAATGTACAGTAGTAGAACGACAGTACACAAGTAGTGTAGTTGAAACAACACAAAACGCAACGGTAATAATGACTTATCGAGTCAGTGCTTCGGAACACATTTATTGATATTCCACCAACAAAAGACTGCGATGACAATTGATGGAACAAATGTGAGCAAATTTAATTGTATTTGGTATTGCCTACCATTTGGTAAAATACATCATGTATGTCATGATTGATTCCAATGAACATTAGGAAATGAGCATAGTTAAGCTGTCATTTTAAAGCACAGAATACGCTCATTTGCTTATATGCCTAGTTATATAAAGAAAGTGGTTTTTTACAACAAAGAATTTTGTTTCCGGAACCCTACGGGATATAAGCGAATTGCCATGTCCCTTTAGGGCGCTTACTGTATATTAGGCTGATAGACAGCGGATATCAGTGAATTGCTCAGAGGAAGGGTGCGGCTATACAGTAGTAACAGGACAGGAGGAGGTAGCCAAGGCTGATTATGAAATATCACATTTCTCGAGCTGCAGAAGACTTGTTGAGTAACGGGTGCCCTCTAATGGGTGTCGATGCCTGTAAGACTTTGCGGCCGCTGTTGTCACCGATTCCATACCAAAGTGTCTAAAGCTCCTGGTGAGATGAAATAATGTTATCTGATTTTCTGTCTGCCTAATGTGCGCATCGGACTAAAGAATCTCGCGTATCGTTCAAGTAGAAGCAGTTTACAAACGGATAGAACTTGTCGTGAAGTTTACGATATATAGTAATTACAGTATGAGGTATATATATGTATAATTATGTAGGTTTTAGACATCAGTATTAGTATGAAGCTTAAACATTCACAATTCAAAAAGGCGTCCTTTCGTAGTAAGCCCAGAGCTAGCGCAAATCGCAAGACTCGGAATCTCGGCGCACAATCAAATCAACCGCGCCTTGCACTATCAAAGGTGATTGCCTCTACAATGCATTTTTCTGCACAGATACAGGACACGGTGAGACCGTGTGAAACACTTAATTTCCTATAGGCACAATCAAAAACATAGTGCTAAGCATTGTCATTACGTCGGTACCATACAAAGTGGCAATTTGTAATCCTGGATTTAAATCCACAGACCGCACGCACGATATACGCTTCTCAATATGCACTCATTGGCACCACGGCGTCGATAATTGACGCATGAACAGTTGCCATTTACATTCCGCGACAAGGGCGTGAGAAACGTGCTGCGTAAAATCGAAGGAATACTGAATTACGTCGGATTTACTTTATCAACCTTATATCATCACCTGACATAATTATACGCCTTTGTCATCACAACGCCTAATTCTTTTATAAATCCATTGCAATCTTGAGTTTCACGATCCTAATGTAAACCTCGCGTCAAGCACAGCAGGGCAACAAATAACGTACATTTGCATAATAGCTACGTAAAGGACAGGATGGTTAATTTTTTCAGGGAGTGCGTCAACGTAAAATATCTAGATACGGTTAAATTTGTTTTGAAGTGATCCAGATGAAATATCGAGGTCATAAAACAACAAAGAGACAAAAATTGCTTCAATCGTCCAAATTCATAAAACTTGCGAAGCAGAAATTCAATCAAATCGTTAAAATTGCTCATTCTCTTGGGTTCGCTTACATCTCACTAACTAACAAAAAACTTGGAGGAGTTTGTCGTTGTAGACGGCGACGACTCCTTGTTCAATTAGAAGGTAACCGGATAGGAAGGAGGTCATTGCGCATAGCGCTGGCGCTGACACAGAAGCGCTACGTCACCATGAAGTCGTAACCGCCGCGATTTTCCGTGTTGGTGGTTCGTAGTTCAAAAGAAAACAGGAGCAAAAAGATATAAAAAGTAGCATAATCGAAAAATTTATTGGTCCGTGCGGTGACGGATTTTGATTCATTTTCATTGACCGAGTCGCAATTGAGGAACCAATAGAACCCGGCAGTTGTAATTGTAAATATAGGTATCAGGTGAGGAAACCGTGTGAGGTTTCTTCAAAGGCGCTAAGCGTAGGCTAAAGACATATTGCAAATTCTCCAGTCCCATAACATTTCACGTATGGATAGATTGTTGCGTGTTGCAGAGAGATCGGCTTAGCACCTTTTGCGAAAGAGTCTCGTGCTAATCTTGTTGAACGGTTGTTACATAGAGAATTTATTATTACTGTAACGTGTAGCGCCGTTATGAAGGTGATGGCTTTGTCGTATAGCCTCGGAATTATATCCAGTTCAGGGCAGCTACAGCTACAGTGGAAGGGTAGAGCATGCCGTGACGCAGTGGTTACAATTACGAAAGCAGGTTTGTAGTTGATCGGAATACCATCTTTCATATTCCGCGCAACAGAAAGTGTTTCGAATCGCGGTCGGCGGTCAATATTTCGCCGTATCCTACGTGCTTGGCTGTATGGTTGCAGCTGCATGTAGCATATCTTTATAGAGAAACGCAGTGTTGTAGTAACATTTGCGATGCGATTGTCTTTTGCAAGACTATATTTTTATAGTATCACGTGGACCCTATATGTCCATTTTCACCAGACGAGGGAGCGGAGTTCCGAAAACTTATGAAACAAGTTTACAATAAAGTTGGTTGGATGTAAAAACTGTGGTGACACAGACTCTATAATATCTATCATAAGTATTCGTCTGATATCGGCTTTTATTAATATTTTACTTGACTGTTATACATTAGACTGATATGAAAATATCGCTTAGTACAGCACGTGGGGGAGCTTGCTTAATTGGGCGTGTCATGTCAAGAGTTTTGGATGTTGCGATTTCAACGAATCACGTTGCTCAAATATTGACTGAATCGAACTCAAGGAGCATACATACAATACGCAGAACGTAATCGTACATCAGTGTTCGATTGGAGAACAATCTCACGTACTTAGCCAAGATAAAATAGAGGATGCATCCACACAGATATGCCAACCAATTCGAATAAAGTTGACAACACAATATGAAGGATCGCCACCTGGCATTTGCAAGGATAGACAAATATCGTTCGCCAATTGCGTATAGAACCAATTTCACCAAAACTATATTAGAGGTTTATGTGGCAAGGAAGTCTGTACTTCATAAATTTTGCTTACGGCTATCCAAGAGGCCTGTTTCAAGTGCTTTATCATATGTTAGTAAACGGGAATAATGCAAGAGATTTCTTTTTATATGCTGCATTGCGGCATTGGCATCATCTTGTAATATAGACTGTCATTTTACGAGATAGGAATCATTGCCATGAAATAATGTACCGTAAAAAATAGTGAAGGATTTAACACCATTTTGAAGCCAACTCAACGGTGAAGCTGAAACAATTACTTATGTACGTGTACAGCAAGTGCATGGCTCCGTATTTTTGTCGGTGTCAAAAGGTTAGACTGCGGGGAATTGAAAAGTAGTGACATACTGCATATATTGTGTAGCATCGCCTACCGTAATTAACCAATAAGCGGCAATGAGACCTTCTGACTTATATAGTTGACGGCAGGTAATATGATTAAATCAGTAGAGAGTAGTTGTGATTATTATTATTATTGGTGTGCGTGATTATACAGCATGCGCTACAGAGTGCGCTGAATTGAAGAACCCATAGTCAATCAGTAAAGATACAATGAAATGATAAAAAGGCGACACCTACTAGGCAAATAGCGCAAACTGCAGCTAGCGATCTCTTACACCTAATTCTTGCAAAATCGAACTTGGATTGCGCATGCAAGCGGCGGATTAGCTCTGATTGCTTCCGCGAATGAAGGCGGTGTTGCATTATTACAAAAGCCATGCGACGAAGAAGGATACTCCCACGGATTGTTCAATACCTATTCGAGGAGATTTGAGGAAGTATCAGATATTCAGTATACAAACACTACAATCTCGCTCTGCCAGTTGAAAGTTATCTCAATACCCAAATTTGGTGTTGTCAGCCGATTATGATTCGAGGTACAAAACGCTACTTAAGTCCGTATTTAGACAGGCATCTCAGTTTAGGTGTACGGGTCGGGCTGCGTTTGAAGGCAGACACTAGTGAATTTCAATAAGGGACTTGTCATCGACGCGCGACTATAGTATGTTATCTGTTGAGACTAATTCATAGGCTTTCGGAGCTGCGTTTCTTCACTAGCCTGCTTCTTACTATATTCTATTGATCGTCCATCATCGGCTACTATTCTATTGCGTTATTTTTGTTTACAGAAAATACATTCGCTAGGCTAATGAAATAAATGAGATAAAAATGACTGAGGTGTTCGAAACGGCTGGAAAGGAGGTAGGATTGCAAGTATGGAGAGTAGAAAATTTGAGATTGGTGGAAAACGAAGATGCCAAGCTTGGAAATTACTACAGTGGCGACTCATATGTTTTACTGAACACACAATTAGGTATCGTATGGAAAATATTTTACGTTAGCAAGCATTACAGCCCATTATAGCAATGATAGTACGCCCGGCTACCCTCGAATCGTCAGTCACTGAACCCTACTTTGCCTGGCCAAGCGCAGGACACTGAGGAAGGATTAAGCCTACTATCAGAGGCGCTTCGCTCCCGTAAAGCCCACACATAATCACAGGTTAACTCACTCTATACATTGGCTTTCAGTGCGTAACCGCATGATATTTCAACTTCATTTTTGGCTCGGCACCGAATCGTCACAAGATGAGCGGGGAGCCGCAGCGATCTTATCTGTGCAACTTGGTCAAGAACTTGACGGCGACGCAGTGATTTACAGACAGGTTCAAGAACATGAAAGCACAGAGTTTATGGCATTCTACAGGAGTGGCGTGAGATATATGGTACGAGGACGCAATTTGCATGTTAACACCAAATACACATAGCCTACAGTATATACATGAATCCTACACGAGGCCTACTGTATAGTATGAGTTAGCTATAGATATGCCATGCATTGATTTCCATTGGCAGAGACTTCTGCAGACTTTACACGTTCATATCAACGTTATCACTGACAAAAAGCCTTCTTTCTAAACTTAGAGTACATACCTACGCTTACGGTACCGCCATACTTACCGCCGGAAGAAAACTGGTAGAGTCCTACAGCGCTAGTAATCTCAGCGTGGATGTGTAATTTAGCCTACCTTGTATACACTCCTGTCTGCGAAATGTCGTTAAATAGGGTCATTACCTCAACTTATTCTCGCTAACCGGAGTCTTATCTATACTCTATAGACTGGCGGAGTTGACTCTGGATTCAAGCATGCAAAAACAAATGTAAGCGAATCTAAACGCCTGCTACGAGTGAAAGGCAGACGAGCAGTACGTGCTACTGAGCTTCCTATGGAATGGAAAAGCTTCAATCACGGTGACTGCTTCTTACTGGATTACGGAAATGTAAGTCAAAAGTTTAGAGACTCACCTTGCTTCTGACCAGGCAAAGACGTTGGCCAAGGTGTCAGTGATAGGATCACATATAGTCCAACTTCGTTGCTTTTAGTCACTATCCTTTTAACTAAGTAACGCAAAACCCTGTAGATACAACGAGTTACATTACTGCTACGCAAGTAGGCCTACCCATAAAGCTGTGCTACGACACTGCTATACTCGGCCTTCAACACATCGTGCCTAATCGCAAATGACCCTTGATTGACGTCCTTCCTTTCAAATCGAGGCGATCTTAACCAATCAATCAATCAACCAACTAATTAATCAATCTTAATTAAGATCGCCTCGCTTCGAATACGCTCGCGTTGCAAAAAGCAGGAAATGGCTTCTTCAGACGACGGGGCGGCGCGCGCACGGAACAACTAGAGCGTGTCGCTATAGTGATGAGGCCACAGAGGCTCGTTTTTCGTTGCAAAGCAGCAGCAACTTCCAGATGCGTTGCAATATATGGGTAGTGGCAATTCATACCTGTCCAAATGCCCAAATACTGTCCAATTAAAGTTCAACCTCGTAACCAACCGATTTTATTAACTGTGGTAGGCCCACCGTTGTTGGCTACAGCGTACCGTTTGTTAACTAGATTCGTTACGGGTACTTATCTCCTTGGAAACCTACAGCGCTTCCATTTAGATTGTGTATCAGTGGAACGGCAAGGAATGCAATCACTTTGAGAAATTGAAGGCCGATATTGTTGCTAAATCGATCATTAACGAGGAGAAGGGCGGAAAAGGTAAACTGATCAAGATCGAAGACGGACGGAAAATTCCGGATACCATGAAAGAGGTAAGGACAGTGAGCATAGCATAGCCTAGCACGGAAGAATGTCAACACGGACGCCAAGCCCAACACACCTGACCTTAAAACTATCACTATCACAGGCTCTTAAAGGTGATATCAGCGATATTCAACCATCTTTACCTGACGACAATACCATAAACGGGACCAACCCATCGATACCAGCTACTCTCTACCATCTATGTGCTGACACTGGCAAGCTAGTTATAACAGAAGTCGGTCAAGCGCCATTTGATCAAGAACAGTTAGACTCCGGAGATTCGTACATCCTCGATAACGGAGCCAACGGGAAAATCTTCGTATGGAAAGGTTGGTATGAATTTACTGCACTGGTAAACAGAATGCTCCAGAATATAGCGACCCAATAAAACGAGTACGAACGCTGTCCATAATAGAGAGAGAAGTACGAAGTCTGTCGGACAGGCATTGCTCTGCAGCAGATGCACCACCGCGCAGGAGCAAGAACCGCAATATATTTCTAGTTTAGCTCTTTTTATCGTCATCCTTGCATTTCACGACATAGGTAGAGGAGCAAGTAAAGAGGAGAGACTTGGGGCACTTCAAAACGCAACTAAATTTATAGAAGACAAAAGTTACAGTCCAACGACAGTAATTGAGATTATGGCTCAAGATTCAGAAACAATACTTTTCCGACAGTTTTTTAAATCCTGGCGGACGAAAAACGATACGATTGGATTCGGGGAGAAGTTTGTCATGAACAGGATAGCGAAAATGGACCAAGTGAGTGGAAATCGCTATCAGTTTACTCGATTCAGTTATTTTTTGATAGAATATCTAACACTTTTTCTAGACGAAATTCGACATGAAATCTCTTGGCAACTCTAAACTTGCTGCTAAATATCGGATGGTCGACGACGGCTCGGGCGATTTGAAAATTTGGGTAGTTGGCAAGACCATGACTCTGGTAGACGAGAAGATGCGCGGTATATTTTTCAGCGGGAACTGTTACGTCATGCTTTATACCTACAACCGAAGCAACATGATCATTTATAACTGGATTGGCCGTCAAGCGTCTGTACAAGATGTAAGTCTCTTACTTACGGACCAGAGCACACGGGCTTATCGGTTTGGGACCATTTGAATGTAATGTTAGTGGCCGTACACCACTACTCCCACCCGTCCGTTGTTCAAGTGGCGTCAGCTCATGAGTTGACTGTAAGTTGTCCGTGGGATGTTCTTCCCGCCACAAAACTCCCAATTTAGTAAGGCAGCTTTGACTAAATTTTACTTTCATTTTTAATTGTATTTAGATCACTTACACGTCATATGAGGTGGTGCAGTTGTCACGGAACCATGGCAACCGACCTGTACAGATAAGGGTTATACAAGGGAAGGAACCGCCACACCTTCTGAGTTTATTCAAAGGCAAGCCAATGGTTATAATCTACGGTAAAACGGGGGATGAGAATCTCTTCAATTTGGAAAAAGCATTAGTCCAGGTACCAATCGTCCACTGCCTCGAGTCTCGTAGCCGTAGGCCTATGTGCAGCTAACCAGTGTTATTGAACCTGCGTTACGGCGCCTTTTTTTCTCCGAAATACAGCGGCCGATCCCTCCAAATCAGCACGGGTGGCCGCTGCTGATCAGTTACGGCTTACGGGCCTTAGAATATAGAGACAATGATAACAGCGGCACATTTTCTTTACAGGTGTTTTGCACCGGAATAGGTGGACGTGCTATTCAAGTCCCTACTACATCTAAATCACTGAATTCCAACGATGCTTTTGTGTTTAAAACCAAGAGAGAATGCTACATTTGGATAGGCGTTGGATCTTCTGATGACGAATTGGCTGGGGCTAAATATGTAGCAGGTACGGCGCCGAAATAACTTTGTTTTTATTGCCTTGCTGTTAGTCGGTACATCTCATATATTCGTCATCTCGGGGTGACAATCGTGCGTTAGGCCATACTCTTAAAGCGCTGTCGAAATCATCAACCAGGAAAATCTGTCTGAGCTTGAATGTCGAATTTCTTTATCCTGGCTTTAATCACGCGCATACCGTTCGCGCAGATCTCCTGTCTTCGAAAGAGCCAGCTATAATGAGGGAAGGATATGAAGAACCAACGTTTTGGATGAAAATTGGCGGAAAAGAGTCGTACGCAAATCATCCAAGACTTCAAGATGATCTCACCGACAATCCACCTCGCCTATTTGGCATATCAGATGCCACAGGTAGGATCAGGGCCACTCTGCGGAGGAAGTTGGGGAGGTGCTCCACGGCCTGTGCTTCAAGCGGAACTTTAATTTCGAGTACTCAAAGTAGCTCAAACGTTATTTATTCGGTGTCGCAACAATCCGGAGGAACCCTGATTTCGAAACACCCATATTCATGGGCCCTACTTTAAGGTAGCCAAAAACATAAGAAGGCCCAAAATTTATTCCTGCCCCGGAGCCCAAAATTTCTACAAGCAGCCCTGGATAGGAGTAAGTATATCTGGAGAGTGTGGTGGATACTAAAAATGAAAGAACTATTTGCAGGCCGGCTAAGAGTCGAAGAAGTTCCAGGTGAGTTCACACAAGCAGATCTTTGTCAAGATGACGTCATGATGCTTGACGTATGGGACCAAGTCTTTATTTGGATTGGCAAATTTGCAACTGACCAGGAAAAAGAGTCTGCGCCCAGGTAAGATAACTTACTGAGTAATATGCGTCCCTACCGACCGGCCACTGAAATCAAACCGGACCGCGTCAGATGTCTCGCGGACACAGGCACCGTCGATGTCTCATCAGTCTGACACACACGTAATGCAGTCTTGTATCCTTGACCGGTTAAGTATTTTCGTATCAGGCTTGCGAAGGAATACATTGATTGCGATCCGAGGAAGCGAGACGCGGATATTTCTATCGTCACTGTCAGACAAGGTTACGAGCCACCTCTGTTCACCGGGTTTTTGCCCTCATGGAATCCTTCATTCAACTATGGATTGGTTTGAGTTGTTGACCGCACTGTAGTATATCGTTTTTATTTTAAATAAGTTGTATATATTTCATCATTTATGAATATCTATGTCTTCCAGCTGTTGCCAGCACAGCAGAAATGTATAGACTGAACGCTAGCACCACCTTGCGGAAATATTTTTCCAGAAAATGCTTACTGAACCCGCGAGGAATAATTTCATGAACTATTCCCAAACGGCCTGCATTTACCTTCATGAATACCCGTTTCTGTGACGTATAATCTGCTTAAAGCCTAGCCTAGCGCTGATACCACCTATACCGCGCCACGATAACCACTCCTTCTCCGGAACTGAGGATGTCTTTTAATGGAGATTTAATTGGAGTACTCAATGATCAAGGAGATTACATGCCATTTAATTCTGTTTGTACATGTGTATGTTTTAGCTTGAAATATCAGTAGTATATTCAAATCCGATTAGTACATCCAATGGTAATTGGCGGTCGCAGGACAGCTTCGGGTGGGACGAGGAATGCCTATTGAAGCGGAGTCGTGCCCTGACTGTCGCAAAGCATAAGCGACCTAACCCTTGCGGAAGTGCCGGTAGCCCTACCAACACTCGTCATCCTATGGTAGCTTACCGGATCATGCACGCATATGATATATGCAGCTGTAATAGTGTGTGTGATGTGTGCGTGTCTGGATCTGTGTCAATGCAGGGAGAAAGAAAGAAGGATCTATTGCTAGTCCTATTACCATCACGTTCTCCGATCTTGTGAGAAAATTGTATTGTGAAGACAGGATAGCACGCGAACAGTAGAAATGAATAAAGTAGACAAAATAGGATATATAAATTGAAGAGAGGAGGCTATGAATTTTACAACGATCATGTGGGGTAGGATTCTAAAAAGGATGGATCATGATTCGATTTCAGAGAATTGCCTAGTGGAGTAGGTATCGGACGATCGATAGATATCAATAGATAACGGTCTGCAATTCGACTTGTTAATCCACCAGGCTAGCTAATACGCTACGATTAAATAATGATTCGGACTTGATAGGGCCGTATGTGTGTGTAATATAGGTATAGGACATAAAGCATTGACAATCTACCTCGCTAATGAATTGTACATTTCAGAATATGTTGGTTTGTTTGAGGAAATATATTCGTTGAAATTGTCAAAATTTTCGGCTTCGCCATTGTCGCTGTTATAAATTTCTCTGTGTATGTGCTCGTCTAGTTTATCAGTACAGTGATAAATTCCAGCCGGGTTTCTGCCGTAAGATCCCGGCTGTAAACGTTGATAATCAGGCTGATATAAACCATCTAACGTCCACGGTACTGACGGAGTTGAACTTGATTCCGCAGTGTCTGACCTAAAAAGGCGAAAGAGCTAACTAAGCCTACGAGTAGAGAGTCATTAAGTACATACGTAAATGTACACACAAACCTGGAATCGCCGGAGAAACTTTCTAGACCGGGCGATCTTGAATCACCTTCGAGTACACTACCGGAGAATGACTGACCTAAAACAATTTTTCTATTTTACTGAGGGAATTTTTAGATCGTGCAACTCGCTGACAAAATCAGACTCCTGAGCTGATGAAGGCGCCTGACATTTACATAGAATTCGTCACCAAGTCTACGATCATTGTAACGTCAGATTGAGTCAAGCGGGATTATCTTTGGAGTCATAATTAGCAAAATAGCGGCGACGATGGCGGATCAGATCAGGTATATTGTATGTCACTACAAATTTAATATCCATTGCGGTCAGGATTTGAACCTGCGACCTACCAGGTTCGTAGCAGATGACCTACCCCACTACACAACGATACCGGTAGAGAGCTGTGCTCCGAAAACTTGAAAAGTTATTTCTTAAAACTGAGGCAGGGTTGAATTTGGGGCGACACAAATATGCTTTCATCTTTTTGAGTCAATTTAAGAGACGTCGTGACGTCGTCTATGAGTCTTACCGTCTCCTTTCTCGCTCACATGCTTCGAATCGACTGAATTCGCAGAATCGTTGGCTAACCGTTCAACGTCATCGTCAGGATAATCTTCCTTTTCCGATTTCACGGATTCTGAGCCGTTTTTGAACTTTTTTCCGGCAGATTTAGTTTTATCTTTTCGTCTGTGTTTTGCTCGCGTATTCTGGAACCATATCTGAAATTGACAGTCGGAAAATTAGTCGTGAACTGCCAACTGTATTTACTGTACTGCCACATATTAAATACGTTGTCCCTACGATACGTAAGCTTACAAACATTGACAATTGTCAGCCTCAAACATTGAAACCTTGCCTCTGAAGCCTAGACTCGTTTATATACTGAGTAGTTCCTACCAGCGAGTATACATTATAGTGTACAGGATCCGGATCCGGATATAAGGATTCAAGTAGACCTGCAATGTTCGTTTGTGCAAGTTTGTTTCTCCGGCAAGACGTTGTAACGTAGTGGCGTCTGGGTTCGGGTTTGCTTCGAAATATTGCTTCATCACTGTTAATTGTTCGGTTGTAAAACTTGTTCGTATTCTTTTCGCCTTTTGCGGTGGATATCCCGGATTGGGATCTCTCCTATAATCTGAGAAATGAAGAGTCTGCAGGTTGGCTTCCTTTGATGTTTTCCAAGTTTGGGGTCAACTTATATATACTCGTCCGATTACAACCTACTTTCTCGCGGTAGGTACGACGCGATTGCGACAGCCAGATCTCTCTTCAATCTTCGGCGATTACATTCAATCAACGCACGTCAATCAACGGAGCGACAGGCGGATATCGCTGACGTAATTACGTATATTCTACTTTTATTGCCCTTTATAGCGCCTTGATGGCGGTTGTAAATTGCTATTCGGCAAAAGTCGGTCACTGGCATTGTACATTAAATACAAATCAACTATAGGCCGTTGAGGAATTGGATCGATCTGGTGAAAAACGGCGCGTCGCACGAAATTTTATCATCTCCCGCACCAAGTGTAGCGTACCTGGACAACGGCCTTGTTTCCTTCTGAAACAATAGATATTGTAAAGAAGATCACCACAGATTTAGCCTCCAGCCTTAGTTTATTGAGAATTAAAATTAGTGAATGTTCTAATTCTCAATAAACTAAGGCTGGGCGTTAAATCTGTGGTGATCTTCTTTACAATATCAATTGATCGTCCGCCATCGGCTCCACTACACTCTTCTCAAAC
The DNA here is from genome assembly GCA_030412335.1 of Botrylloides violaceus. Lineage (NCBI taxonomy): Eukaryota > Metazoa > Chordata > Ascidiacea > Stolidobranchia > Styelidae > Botrylloides > Botrylloides violaceus. The sequence goes on from JASFYC010000709.1 coordinate 217,728, forward strand.
AAACGACCCCTTTTCTTTCACATTCCTGAACATCCTCGTAACGATACAGAAATATTATCCAACGCAATTTGCTGTAATATCACTTCTCGTCCCATTGATAAAGATCCCGTTAAGCTGGCGCACGGTTAGGTCTGTGCCGGTCAGCGTCGTCACGCACAACTGCCAAGCAAACACTACGAGCGATACGCTTAACTGAGATCTTGACTGATCTTCCTGATATCATCTCTATATTTTTCTTAAATCAACTAACACAAGTGGTATAGTATCCAATTTCAAGTATAAGGGATATCAGAACGGCAGGTTTACTACAAATTCCCAGCTGATGCTTAACAATTGTACATCGTTCAGCGTCGAAAACTTGCACTTACGGCATGATCGAATCCAAAAAGCACATCCCCACAAGTTTGATGACTGGTCTGGAAGTTAGATTCGAGGATGAAATTAGAACTTTCACGTAGACTAGATGAATTTTCGCGTTGCCTAGACGTCCCTAATAGAAACATTAGCTCTTTTTCCAAAGCCCTGCTGCTGGTGGTTAGCTGAGCACCAATACCCCTAAATACCACACAGGCGCGCGCGCTCAGCGGTCGATATTTGTGGCCTACTCATATAGCACACTGACTGCGAACAAGCTAAACGCTGGTAAGTTATTGATTGATTGATTAATCGTTTGATTGTTTGATTGATTGATTGATTGATTGATTGATTGTTTGAGAGGGCTACTCACGGGACTGCGGTGGAGCCCCCTGTTTAGAACTGTACACAAATTCTTGAGTGTCGCAAATTTCTTCACCTGCGATAAGCACTACCTGCTTAATGAGGTAATTGTGGTGATCGGTTTGAGGAAAGTATGTACGGAGTCATGACGGAATTTTGTCTTTCAAGCGTGTGAACAGAAAGTGCGATACTTTTGTTTGCGACCGAGCAAGAAAATTTCGTTAACGAACGGATGTCGTGGCGCTGCTGGTGACGTCGTTATCGCACGCTTGACGGGAAGTGACATGTCAACAACAGGGAAAGATGTGACAATATTTTCGGATGGATCTAAAGTGTCAAAATACCCGATGGATAAGTAAAAACTGCGTCAAAGTTGAGCATTTTTTTCGAAATCTTATGTAGTTTACCTTATTTGAACATGTTGATGAGTGCGTATCAAACAAAATGGCCGAAGCCAGATAGGAATTTGAAAAATCTTTACATTGCTGTGTATAGATCCCTACAAGTACCTACCTAGCTACTAAACTTCCACTGCGTTTACTGTCGTTGTTAAAGTGGCAATTGGCTGGAAGTCACCAGTCACTTTCATATGAGGTGTAAGGATATATCTCGTGACGGAAACACTAAATAGCTTCAACCTCATTGCATTATACAAGCTGAATCAGCACTCACGCTTAGCCAGGCTATAAAAGAAACAATGAGAACAAAACTATTAACATTGCGCCCCATCTCGTCACCTGGGCTGAAAAATTACGTGAAACCTCTGTCCTGCAAATCCTTGACTATGTATATTTACTGTTTCTTCACGGTAGCAATAGCAAGCTCTTAATCCGCTATCGAATGCCTTCCTCACGTTCTGCAAACAACGATCGTTAAACACCCCCGACCCCCGTGCTTGGATTTCTAAACCGCATCGAATGAATTCAAATGAGCCTCATCAAGTAATCATGGCTTACAGACGGGGCCGGATTTTTAATATAGCAAATCTGGCGCTCGTCGCTTTTGATTAAGAAATAATTCATTTACCTGATCCATATCTTGTCGGGGCTTTCGGATCAATCGGTAGCGACGTTTTCCGCGACCGCTTCATCAATTTCCGATCGCTGAAGTCGCATTGTTGATATTGATTAGGAATCATCTCATCAACTTCTTCAAAAGAACACTAGAAATATTGTATGAAAACGTATTTTTTCTGGTCTAACAGTCGGTATGATATGGTTGTTTTGAATTTATGGCGTTTTCAACTGCTTAGTTCATGTACGCCCGGCCAATTCTTATATATTACGAGTGTCGATATTTCTGGTTTATAGCCCGCAACCCTCCACACTCCCCTGCGGGATACTGACTGTCAAACGTAGAGGAACAGACACAAATTTTAAAATCTTTAATTTGACTCGATTGGGAATCGCGAATTTTCGGGCCTCCCTCAGAAGCGGGCGGGCAAAACCACTCGGCCAAACGAGCCGTGCCAAATTATTCTAAAAAAAAGGGATGAACATATCTCACGCTGAGTCCCGAGCAGTTGTTGCAATGAAGTAAGCTTCCATTAAACGTACAAGTCTCTCTTGGTCGAACCTCTCTATCACATCTCGCACACCGGCAACATACTTCGTGATATATTAACTCTCCTACCCGTATAATACGGGCACCGTTCATGATGTCACATCCGCAACGGGCACACGAAGAAAGAGGATACATCCTGAGAAAAAATAGCAAATTAAAATCATTCCGAAGATGTTCATATTCCTTCACTCACCTTTTGTAATGATCTTTGCAACAAAAGACTTGTCCATTTTTTACGTAACAAGACTGCGAAGGAGCAGCGTGGCAGAAGCGACATTTCAAACATTCATCATGCCAGGCTCTGTTGTCCATCAGTAAACAATGTGTATCGGAAATATATTTCTGACATCCAGCACATATTCGCATCTCACCAAGCTGGTAAACACGGTCTGATTAAATCATTTTTTTAAGCTTAAGTGAGCTCGCGAGGTACGACCAACCGAGTTTTGGCCGCCAAGAACACATACAGTATATGCTAATATTTACGGTCACTGAAATATGCCACTACAAAGATATCCGCAGTCAGTGTGCATGAATAAACGATACAGTTCTGAAATACTGAAGGCCATTCCATGAATTGCTGATCCCCTGCAGGTGAATCAGGTTTGTAGGCGTACAGGACTTGCTGGGGGTATACTAATCTACGGTACAGGGGCCTTAATACAAGAGTGAAAGCAAACCTGAAAATATTTCATTGGTTGAAAATCATCTTCTGGCAACGTTAGCAGCTCGTGCTCCACATTTTCTGTCATTTTCACAGATAAATTTGGAATTCGGAATAAATACTGCTTGTTCTGACTATTTTTGTATGGGGTGGCATGAAAGCATCTGTAAAACAAGGTACGTGTATTAAACTCACAAGCTCACAAGTTCTAATTTGCTCAATCTCCGCCGAGCTCAGGCGATAATGCCTATGCAAACATCACCCGAGGATCAACATCAACCTACGACTACAAGCCTTTGGCGTCCATCTTTTGGGAATAATTATATTGTATGACACTATATATGAACGGAAAACGTATAATCTTCTTTTGATGAAGAAATCCTCAATGACCTCTCAAAAAATTCATTCGCATTAATGCCGTTTCTTCGCAACTACTTCCGCGTATTGTGTCTCCCAGCAGGTCAGCATACCTGACGTGCGTTTGACTATTTCGGCGCATTGTCGCAAATCGTAATCCCGATTTAGAATGTTGAACAAGTTTCCACAGATCCATCTTAGCCTTTAACGTTTGTAGTCTAAGATTCATCACGCTGTGACGTATTTGTGACCGTATTACAATAGACCCTTGTGCCTGTTCATCACCCGGCCAATATGTTGGCTGGTGGACATGATTTGACTGTTACATAATGCGTCCGATGCCCCATAGGCTGCACGATCCTTATTTACCTTGGCTTGCAACAGGTTGCGTTGTCTTAACTACTCTGATTGCGGTACTAATTATTGTCCTTGATCACAACGTCAACTTCGGTATGAGACGGTGAAGCAAGATCCTTTCACTCTCACACACTGAAATAATATATCCTTAAATAACACACATTGCTATAGTTGAATGACATTTATACCGGGATGGTCTGAGTGACATTTCCTACATTCTAAAATTTTCCACGCATTTTCCACGCTTTATCAATATCACAGTCAATTAATAAATACATGAATGTAGACAGCACACTTCACCTGCGTACCTAATTGTTATGCAAATTTTTCCTAACTGACTGAGTTCGTCTCTGCTGTCAGAAGGCTTGGAATTAATTAACTTGACAATGGTTAATTGCAATATGCATTGTATATTCCGTTCCGAAATGGCACCTGCTCACAAAATCGCCAGCTCGCTACCAAGTCAGTAAATCCTGTTATTCTCGTCAATAATTCTAAGAAAAAAAATCCTCGCTGATCGAACGGGGTAAAATGGTAAACCGACATGAGACGTGAGCAGCTCGGAAAAAAAGATTAAATTGTAATCCCTTTATTGAAAAGCAGTGAGCGTTCGATGTAGCGTGATGTTCTAAGGGTATTTGTTTAACGCAAAGCGATTAGCGCAACACCCGCTGCGTCCTGACAGAAACTCTGGCGACGGCGTGCTTTCTATTTAATATGACATCACCATAACAACCGTGACGTCACAATTGATACCAATATCCTGCCGGCATTAGTAAAAAGTAGACATCAAGAATTTGAAGGCCATCCTTGTTTATTGTAAAACCGAATTCACAAGCTGTCCGAGGTAAAGACGGACGAGGCGGGGCTCCCATCATCAGCACTATATACACTCTTTGGTTTGACTCAGTCGGGAATCGAACAAGGGACCTTCCAATCGGTAAGCGGACAGTCAAACCGCTTGTCAACTGACAGGTATGCCGTAATGCAATTTTTACGCCCACAATTCCTGGCTATGCGCAATATCAGTGAAGAATCACGATCGCTATAGTGTGCTCCCATTCAAAATGGCGGATTTGATCTCATGTCTCCGACAATCTACATGATTGAGAGCATCTGTCTAACCTGTCCAGTAGCTTATGTCCTAAAATATTCGTTTGCAAAAATGATGGATTATAATATTACTCAACAATTGTTATTTCAAAATTTCGTCCCGACGGTAGCAATTATGATGAAGCTCAACGTCACAAAGGTGAGCGAATCTGATCTCTCTCGGGACCGACTGTTGCAGCGGCGGAAAGTATTTATGCAATTAACATTCAGCTCGAGATTCAAATCGGATTAAATCTATATACACTAACGACTAATAACGAATAATAACCTTGTGATGGAGTATTTTGACCGACTCACCTCACTATCTATACATAGGCTCTATACATGCGAATTTAAGCGGTTCTATTGTGAAGCGTAGCATCTGTTTCTGTCTTGGGCCTAGGGTCGAGCTCAGGGTTTGAACAAACAGAGTCCTTTATATAAAAGTCACCTCTTAGCTCTAATTTGCCCAACGTCATGACCGCTCAGTTGAGAGTTGTTTAACACAGCGCTTCTGATCGAAATGCCCAGGGTTCTACTCCTACTATAACACTTGAAATACTGCCACTTCGGAGCTAAGCAGTGCCCTTTTGCCGACTACAGCGGCATATCGCAAGTCAACGACATTGCAATACGCTCCAGGTAGACAACGCAGCAATAGTGTATGGCTATTACCCCGCGGCACCTCGTCAAGCCATACGCTCAAAGACAATACTTTGCTACCAAGACTTCAATCAAATACCATTCAACAGCACACTGTCCTGAAGTACAAGGGTAATTCTATACTCCCATTGGCTAAAGATGTCTCGGCAAACTGAGTGCGATGTTTTCTGTTGATACAGGTTCACCTGTAAAATGGCCTCCTACACCAAGCAATCTACACTCTACCACTGAAATAAAGGTTGTGATGACCGATCGTCATATCCGAGACTATTTATTAGACCTTATATACTCAAGAGACCAATATCGTTTGGAGTCGGCCTTAGACTAACCTCAAGTCTCAAGTTCGCTATCAGGGCCTTATTAGAGCATTTTGATTGGCCATGTTGCAATTTCTGTCAACTCTTACTTGATTGAATTTCGCCACTCTGAGTCGCACACAAATCGAACTATAGGACGAGTGAATTGCCATAATGAGTTTTCCGTCAATAGTACTAGCAAGACGCTTAAAATCACCGAACTTAACGAGTCTGTCATGGTTAACGCGAAATTTGATTGCGACATTCCTAAAACGCCTGTAATTTCACATGTAATCATACTCATTTAATTTAAACTGAAGCTTATTTCTTGGTATGGAAGTTATAACACGGGTAATTGTCGCTTCCGAGCTCTCTGGTGTACAAGTGTCAACGTTTGTTCTCACATCCCGACCATTCGCCTTGGATCGCACGCAGAGCGGTTACTGGAAAAGCGTCGCCACAAATAATGGAATTTCAGTATACTGAACCTCGAAGGGAGCGTTACTATACGCATCGTTTCGGACGGATTACAAAAATGTATACCTCGAACTTTATTGGTGTATGGCTATGGAATTAGAGACTCTAAGATCTATATAGGCTTCTTGTGCGCAGACGATCAGGTCGCGACTTTCTTATTTTACTGAGGTGTAGCCTATAGTCCTGAGAGCGTAACTTGTTAAACACACCGAACTCTGAGGACAATAAATGTAGCTATTAAGACACCGTGGAGATTTTTAACAGCCTTGGCGAGTGAGATCTGCCTGACTTTCCAACGAGCAGATCGCTGAGCACTTGCTTACGCTGTACCTCAGCGGTCGCGTTGGCCCATTGGGTGAGGATGCTGTAAGCTGATAGTCCGTAATTAACCCTACTAATGTATACGCTGCATTCTAGTGTAGTAACCCTTAGCATACAGGATTCACCGCTATAACCAAAGACCAATGCGCCAGACCAGAAACTATCCTGAGCGCTACAAATCCATCGCTGCACTGGTTGCGCAACTGCAGCTATCATGGAATGTCTCAACTCGCGCGACTTTAAAAGTGCAGGAGAAGTTTGTTTATTTGCACTCAGTTGGCACGCGATAAATACTTCTGATCCAAATAACTTATACAGCAGCTAATACAGATTTTCGGTGAGCGTTTAATTCCATCCCGTGAGAAATACTATCCTTCCCAGACAGTAAGAGGATTTCTTCGATGAATAGCTAAATCCTGATTGCTATGAAATCGGAGAGTAAACTCCTTATATACTATAAATATACGTGACGCAGTGTAAACACACAAGACAAATTGATTAGGAGTTTGCGTTTTCGAGCTTGAGTGCCGAGCGTAATCAACCGCCTGGTTTGGAAATAATAACATTTATTGACTTCGCCGTCAAAATATTTCAAAATAACTTACTGACGTGAACCTATAATCAACATTTGGAAAGATGGCTGTTGAACCCACGCGCCATTTCAGATGTCAACGTCCTCCTCTAATTCCAAGACTTTTTCAAAACGGTGGGTGACTTTTTTGTGACCTTAAAATCATTGTAAAAAAAGGACGGTGGAATGAAATTGCGCCCGCCTACGCAGGAACAGGACATTGTTTAGAATTGCCCACTATATGCGGGATTTATGCAGACTCGCATGATAAATGCATACGTCGCAGGTGCATGTCTATCATGCGCGTACATAATCTGTATGTGCAGGAAGGACGCGCGCCAAGCGCGCCTCTTCGTCGGTAACCTGAAGGTCAACTTGCACAAAATTATCGCTCATAGGATCATAGCGTTTCCAAGTACAATTTGACAATAACTCGTGTACAAATAACAAAAGGCCCAGCCAATGCAGCATTTATACAAAGAACTCAATAAATTGGTTATTTCTAGAATTCGATCAGTATGGTATAGGCATATACTGGTACACATTGTTGTCTTATCAATCATGGAGAAATGACCCATGGAGTATAGTATACGCAAAACAATGAACCTTCCACTTTTTAAAAAAGGGAGTTCTCCCAAATGCACTAACACAATGTGTTAACGACTGCTAGCAAACTAAAATAGTTGCTAAATCTACACTCTTGTTCATTTCCACTATTGAAGTCACCTCAGTATTCTAGCTGACTCCCTCGGTCTGCTCTAGATGTCATTTCGCAATAAATTCGACTTCGACTAACTGCTGACTGGTGAAGGTATAGTGTTACCACGAATTTAAAGTCAAGCCTAAGTTCATTCCAAATGAGCTGAGGCTAGACGTTAAGTTTTGTGTGACACTGTACTTTTGTCTATCCTCGATCGTCCGTCCTGAATAGCGAAGTATAATACGAGATACAAAATTCAATCGCCTCACAGTATTGTTTCCCTTCAATAATGGCGACACCGTTTGAGATTAGCCTTCTAACCATTGGTGGCATTCGTCAACAGCTTTTCCACGGTTACTTGAAATGGGAAGCCATCTGCGGATCTGCGGCTCGCTCGAAACTAAAACCACCGCTTGATTGATTGGTCAGTACGTCCATTCGATTGCGGCTGATAAGGACGCCGTCACGCAGGCTTTGTAGTGACCGGGCGGCGTTGCGAAAAGCGGACACTACATTTAGATTACAATGAAATTTAACACGTAATGCTACGGTTGTGACTTCCTGCGAACACAAACTATCGATCTATAAGGTGCGATACCTGCTGGCGGAATTGTGGGGCCTACGTCGTCTGAGTATATCCAAGGGCCGGTAGCGAATGAACTTTGCGTATTTAACATCTTAATATCAGCTTAATTCCATTTCCCCTAAAGAATAAGCGATACCCCTGCATCTTTTTTCAAGCCGACTTCCTAACAGTCATGGATTTAGTACTTTACCGAGAGACGGCCGATAGCCAGCCAAACTGCATAGACTTGTAAGTCCCCTCACAAGGCTATTCCACGAGCGAGTCGTCGCTCGCGACAAAATCCTGTGTATCCTGCTTCAACATAGCAACGGCCTACAGATAACTACTCACTGACTCAACTAGTGGATGTTACTCCTTCTCTGCATACGTATATCCTGACTCACATAATATGCTATTATGCTGCACGTGAACACTGAGATATCCTTGTAATGAGAATACCATCGCGCAATTGCTGGCAAGCTTAGTGGATCTGAATGCCTCCGTCACACCTCGATTTATTCCCGGGTGGTGTGGTCAATCAGTGTTTGGAGACTTCACAGAGGTGCTATAATACCGCTTAATTGGCCGCGCGAATTGGCCGTAAGCTTTTTGAACGGGAGTTCCCTGGTTCAATTCCCGACCGAGTCAAATCAAAAGGCTATAAAATGGATATCCGTTCATTTTCTTTAATCCGGGCTATAAACCGGAAATATCGATATTGCGTACTACATAGGCTGACCCCCTGACGTATATGGCCTCAGCAAGCCTCCATGCCATAAATTCCAAAATAACAACGGTGCTAACATATGACCCACGTGGTCTCTTGTTGCCAGAGCAATAACTTTTTCTACTGACCCAGAAGTAATCCTAATCCTGACGGGATTTCAACAACTTCCAAAAATATTAAACCCCTGTAGATTGTGTCTATTGGCTAGTCGCCCCGACGTGTTTCTGATGTCTTTCTAAAAGCTATCAGGGCGCAATAGACAAAAAGGTCTTTTGAGTTGATTAATACTTATCATAGAACAAAGAATTTCAGACAATCCACGCGTGTTTAAGTTTGTTTCAAGTTGTTAAGAAAGTGTCTGATGCAAGTACTTCTGCGTCTTGAAAGATCCCCAACGAGGCTACAATGATTTTCAGTCGATGTACGCACGAGTCTGTGTAAACATTTGAACGCTCTTGACTATTTCATGTAACAGAGTATCAATTTTGACCTTTAGATCTGCTTACCAGACTTTGGAGTTCATGTTTTTCGTACAGGTCAACTTCAGAAGACTAGGGCTTATAGAAAAGATCAAATGACTAGAGGCCTTGTGGTTGTTGGCAGCTTCTGCGGCGAGTGAGAATGCCACTCATAAAACGGACATATTTGTCAAATTTCTACTCCTTGGAATTTTTCGCAGCCTGTCTATCTTCCGTCTGTGTCTCCCGTCCCGACCGACTGAATAAACAAGCTATATCCGGATATCCGTATGAAATTCTATATACCGACGTATGTCAATTGCTCAACACATTTCTAACCGCCACTAATGCATCACAATCAACAATATCGAGCGACATCATCCTTCCGTGATGACGTGATCATTTCACGCTTAAATGAACCGATATCAAGACATTCTCCCTTCGAGAAATCGGATGGTGACAAAAATAACAAATGTTAAACGGAGAGCGAAATTTCCGTTAAGTCATTTCGGTCAACACCGTTTGATGTAAACAGGGTGGCATAGCAGACTTTGAGTAAAAATTAGAACCATTTCTGATATATGTCCGTCTTTTGTTGCCGGGACTATTTTCTAGCTTGCTTCGATTGCATGCATTGTCTGACAATTCGATATTGAGTTTTCTCGAGAACACAAGAGTAAATTCTGCCTCAAAGACAGCGGCACAGCATTCTTCTAATTGAGTATTCACTGGCATGACCGATGATTTCACGGGAGGAAAATTCCCCGCTTGTGCAAATGCGAAAATGCCCAATCATGTAGTGTAGGCCTAGGCCTATATATACTGTAGGCTATGTATTATGTCGTATTGTGGGTCAGCGTATACGCAGCGGAAAAACAGAAGAGCGAGAGATGAAGTATTGTCCTTTTATCCTCTAATCCAATTTTCCAGTTTTCAAAAGTACTGTTGCTCCTTAAATCGGGCTTCCCCCTCGTTCCGTCAGCAATTACAAGTTATCTAAATGCTTGAAGCATATCTTGTCACGCTTAACGCCGGATGCCTGAGCAAATAAATACGCAAAGGTGCATACCAACTACCGTTTCCATCTGCCCGCATAAGAGCGACAAAGTAGACGATGATGGAAAGTACTTGTTTAAGAACAACCCTAATCCGTATGCTTAACAGAAAATGAAGCGATTAGTGCGCGATATGGATCATTGATAATATAAAGATTTGAATGCCCCGTCCGCTCAGTTTGATCATTTTGCTACTGTAACCTTTTATTTGTAATGATGAATGAGAAAAATGGTTGCTTGTGGGAAAAAGTATTTCCATACGGTCATAGTTATAAGTATAACAGAAACATTTTACCCCCGTTCTCGCAACCGTGACGTATTCTGTCAAATCGTAGATTTAGGTGGCCTTAATGACCAGGTCGGTAAGACTAATGTCTATGTTATGGCATACCGCCGGTACAGGTGCAACGTCTGGTTGTCCAATTATCAATTCTAGCTCCAAAGTCATGTAGAATGCGACGGCCGCCATTTTGTATCTATCGCATCGACAAAGGTTGCAATCAAGGCGATCTGAAGCAGAGTTCCAGAAATAGCAATACTCACGAGATATAAGAAACTGGACACATCTAGCCTGTAATAATTTCTAACCTATAAGCAGCCACTAAAATATTAAAATGTACAAACGGGAACTACTTATCATCAGAATTCAGTGACTGTGTGTAAACGCCGTCTTTCAAACTTACACCGTCAGCAGGAGCAAGTCACACAGTCGTACAGGTATCATGGATAATAATTAATCTTATAAAGGTATATATTTTCCCAACGTACAGCGAATGGGTGGAACTCAACATCGCAAAGTATCAAGCGAAAAACCTTCCGGAAGTGACCCGAAAAGTTTTCACGCCCTCTCGAGATAACAAGCCGATCAACTTCTGATGGAAAGGTCGTTGCAGTTCAGTTGAAGAAACAGAAACATTGCCTTTCGCCTTCATGGAAACTATCCTCATAAGTGTCACAGTATTGGTGGTCATTATAATAAAACTAAAACACTCCAAGTACAAATAAAATATTTGCAACTTTTTTCTTCTTTTTCCCAAAAATTAAAGTGCGAAAAACACTTGTATCGTATGACCCTTCGATAACTTTATTGATCTTTCAAAACCGATATAATGATTTGCCCCCGCACCTGACTTATCGAAAAATCTTGAATATGGGCCTCCATAATTGGCTGATATCTATAACTTTGACCTACAGTACGTAAATGACATCCCCTGCTGGAGACTACATTGTGGCCCCTTAGCACCAGCTACCGGTGGAATATAGATATAACATGCTACCGCTAGATGGGGACACATATACCTCGTCCTTAGGTAAGGGTTGAGCTCCTATCGCGCATGTTTTCTTGCTTTGACTGCGGCGATACATCCAACGCATACCTTTTCTGGTTTAGGCGTCTACACTCCAAAGTGTATTTTACCACCTGTGGGTGTTGTGACCGCCGGAATACCCCTCCCCCCGCTACGTCCATGCTCTTACCTTTCATTAGTGCCCAAGGAGCGGGGAAGTATTCAGCAAAAGTTAGCGAGCAGTCGGCGATGGCATGCTCCCGTCAAATTCTAGTCTCGTCTACAATTACAGGCCTATAGGCTATCGAAAAGTTGTCACCAGCGGCGTCTTTTGGGGGATTCTTCTACGAACGAAGTCTGTGAAACTCCAGTCACAGAAGTGCAGCAGTATCGATTTTGACTGAATCACTGTCTACGCCATCAATGCCAAGAAAAATTCATTCGATGCAATATTCTGCCGTGTAAGCCGAAAATGATGACACAAAAAAACCGTAGATGTCATACTTTGTGTGCCCATTTTTACAACAAAATAGGTGAAAAATAACAGCCTCGCAACAAATCTAACAAATTGTTTGCGTCGGGAGTAATTAAGTGTGAAAGTTTTTTCTTTCGCGGCAAACCGCCGCCCGAAGGCAGTCGCGCCACGGTCATAGAATACATACATACATATCCTACATTTTTTTATTACATGCGCGCCGACAAAATCTATTACGTAGGCTACTGAACAAGGATTGGCTGTGTTAGGAGGTTGTTCAGGGTTGAGTGTTCGACAATAATCCAGATCCAGTTTTAAAAGTCTTCCCGCTGGGTTTACACTTTCCGGTATACGGTACGCCGTTTCATATTTGAGGAATTTTTCCTGGTCGGGTTGAAGTTTTAGACTACGGATAATCTCGGCTGGGGGCTACACGTTGCTGTTGTACTCGTATTTCGTCTCGCGCCTTAAGCGAGAGCATAGGCTATAAATGAGATCCTAACTTACCCAGTAATCTGTGTAAAATTCATTGGTTTCATGGTGTCACGATCACAGGATATAACCTCTGACTGGGCGCTCGTGTCATGCGTCGATGCATCATCACGAAAATTGCTGCTTATGAAGGATAGGATAATTGGAAAAAGAAATATCAAACTGGATATCTGTGTATAATACCCGGGGCTCATTACGCTAAGAGAGGTAGTGAATTAGATGTGGTACAGACATGGGCAGGAGATGTTGCGGTCCCGCACGGCTGGATGTTTTGCGATCTGACTAGCGCTAACAGGTGACCAACCGTGCAACCGGCCCCCAAGCTCGACGCTTGGCCCTTTTAAATTTTTGCTTACGTGCTGGCCAGTGTAATAACGGTGGTGGGTTACATGATATGCCGGAATATTTTGAGCGACTACAAGCGTGACCCTCGACACGATGAGAAAATATTTTGAGGTGGTAGCCTAAGACTTATACTTCGCATACACCAATTGCTTTCGCGATATTTCGAGTTACCGATTCATCTGCGTCATCAAACTGTAAATATTTGGGAATCAAGTTTATTTTAAGGAACTTTAACACAGTCAGGCTCCAAGGCCCATCTGCGATTACCAAAACTTGTAGTGAAATATAACTATATCGCCGAAAGATATTTTAAGCAAATATCGTGTATTTCAGCCACCATAGCAACAGAGTTCGTGACGTTTTGCAGAGGAAAGTCGAAAGTCGAATGAGAAGCTCCATCACCCCGTTAATCCATGCGTCGTGCGTCAGTTTAGCCTGAGATATCATTAACCACGTATTTAAACGGTGCGTGCTTTCGCCTATATATATATCCTCCGCTATAGCAATTACCCTGAGAGTACATGATATGATGAACGTCCACATAGGCTACATATTGGATTCATTAGTGTTCGCACGTTTCAATTGCGTGAGTCAGCACTCAGTGAATGATATGCACCGTTTCCGTAGTCTGGCTGAGCAATGAGCTTAGTACCCCAATCAGCAGGTATAATCAAAGGTGACGTTGATATTGCGACCGTACATGATCATTATTGAGCGAGTATTCTGCAACGTTGGTGAATACTCGCTACTGATCAGCAAGTTGCAGGTTGAAAAGAAATTTTTTATATGCCCCGCAGTTTCGTCTCTTGTTGTTGTTTTTGGATTGATGGCGTCAGTAAACTATTACGGTCATGTATGCCACGTCAGTGTTTAGTAGGCGTGTCGATACTCCCGGATCGCTATCAGTGGTCACTCGTCAGCCAAGTAAGGTGGTCGATATTACGTACAGGCCTAGACCATAGATATGTAAATAATTATGATTTTTCGACAATAAGTATAGCGGACAACAGTCAGGTGAGGACGCCGACGGTCTATGAACAGGGAGAACAATAGTATAGGCCTATGGCTCATACTCATAAAACTTTTCGCACGAGGAGAATAGATGGGGTTACCCAATCAATTGGCGGATGAAAGCGACACGATGGCAGCACTATTACGAACCAAGTGGGCCACCGGGAATTACCGATACTAAACAGCGGACCGCGGCTCACGTAGAAAGTTGAGCGGGTCAACCCTACTTCGCCGGAGCTCCGTTCGATTCTTTCCATCGCTTATTCCGCGTTAATGATTGGATTATCTCACTACTAGCCGTGCCATATCGTTATCAGTAGCTGAATTTATTAACGTGGTCTGCTTTAGTATGACGCGCGGCGGCGCTAGCTTGACGTAAGCGGAACTATGTCACAAGCGTGGGCATTAGCAAATGACGCAAAGATACCAAGAATGAGGTTGGCTTTGACAGGTTTAGGTTAACGCTATAGATTTGATATAAGAGGATTAGGCAAAATAGTTAATTTTTTTTCAACCTAACTAATACACTTCCTTCCTTGAACGTATTTAGCATTACATAGATTGTCTACATCCTTTAGATTTTGAGAGTGCTGTACATGTGAATCATATAAACCAGTCTGGCAGGCTTCCTACAAAACATACTCATGCCAGGGAGATAATACTGTAGCATACGTGAGATAAGAAATGATATATCCTCACAAAACAAGTCAAATATCGGAGTATATATCCATAAATCTATACAGAGGAGATTATAAAAGATAGCCGTCGACTTAAAATCCCATAAATTGCAATATTGGATTAATCTTATTTCAAAGTTATTGTATCTATACTTCAGTACTTAGCTTGTTCTAATAGTTTAGAAACAACAATACCCCATAATTAGCATGACCCCGCGCAATTCTCTCAGTCGTACAAGGACTTATCGCTATAAATATTCTCGTGAATCGCCCTGTATAATGTCCTTTATTCAATCCAAGTAGTTGACCGCGTGTAATCGATCCTTGTAACATATTTTACACTTGCATGTGAACAATTGTTACGTTTTTGCTAAAACCAGAACTAACAGAGATCAATAGATTGACCCTAATCCTTCTTGTTGGTGTGACGTCATTGAGCTGCTTTGATACGTAGCTTCGTGTTATGATTGTGCCGCAGCGTTACCGATAACGACGTAAAAGTTGGGTAAAAGTTACTCAATTCGAAAAAACAAGAACGAAAACAGGTACAGGAGAATAGCATTAATGCTCACTATCAGTATGACTCTACAAATGTAAGCACCTATGTGAAGATTAGATTATTTTCGAACAGGCGATGCCAAAATACTATGATAGGTTTATATTGGCATACAAATTTGTGTGGATGAATATCAAGCAATTTGAGATGCCGAAAATGGCTTCAAGTGTTGATCTGCTATAGCCTATGTTTCAGTATTGCCAATAACATCAGGATAAGGGTCGTAGGGTAACAGGATCGTATATGCATCGCCTCCTTCGAGTAGAAGCGTGCAGACTAGAATCTTACGTATAGTGCAGCACCGTGAGATTTCAAACAAAATAGAAAGTGAATTGGCAGGAATTTTAATTTCAATTTCAGTTTTGCGTTGCGGAATGTCTTTGGTTCATTTCAGCTAAGCGCTATTACAGTGTACATTGTATACATTCAGCCGTTACGTTGAGTATACGGTTAAATGGACGGTGATGACGTATTCGAATCTTATTACGATGTCTTGTTACGCATTAATGCTTTGTGTTATCATGTGTAATTCCATTGCTTATATACCTTGTGATGGTTGGTAAGGTTGTTTCTATAGATTGGTGCAATAGGCCTGTAGCAAGACATGGATGCAAATGATACACTCAACCAATCTTTGATACATTTCCTTCCTCGTCGGTGTATAGGTTACTGTAGGTAAGCGCTTCGGAGGTTATAACTTCTAGTACAGTATTTCATTAGTTGAAGCGGTGATTAATAAGGCTCGTGTGTAAAATAGATGAATCATTTGTGATGTCATGTCCGTTATTTCAGACGAGGCTGTTAATGATACCACAGGAAATGACAGTTGCAGGCGGTAGTCCTCCTGGTCAGACGGCGCTTTTCAAAACAAATTAGGTAAGGTGTAACTCAGTAATCCATTAGCCATTAGCTATCGTTTAGCTGCTATAGAGGCCCTTCCGCACTTCCGCGCAATCAACATACTCTATTGTGTGTTCTATCACGCGCAACGATATTATGCGAGATCGTGTGGCAATTATAAACAATTTCGCTTCATATCGCGATAATTCCGTCAACAGACGTAAACATACTAACCTTAACAGCAGTAAAGCGTGTCGATGCTCAATATTGAAGCGCCAGGCAGGTTGATGTTTCCGGATGTTGGCTATACCTCGAGGCAACGTAACGTCAATACTTATTTCAAGGTAATTTAAACCAAAGACTATGCGATAGTTGTAGTCACGTTTACTCAGCTCCCCGGTTAAATGGTAGATATGTTCGCGTTGCGAGAGGTGTACCGATAACAATTGAACATTCGAAGTAGCTGCAGAATTTTAAAAAATAGAATTTAGTCAGAGAAAGATGCACTTGAAGATGGTTGTGCATATCCAGTTATTTAAGTCACGATCGGAAGCTAATAAAACGATTGGGAAATGGGTTGCGTTTGTTTAGTATGTAGCGCCATGGCCTAAAATCAGCTGTATTATAGTCAACGAATCCGATTGGTTCCGACACACATGTTCAAATTCAGGTATTGTGCCATATCATTAAGAAGATTAAAAACGTAAGGTACCATATACTTGTGACGGTTATTGCGTAACGGGTATAGCGGGTGTTGTTCGACTCCACTATACCTTATAGCATATACTGTGCATTGCCACAGAAGAGGAGACACTAAATTGGCCAGGTGCATCAAGGCCGCGAGTATAAAGGAATGGCTTACGGAGAAAAGCGCGTCTGTGCGTATAGAAAAATATAGCCATATCATATATGCGATTTAATCTAAAATGCTATAGTGTCTCATAATTTGCTGTATGATGAAGGTAGTAGAAACATTTCTGTACTCTTTTGATCTTTTCATACTTCGGTTCTACTTTGCATCAATTTTATAGGTATTATAAATGATATCACAAGTTTGGAATTATACATTATATATTTATGGTTGATGCGAGTTGAAGCAAGATATGGCGGGACAAAGCAGCACTGACAACCCACTAACTATAGAAAGCTTGGCAACGATGTCCCCGCTGCTAAAAGATCTTACATCTAAGCCTGCATTAGCGAATGGCGGACATACGATAGGTGGGAGAGTAATCGTACCTGGAGCGTTCGTGCCTGGAGTGGTCGTGCCGCCCGATAAAATAACGGTAAGCATATCTACGAATTTGTTGTTTTAATAATCAGTTGTCCAGGCTGAAGCCTGAGACATTCAGGTGCCACAACCGACATATATATTGTGCCAGGCGAAAATATCAGCACCGAGCTGTTGGCATATCATTTCGACGGTCACTGCAGACTACTCGGTCACGCGTAAAATCACGACCGAATTATGTGGTTATCCGCTGTTAGCGCGCGACAATGGACGACGATGTCACCGTAAATGAATACTGCCACGTTGTCACGACCCTATATGACGAACTCTTATTAAAACCTCTGCATTTTCAGCCGTCAGGAGAGCAGCATGTTCCATTTGTTTTTCCACTATGTAATCCTATGGGATGCGGTGATCCCACTGTCGCTCCGATATATTGCCCGGAATGTCGGAAAACCGAGACAGAGTTTGCGATATTCGGGATGTTTCTACTCTCTTTCATGATAACCGTAGGTAAGCGCCGACCATTATATAAATTTCTGTCTATAATTATTTAGATTCAGAAATTTGTTGCTTAGCAAGTGAAAACAATATTTATGCGGTAAGCTATAGTCATTATAGGTACGCTTCCAGTCACATTGTCAATAGGCCTACTCTCTGCTTTCCCTGATTGACATAGGCCTAATACATTTATTTCCTTCTTGGCAGTCAGTATCGGGGGAGTGCAGAGAGTTGGTCTTAGCATAGTTGAAAAGGCCGCGGGACGTTTCAAATTATCGCCTAGTTTTCTGATTGAAATCATATTTTCAAACCACAGCAAATATTTTGGTCATCCGAGTGATCTTACGAAGTCCATCACTTCGACGACGGCATGGGTACATCAAACTATCAATGGCTACCTCCGATCTTCTCGTCGGTCTCCTGGTGATTCCTTCAGCAATTGCTAACATATTTTTCACTCTGTACTATCCTCACGAAATCGTTATCGAAAAAGACAAACTCACTCAAGAGAACTCTACTGCAAGCATGATATTCGGGGTTATAGCTGTGATATCTGTTGTATCTTCACTCTATAATCTGCTTCTACTAAGTGCTGACAGGTAAGACTCGTACCGTTGATCCGCTAGGTTAGTGGCGCAATGATCAAGGCGTTCGAGAGACATCCGGGGATATATTCCGAGAGGTGAGACGCGTTCAGGAGGAGTATCTTGCACGCTGAATCGATCGTAAAATTATGAAATATTTCGCCGGCCGTTCCGATATTGCGAACGCGGTAGTGTGGCGCGCCTCACCCGAAGCGTGTGCATCGGGATCAATCGATTTTCTACTAACAAACCCCTCTTTTTGCCAGATTTGTGGCTATTGCCCGTCCTCTCAAGTACCGGACAGGAAAATACTTCCCGAAGAAAATGCTATTTTATAGTATTTCTTCAGTATGGGTATTCGGTGAGCACACGATATCATATTTCAACAAATCGTCAGGTGTATTGAACCTGTCTTATTTTGCAGCTGTCGTTCTCTCCATGGTTCCGGCCTTCTTTCCTCACAAAGCCAACTACCAAATGGATCTTATGACATTTTTTTTCGTTCAAAGCATCGCAGAAAGTTCATTCTCATCAGTCTATATCGGAATCATTTTTGGCGGACCGTGAGTTGCTCCCCGCAGATAACGTAGGGAAAATTTCCCGCAGATTTGGTTTATCACTGAATATTAAGCGCCAAATGCGTCCTGTGGTCGCCAGACGAACGAGCGTGGGTTAACTACGTACATTACTAACCTTTACGGTGACTGCAATACACCACCACGATTGCAATTGAGGACCGGCCGTGTGTCATTAAGGCGCATTACTTACGTTTGCCGTGACTGCAATAAACCGTCACGGTTGGGTGATTTCCATTTTTTTGGCCACAAGGCTTATTTATACCAACATCATGGAGGCCAAAAGCGTGGAGCTGGCCCAAAATTGCTATAAGCCTATAATCGTGGGGCATCTGTTGGTTGCCCACCCTATGATAACTATTACTGAAATATTGCTGACGGTAGGCATCATATGCATTTAGATATGTTTTGACGGTCCTGCTCATCGTCCTTACTGCGATATTCACGTGGAAAAATGTACGAGTTCGCAATCGCATGAGTAGTCGTGGCAACATGACCAAGAGCGCCATCCAACGGAAACACGACAGAAGAAACAGGTTGGGATACTTTGCAGTTAAATTTGAACCGGTTTTGGCCAAGTACAGATTAATTTGATCCCAGTTTCTTATTATTTGGCGCAACGGAATGTTGATGAACTAAGAGTTAGCCGAGAGGTGGTCAAACACAAACCTTTTGGCTTGCATTGCAGCCAGTTGAGTTGGCAGCCAGTTTTTCTGCGTAGGCGTACACTTATATCGTCTGCAGTTTTAAAAAAAATATCATAATCGATAACCCTTTAAAATGAACGGTAGAACCATATAGAAAGCTTATGGACACAATCTATGTAACTTTGCCCTTATCCTACCTTTCACTACCCTGTTATCTCGTCTAACCACTCTTTTCGTTTAGAATTAAAATGATACAGGAAGCTTACCCTGATGCACTGGTGGATGATGACATGAACGTTGCTTCTATCAAAGACTATACGAAAGATTCTCATCTGGATAGACATCAACAGCGATCGCAAGACTGGAGAAGGTCTTCGTCTGGTAGTGAAAATCGTTGCTGGCATTCCTGGTGGAAAAATGACGATTGTGTTTTCGGCAACAGGCCAAGGAACAGTAACAACAATTCCAATGAATCAGACAATTCAGTACGTTGTAAGCCCATATACAGTAGGCATCGGCTACAGATTCACCCTTTCTCGTCTAATCGGGTCAAGAATCGGACGTGACGTGCTTCCGATCGGGCTTAAATCTTAAAGACATATTTTAATTACTTTTCAGCCACGATTTCAGAGGACGCGGGATCAAATGTCAATAGTGCGCGAGATCTTGAATCCAGTGCAAGCAAAAGTTCGGAAGTTTAACAGGAAATCACATATCATGGTCTTCAAAATGCTGTCGGTAATGACAGTATGCTTCAGCAGTAAGTCTTTCATGCAAGTCCTTGCATATGAGCATATATGATCAATCAGTGCATCTATACTTGAGTAGGGTCTATACCAATCATAATTTTACGTTCGTCCCGCTCCTACGTATAGCACGACCCTAGGATCAACCTTGAGTGGGTCATGCGTCGCTCAGGGTAAGCAAACGCAACATCGGGCGGTGTACAATGTACATGCGGCACATGTGAGAAACAATTCCGGCCAAATAATATGACATACCCTGGCCCATAGGAAGTGCTAAGGAAGAAGTGTGGCAATTAAATACATAAACCAGGTAAAAGGTCATGTGTGGGCCATATACCGTGTGGCATTCCAAGCGTAGGCCGACTGTCGACAAACGGGTTTCCTGATTTTAGGATTAGTCGTAGTTGACATATAAACCTCCACTGACCTCTACCTACTTGAATAACTTTTTTTAGTTTGCCTGCTGCCGTACATCGTCGTTACGTTGAAGATCTCAGCAGGATCTACTGCCGATCACACCAGCATGAGGAATGCGTATATTTTCGCTATGTATATGCTCTTCATGAACAGTCTCATGAATTTCGTGATTTACAACTTCCTTCATCCCGAATTTCGTCACCGCTTGGTGAAGTTGCTGAGAGAGGATTTATCAAAACCTAGAAAAATTAAAAAATCAATTGGCGATATGTTCACCGTATCTGAGCAATCGGCGACGAATAGGCAAGAAAGCACCACCGTCACCACATCACTTTCTTGACTGCTATTCTCAACGAATCTGAAGAGCCGCGAGAAAGACTACACTTGATGCCAGGAAGCAACGCCCTTCTTGTACTTCTAGTATAAAAACGATGGAACACGGGCCTACAGGGGATCCGAAGGCATTTTGGTCGCCCCACCCTAAACACGACAGAACTTCATGGCGTCGGGACCGTACTTGCACTGATATGCTTACTGTTCACACATTATCGTTACTGCGAAAGAAAATAGGCCTGCTAATGCTGTTTAGCGTACTGCACATGCACGCACAAGTATATTCAATCCTTATCTTCGATGAAAGATTACAGAGTTAGTTACAAATTGCGCATCTACGACTACCACAAAGCTACTTTGCATTTACGCCTACTGCTTTTATATGCTCCGATGTGATTTCTGTTTCAACCGAACAGTCGATCGCAATATAGCCTAGCCTACTGTAGGCCTACCCGATGCAAGGATGCAAGGTTGAGGCTACATAATCTAACTCCGGTATATGCTGCTTGATGCTAACTTGCCTTTTTTCACTGAACAAGGTGTCCGTAGGCCTAAATACCCTACATTAGCCTATAGGTTATACATACCTGGGATATACGTTTTACTTCAGCCCTCCGGGAGATTTTTGTTTTGTTTTTCGCGTCAAATATATATGCTTCATATTTTCCCGAAATTGAGACTTTTATGGAATATTCCCTTCTTGCGCAGGTTTCATCTGATACATAATTGATTAGACCTACTAATAGGCTACGCGATATGTGGACACTGGTCTTCGTAGGTTGTATAAATAAATTTAATATCGTAGCTAAGATCAGCTCGTAAAATAAAGCACAACATGAGCGCACCGCGGACAACTGTAGGCGACCTCCATCTCTAGTGTAGGGTAGCTGCTAGCTGGCTAGCCTACTCGTCTTTGCACCGTAGGCCATTCACAGTGCGGTATATAGACCTATATTGCGTTGTGACCGTAGGCAGGTACAGGGATATGACACACTCTAAATGCCATATATCTCTATAGAGTTTTATAGATTAGCCTGATTACTGAACTGATCCCTTCGATTATAATTATTCCCACGCTTCTTGTCCTCGTCCCAATGCACCGACATTTCGAGCTAGAACCGGCATGTCCCACATCGACTGTAGCCTATGCTGGCCACGGCAGCTCCTCGCAGAAGACGTGCGGTCTGGACTTTCCTGCCCACCTCGAACAGCTTTCGCTTGTCTGTAGCAGCGCTGCTTCCACCTTTGGCGTAGCTTCCCATCATGTCCTCGTCCCAAACCTACAGGTCTACTGAATATTATGCACGCAACTGCCTATATACATCATACAACGCGAAGAAGGTTGGCGAGCGACAGCCGGCGTCGGCGTTACTGGCGCTGCTTCCTTCATGCGCCATTAGTTCCTCGTGTGCAGTCAACCGTGCATCAGACCTTCTTGTAACGCGGCAAGGTTTTACCACTTTGTAGCTATAGATAACTAAACTTCAAGGATTAGTTATCTATAGTGAAGCTAGCAGAATCGTAGCAGAATATACTGTAGGTGATTAGGTACTTGAGGAAACGCATCAAGGGCGAGATGGAACATTACTTTTTTCCGATTATCAGTATGCTTTTTTACAAATAATCTCTTTCCACATTGAAATAAATAACCTGACCCGGCGATGTCCCAATATTATGTAACGGACTTTGGTGGTAGGGGAGGAAGGGTTAGGTGTTTGTGACGTCACAGAGCAAGACATACGATGAAAGCCCTTCGTGTATACGATATCAGTAACTATAGGTTGGCCCAAGGTACCGGTATATAATTTTAATTAATTTTTTAATTAATATTAATGTAGTGGTAAACTGAGTCATTTTGGTCATATCGGCCTTGAAATCCAATATAGGTCCATCCCTAGTCCGTATGCCGGTAAGGATGTACGATTGTACAATATGTACCGGTACTGTATATGCACGGATATTGTCTTCGACTGAAATCAAAATATTTTGACTCTTTAGATGCTAACAGTAGGCCTACCTTTGCACTTTCAGTAAAGCCCTACAAATGACGAACAATATGAGACAAGCAATAGGTTTGGCTGTTGGGGGTGCTGTAGCCTTTACAGTCTTCGAAACAATGCGTGGTGAACCTAAATTTTATTCTCAAGTTCTAATGCCAATGCTGCAAAAGATTGTGCCTTCCGAAATAGCGCATAATCTTGCTGTAAAAGCTATGAAATATGTACCCGTTAAAAGGTGTGAGGGGCTAGATGTATTGGAAACTAAGGTGTGGGGCAAGGAATTCTCAAACCCAATTGGAATTGCAGCCGGTTTTGACAAGCATGCAGAAGCGATGTCTGGTTTATCGAGAATAGGCTTTGGATTTATTGAGATCGGATCGGTCACACCACAACCCCAAGTTGGTAATGACAAGCCGAGGGTGTTTAGGCTGCCTGAAGATGGTGCGGTTATAAATAGATATGGTTTTAACAGTGTTGGTCATGAAATAGTCGCGCAGCGCCTGAATTCATGGAGAGAAAAGGACAATAGCACAATACTTGGCGTGAATTTAGGAAAAAATAAAACCTCTGATGATCACAAGGAAGATTATGTGCTTGGAATAAAAAATCTTGGGGAGTTTGCCAACTACATTGTCATAAATATATCTAGCCCAAATACTCCTGGCCTTCGGAAACTTCAAGGAGAAGATTTCTTAAAAGACCTACTGCGAAGTGTCAAGGTTTCCATGGAAAGCCAAAAATATGAACGAAAGCCAAAGTTGCTGGTGAAAATCGCTCCAGACCTGACTGATAAAGACGCTCAAGATATTGCTAATGTGGTCATGGATAAAAATTTTGGCATCGATGGCTTGATAATAAGTAATACCACAATTTCTAGACCGGAATGTTTGAAAAGTAAGCACAAGAACGAGTCTGGAGGATTGAGCGGCACTCCATTGAAAGACATGTCCACACGACTGATTGCAAAAATGTATTGCTTGACAAATGGAAACCTGCCCATTATCGGAGCTGGCGGAATTTCATCTGGGTCCGATGCATATGAAAAGATAAAAGCTGGCGCCTCGTTGGTCCAATTTTATACAGCGCTTACCTACCATGGTCCACCCATTTTAACTACGATAAAAACAGAACTGGCAGATTTATTGAAAAAAGATGGGTATGCATGTGTAAGTGAAGCGGTGGGAGCAGACCACAAGACGTAATGACATCACCAGCAATTTCAAAATTCTGACAAGATCTTGAGCGGCTAGTGTAGTTTATGCACACTAGGATTCAGCGCATCTGGAGAGTTTTACATTAGAATCGAATAGAGCTCGCATGGGTTGTAGGCCAACTAAGTACACCTCCATCCTGCTTCTATAAGGTCAATATCGGTTAAAACAATTTCAGCATTGTTGTTCGAGAATGGTGGATTCATTCGTCACTTTCCATATATTTATTGCTTATTCATCATCCGGTGCATTATATTTCACATTTGCCAAATTATAATGGTAGAAACAATAAAATCGAATTTCCAAGGATCTCAGAGTGGTCGTTCTCAATCTGTGTGTCGCCCTGCACTGATGAGAGACATGGTAGCGCACGAAAGGATATTCTCCTAACTATCTGTATCTGTTCGTTGTGTGGTTGTGGCTTTCAATAATTTGAGCCTGTACCATCATATGCCTGTACCGCCGCGCTGGACGAGAAAAAGCTTTTGCTGATACCTGATGGCGTCCTCCTGATCATTGAGGAAAATCCTCGATGCCACTGACGTCAATCTTAAGTTCACTGGGGCGTAGCCTACCAGAGGGTTCAGACTTCGGAGATCAAAGTGAGCGAAATGTCTGACGGCTCACGGCTGATCTCCAACAATTTTATTGTTCTGGCTGAACAATGTGACTCGGCTTTAATGCAAGGTCGCCGTACAACTTACAAAAGGCATGTAATGCTTTTAGTGTTGTTGGCTTGAGAAGTATTTCGTGACAGATCAGGATAGTGAAGGGTTAACTTCAAGCTCAAATGTGGAAAATTGAGCAGTGGGTTAACGATCATGGATTTAAAAGCAGGTTTTTAAAGGATTATGAGTATTCATACACCATGGTTAATCTTTATGGGAAATGCATGTATATTTTTGGACGTATTGCATCAGTATTGCCAAGAAGAAAAGTGTCAAAAAGAAGCTTGTTGGTTGTAGCTTCGGTTGGAGGTCTATTTACACTTTTTGTGACAGCCATATATTTGAAGAGGTAAGGAATAAATGCAACTATATTTATTCCGATTGGTATAGAAAAATTTTGTGTGTTGTCAGGCGGAGAAAAGCAATAACTCCAAGGGAAACAAGATCTGGAAGCAAAAATGTGGGCGAATCAAAGACTTTGAAACGAAAGCGCAGGCTGAGGCGTAATAATGTAGATTTACCAGGTGAGTGAGTTATATGATGGGAGACCGATGTGTTCAAGTTGTGACTTCTCCGCCAGCCGTGAGTGCTGTAGAGCTATGATATTCCGCCATTCTGGTAATAACTTTGCTTGATTTGTATACCTGAAAGTAGCTTATCCATTTAGCAACGGGCCTATTCGCCCTACTGTACAGTGTACACCATAAAATAAAAAACATCCTACCTTTTATCCCATAACGTAAATCTAACATATTGATCATAGGCATATTCGTTTGTATTTTTGTAAACCATTATATACGGTATATATATAGTTTCTATCGGTGATGGTTTGGAAGATAAAAAGTACCTTACTCAACATCGAAGAGATCATTCGATTTTATCAGAAGCAAGCACAGTATCCTCAATCAAAAGTCATACATCACGGTAAGCTATAGTTTTAAATCTGCGGTGTTGTCCTTGTTCTAGGCGTTGATGCTGTAAAGTATTTGACATTTCCGCCCACTTTACCTGACATGATCTGCCTCTTTTTAGTCACAGTAGGAAGGCCAGTGTGATAGTGCCTGGAACAAAAGAATATTTCGAAGCAGAGCAATTTTATCAGAAAGGTAATTCTGTCTTGAATGTGACAACCTGGCATTTAGCAACTCTGAATAGAGTGTGACTTTTGATTTTCCTCTTGAATTAGTAGCTATAGGAACTAGGCCTAATCATAATGTAGAGGTACTCTAATCTCTTGCTTTTTGCAGGGGTGAATGCATTCAAAACTGCTCTGGAACAATGGGAAAAAGCGGGTATTGTTCTGGAATCATCGGAAATGTGAGTGTTGATTCAAGTTTAAAAGCTGTCGATTTGAATTACTACGTGTTACTTATCTTTAGATCATCAGATAGCAGTAGAAGATCGATCCGAAAAACCAATCATTCTGAATCTGCATCGGTTCAAACTAGTCCAAAGTCGAAGACTTTACCTTATGAGAGATACAGGTAGTCTATATAATTTGGAATTTTTGAGATATCATTCACAAATTTAGGTGTCCAGAACACAAAATTTCAGATCTAAACTAAATCTAAAGGCTTTTCCACAGTTTGCTCCCATTCTTGTGCTTGTCATATTGTATGGATATCGTTGGAAACCTAAATATTGCTTATGAACTGTGTAATGTTACCTGCACATCCAACCCATGTTAACAGGAAAAGTAGCAGATCATTAATAGCTAAACTTTATGACTCATGTAATCAGTGATTAATGTCATGTTTGGAGGAAATAATGATGATAGCTGAAGCGATATTGTCTTGATAGAGTAGCCTACAAGTAGGAAAGTAGCGACGTAAGAGTATGAGGTCGATATAGAAGAAGTTTGTGTTGTTTTGTTGTACTCAGTATAATTTTTCTGTTGAAATCTCCTGTGAGCGGGGGTACTTCCACTCATAGATATGAGTGAGGGAGTTTGGTACAGGAGTGACATTAATAACTGTTATGGCAACTTATTGACTGCTAGACTGGTTTCTGTCTGGTTTCTGTTTAATAAGTTTTGGCCTACATTATGTCAAAGTTGAAATCTGCCTTGACTTCACAATATGTATGGGTAAGTCATTTTTTGTATCGCAGATCAGATTCTGAAGGCACAGCGCGATTACCAACTAACTCATTCCTACCAAGTTCTGGTGCTGGAGACAATGGTTCTGCTAAGTTATTAGAAAACCAGGTGAGACCTTTCAAATGGTGTTCGGATAGTTGGCACACGTGTAACATGTGCATGGAGGAACCTTGCTCGAAAAAATATCATTATCATCTGCTTCTCAGCATGCAATCTGTCTCCACTTCTCTCTGTCAGTCTCTCTCTCACACACTCTCTCTCTTTCATATCACTTCTCAGGCTTTTACTCCTTTGCTTCCTCTTTCTTCAAAATTCCTCGAGATGCTAGGCAGTGTTCAAGTGCTCCTCCGATGCATTGTTGTTTTAATGAAGAAAAATAGTAAACCGAATTCCATGACTAAATGCCGTTGTGCTCGCTGGAGAGGCCGATATCCTAGACGTCACTGCTTTGGATCGTTTGAAAAATACAAGAAAAAGGTGAAAGTCTAAAATGAAAAAAGTGTTTGTGTGACTGATCATGTTTTCTCTAAAATTCAATTGCACTGGGTTATCAAAAATTCAAGTCCTTGACTTCAGGTTACACAGCCTTGGGTGACCTAGTCATTGAAATTATGATTGGAGTCGAGTCATTGACCATAATGTAGTTTTTCTAGCACTGGCCTAAAGGCATGTGTTTTTGTTAAGGCTCATACCCCGATCCGTGAAATCGAAGAAAAATTGCTTTTAGTCATGGAGAAGGCGGACAAATTGCAGAAGACCTTTGAAGGTGTATTGTACAGCAGTGGATCAGAAAGCGGTGAGTTTGATTGTAGCTGGCCTTCAATTAATGCATATCTAGTTTCAAAAGGTGTGGTCTTGATTCTACCATCTTTTCTTGTTGTTATAATGGCCTTCTATGTCGACTTTCTATATCGGCTTTCTCTATCAGCTTTCCCTATCAGCTTTCAATATCTTTTTAGGCCACTGCTTTTCTCATTGCATAACATGTCTATGGTACTTATTTTATGCAGATTCAGACACAGATATTACAGTGACTGGCTACGACGTCGATTCCGATACTGCATCATTCGTATCTGCTCAGGAGGTATGTTGCATGTAAGCAAGTTTAGTTGAAATGGCAGATTGTGGAGTGGTTCAGGTGGTTTCTGTTTCTGACATATTTGTTTGTTTCTTAGATCTGGGAAACACAGTCATTGGACGAAACAATGAATCACAGACTTGCTCTCTATGAAGAAGGCCTAGAAGCAGTTGAAGGTGGTCGTGTCAGATGCCGCATGGCACGAACTGAATTATTAGAATGCTTTTCTGATAATGAATTCCTTGCAAAGCTCCACTGTGTCCGTCATGCCATAGATGTGAGTGTAGCGTGTAGCAATGTTTCGTGTCTGCACATCTGTAAATAGTACCCCAAGATGCGTAGTAGCTAGGGATCGTCCGATATTGATTTTTCAGGGCTGATAAATCAGCCTCTTTGTCTGAAATGGATTATCGAAGGTTGAGACCACGTCTGGTGACAGCTAGTATCAATTACCGCAGACCTCTGATTATCACTCTTGATAAAAATCCGTTGACCCCTAGTGGTAGAACCTTTGAAAGGACCAAACATCATCACTCTTGTAGTCTTTCGAATATTTTGTTGACACAAGACATAATATCCTTTCTCAATACTTTCCAGCTTATGCTCCAAGATTCCACTGTTTGTGATTGGTTAGTAGAACAAGGTCGTGCAATGATTGAGTCTTTACTTCGATCTGGGAATCGGAACCCAGCTCAATTTATTCACTCTTACAACACTTTGGTGAACTATGCAAGAAATTCGGAGAATTGGGTCACCATTGAAGAGGAGTTGAAATATCGGAAGGTAAGTATTCTAAAAATTTTCTAGTTTGCAAACATAAAATTCTTGAGTGAATCATTGAATTATATTTCTAGGTCGTTTCTATGACATTTTATGATATTGTTCTTGATTTCATTATTATGGATTCATTTGATGATCTTGCAAATCCACCACGTCAACTTGTGGCTGTGCTAGGAAACAGATGGCTCACTAATTCTATCAAAGAAACGGTGAGTAAACATATTGCGTTCTCTGGTACAGATTTCAATCAATATCACAATGATAGTGGATGCAATATGGCTTTGAGCAAAGTCGTTGGGTCCACGCCATCTACTGATAAATCCAGACAGATCTCAAAATTCAAAAAAATCGAGTTTTGGTCATTTTTGTGATTACTCTTTTCCAGGCCTTGAACACAGCCGTTTGGTCTTTGCTTAAGGCAAAATCAAGGTTGCTACGGTACCAGGATGGTTTTATTGCTAAATTCTATGCAGTTTCAGAAACAATAAGCCCGGTACTTGCATGGGGTTTCCTCGGTACAGATGATAAATTGAAATGTGATTGCGAAAAATTTAAGGTAATGTTCTTATTGTTGTCGTTTAAACATTTGCTGCCGATGAATTATTCGAGTTACTTATTAGAATAACACAATGCCCAGACCAGGGCCGTATCAACTGCCCCCAATTCAAGAAGGCTCGTGAATATTACCGGTCACAAATTGTCAGACTCGCGAAGGTGGTCTATTGTCATAGTATAGACTCCGGCAATTTGCCAGATTCAGTTTTGACTGGCACTAGATCTAATATGTTCAAACTTCAAAGTTGAGTAAAAGTATGTGATCTAGATTGGTTCTTTGGGGTCTATTTAACTGATTTTGGCGGGGCTCAAACCTGCCCCCGATACAGGGCTGTCCCGACATTTGAATATTACTGACACCTGTTTAGCAGTTTCAACAGAAATATAAATGGGGTTAAATCATTTTGTTTCAGTATGAAGTTTTATCATTTCTTCGTGGGATATTCAGCTTCGAACAAGTGCGATACTCAACAAGCGAACAGATGTCTGATGATATTCTTAACCTCGCTCGACAGAAGATTCAGCGAGTTCTTAGTCATTTTGAAATTTCTCAAAGTTGACGATTGATGGAATTCTACCTCGTTGCTCGTATACTTCTCTGTATTTTACAAATATTTCTAGACCATGTTGATCAATTGATCAATTAAACACGTAAATCAACTGCTTTTTCTTTCATGGCGGCGCCGGGGATATCTTGATGCCCTGAGCCCATTGTCTGTAGACGTAGAAGAAGCATCGCCGAGTAGAGGGCGTTTTGTGTTAAACTGAGGTAATTGTGGGCAGTACCATGAGTTTTGAGTACGTAAGGCAACGGCGAGAAGTTGGATCACGTTTGGAAATATGCGAATGTACTGGGCGTGCAGAGTGCACTGCGGTGGGGCTCTGCTCTCCAGAAAAGACTTCTCAGCTGAATATTTGTATTGATAGATATCACAACAGAAGAGTCTGTACAAAAATATGCGGAGGTAGCTCGAGCAGTTCCCGAGGTGTCTGGGGATAACAGGTGCTCACAAACATAACTTCTGCCATTTCATCAATTCACGTCATGTACCCTCTCATTATGTAGAGGCATATTTGGATTGACAAATTTCGCGGTTCATTTCGTCTTCGTTTGGTTTGTTAATGCAAGACTACCGGTAGCCGTTT
Source organism: Botrylloides violaceus (assembly GCA_030412335.1). Taxonomy (NCBI): domain Eukaryota; kingdom Metazoa; phylum Chordata; class Ascidiacea; order Stolidobranchia; family Styelidae; genus Botrylloides; species Botrylloides violaceus. The sequence goes on from JASFYC010000709.1 coordinate 248,563, forward strand.
GTGTTCGAAATTTTTTGAAAGTCAGACGAAAATGCCTCGCGAGATAATCACTCTCCAGGTAGGACAATGTGGTAACCAAGTCGGCTTTGAATTCTGGAAGCAACTCTGTGGCGAGCACGGTATCAGACCTGACGGAATTCTCCAAGATTTTGCCACAGATGGCACAGACAGGAAAGATGTGTTTTTCTACCAGGCCGACGATGAGCACTATATTCCCAGGTATGACAAGAAGCTTTGGGGATCTTATCGCCGCTCTTGCAGATTACGGTTTATTCGATTTCGTTTCAGAGCCGTCCTGATTGATCTTGAACCAAGAGTAGTGAATTCGATCAAGAATTCAGAGTATGCAAACTTGTATAATCCGGAGAATATTTATCTATCCGAGCAAGGTGGAGGAGCTGGTAATAATTGGGCAGTTGGATATCAACAAGCGTCCAGTATTCATGAGGAGGTTTTTGATATTATCGACCGAGAAGCTGATGGCTCTGATAATTTAGAAGGCAAGTTTAATTCCGTTCCATTCCAATTTCTGTTCTGTTGTTTGATTGTGATATAGGCCTATTTTTGTACAATGTCAATCCATTAATTTAACTGTTCCTGTATTGTGAGGAACATATTGCACATGTGGTAACACTGTGGTCGCGGCTCGCCGGGAATACTATACTGTGCCCATGTGGAACCACATGCTCTAGCGGAACCCCTTGCTCACGGCCAACACTGCCGTGAAGCTTAGTACACAGACCAATATAACTACTGAATATCAACTATCTCAGATTTTGAAAGGCTGCTGCGTCACATTCACTGTAATTTCAGGTTTCATGCTTTGCCATTCCACTGCTGGAGGCACTGGATCAGGTCTTGGCTCATACATTCTGGAACGTCTAAGCGACCGTTATCCAAAGAAGTTGATCCAAACATACAGTGTGTTTCCTAATCAAGATGAAATATCTGATGTTGTTGTGCAGCCGTACAATACATTATTGACATTGAAAAGGTATGGAGTAGACCTGATCAATTTTTCAAACTACCTATTCTCCAATAAATGACAAAATATTCTACCCCAACATACAATTTACACTACTTGTGTGTATGTGTGTGTACATCATACCTACATCCATGTCACTATCTGTGTGTGACTCCTAATGGACCAGCCCCATCGTACGTGCATGACCTCTCAAAAATGCATAAACTGTATTGTTGAATATATTTCAGGTTGGCATTGCAAGCGGACGTTACTGTTGTTCTTGACAACACTGCATTGAACAGTATCGCTGCAGATCGTCTCCACATCCAGAATCCGACTTTTCAACAAATCAACAAACTAGTTTCGACCATCATGTCAGCCAGTACTGCCACTCTGCGCTACCCTGGTTATATGAACAATGATTTAATTGGACTCACTGCTTCACTTATACCAACACCAAGGTAAGGATCACGATATTCGTATGGTTATGCTTGTATTGCAGTGGTAAGACTAAGCATCAAATGAGACTATTCACATTGCACACACTACGATAAACAACGCAAAGGTTTGGGCTACCAATAAAAATGGCCTGGTGTTGGCATTGGTTTTGTTGCCTGTGCCAATATCTTCACCAATAGCCGTCCACTGTATTGTGTTGGCTTCGCTGGCCCTTGGTCAAAATATTTCACAATTTTCTTAGGCTTCATTTCTTGATGACTGGCTATACTCCACTGACAACTGACAAGTCAACGACTTCTGTCCGTAAAACCACCGTTCTGGATGTGATGAGAAGATTGCTACAACCTAAAAATATGATGGTGTACACGGGAAGGGAGAGAGATCTTAATCACTGTTATATATCAATCCTGAATATCATTCAAGGGGAGATTGATCCTACACAAGTTCATAAGAGTCTGCAGCGAATTCGCGAAAGAAAGCTGGCGCAGTTTATTCCTTGGGGCCCGGCTAGTATTCAGGTACTTACAGGTTACCGGTTTCCATGATTTATTTTAGTATGGAAATTGGATTTGAGTTGTGCATTGGATAGACTTAAAACCCATAAACTCCTTCTCTTCAATTGCTGCTATGTTCCCTACCGGTGTTAAAAATGCATGTTTCTGTTTAGGTGGCACTTTCAAGGAAATCTCCATATGTTTCATCTGCTCATCGAGTAAGTGGATTAATGCTCGCCAATCACACAAGTATCAGCCTTCTCTTCAACCGATCAGCAAGGCAATTTGACAAACTAAGACGAAGAGAGGCTTTTTTGGAACAATTTAGAAAGGTGAGGTGAGGTGTTAATCTTTTAAATGCAAATTTGCGATATCTGGTTTTGTTTGTGTAGGAGGATATGTTCAAAGATAACCTTGACGAAATGGACAATTCAAGGGAGGTTGTCCAGCAATTAGTGGAAGAATATCAAGCTGCCGCAACGCCTGACTATTTGTCTTGGGGAGACAAACAGGAAAAATGACTGCCGACTACAGTCTACCGGATGTGATGTCAACAGTTCGAAAATCCTGCCTGATAAAACATGGGTCGAACGAACTCAAGTACTACGTAACTGTAAACCAGTTTTCATTGTCGATAGTGCGATGTCCTATCGTCATCCGTATGCAGGTTTTGTGTTGAAGAAGTTGCCGAAATGTTGTAGATTGTCATGGAAGTTTTTGACAGCTTCTTCTTTCGTTTGGCAACTGATGCGTGACGACGCTAGACTTTGGCTTTCGGCGTCGGCTTTCGGCGAATACCAATATGTATATAACACCAAGAACGTATAAACTCGTGTCTTCGAGGATGGTTCCTAGTTGCATGATCGCTGGTGCGTCTGCGTATTAGAGAAGTAATATAGACCTTAGGGGTGGTAATTTCAGAAAATATCGTAAATAACGCCTTGAACAAAATGTTTAAATTTAAATAACATCGTGTGTCAGGTGTGTTCTCATGTGAGTCGCTTATGACATGTAAGCTCATATTGTTGACTGTATCGTTACTTTACTATAACAGCTACCCAGGTTAGAGTATTTAGCTATTTACATTTGCAAAGGTGCGTGACCTGTAATTTCGGCAGGGAGAAAGTCGCGATCACATGTTTCGTAAAGAAGATCGAACCACCACAGATCAAACTTCCAGCCTTGGTATATTGCGAATTACAAGGCTGGACGTTAAACCTGTGGTGAATCTTCTTTACGATGTGATCGACCGCTATATTCTTCAGATACATGTTTGGAAAGGAAATGTATCGGATGCATTTGTGAACATGCGAAGCGTGTTGGAGATGTCGACATTTTTTGCGTCCTGGCCTATGTAGTTGATTTTGCCAGCCCTTATGCGAAGCTGAGTCCTCTCTTAGCCGTTATATTTTTGCATCTTCATCCAGGAGTCACCTTTACGCTTATATACGTTTGTGTTGTAGTTTTTGTAGTAGAAGCCGTGTGTTTGGTTTCCTTTGGGTTTACCACACACATTCATTCATTACAAATTTTGACAAGGACCTATTGATGTGGTATTCGATTCGTCGGTGTGAGAGGTGATTTTGGCATGCAATGGAGCGAGTAGCGATCAACGTAGATATATTAATTAATTCGATCAACTGAGATCGCATTGCTATTTCGACAGTAGCATTGTGCCATCAAATTCAAACTACCTATTTGATTCTTATGCAAGTACTCTATCTATGTTAGATTGAAAATTCGTGGAATCTTGTCTCAAGCTGTGAATTCGTGCATATTCCGCACTTAGTCACATGACACAAAATGCCCGAGGTGATATTTCTGCGGTAGATTCCAGTTTCTATTTCGGGACTTTTCGCACTGAATATGCTTCAACGCAAGGTTTGAGTTCGTGATGTTGCGCTTCCGTGACTGCTTGACTAGTCATAGTTGCTGGCTTGAACTCACGTACATAATAAAGGCCTATAAAGACTTGTACCTTTTAGTTTTAGTAAAGACAGAGGAACTTTAACCGATTACTGTTGACCATGCGGTGATTTTCTGACTCGTAACTCGTAAATGGACGAACAGTCATGTGAGTGATTGTGAGAGCAATTATTGTCTAAAACATGTGTGATTTCAGGTGGAAGTTATGAACCTGACATTCTATTAGAGTTGCGTAAATTTGTAAACATCAGTGTTCGGACGTAAGCATATAAGGTGGTTAATATCATGGGATTTTGGTTTACTCGCGGGCTTTCGTTCTTACCGATATTCCTTATTGTGTGGACTTATCTTACATTCACAATATCGTACCTCGTGGCTGTGATAAGCGGAGATGTCGATCCAGTATTTCCATACATTTCTGATACTGGTGCGAAAAGACCGGAAAGCTCCCTGTTTGGCCAGATGTTAAATATCGCTGCTGTTGCAGGTGAGAATAAAGAGCAATAGGCCTGAAAATGCCTCTACCAAAGTAGTGAAGTTCGGCGCGTTTTATCCACTGATAGGTGACTACTTTTATTCGTATATGTTACAGCTTTCATGACATTGTACGTTCGATACAAAGAGGTTGAAGTTCAATTGACAAAATTCTCGGAACCGAGGGCCACCAGAATTCGTCGTCTCAATACGTTATCTTTCGTCTGTGCTATTTTGACACCTTTCGGCATATCGTTGGTGGCGAACTTTCAGGTAGGCTTAGGGATACAATACATGATAACTTCTAGTGGCGACTAGAATTAACTCGAAGCTAAGGATGATATAGATTAGCCTATATCTTTTATTAAGCCTGGCTATGATCATGGTGAATGAACGACTGCAGTGTTGCTGGGCTCATCTATATTCTCCAAGTATTCTTTTTAGGAGATCAGCGTCGAGCCGGTTCATTACGCTGGCGCAATTCTAGCTTTCGGTGTGGGAACACTCTACGAATTCATTCAAACAATCATGTCATATATGATGTGTCCTGAAGTACATAGCAAAAAGATATGTCATGTTCGTTTGGGACTTTCAATTTTGAGTGTGGCGTTTCTTTTGACGGCTGGAATTGCGATGGAATTCGCAGAAGTGCCAGCTAGATTTCATTGGACTTCCGGAGATGTCGGGTATAGCTATGTCTGTTAAGCTTGTGTAAATTTTCCAGATTGATTATTGAATTGTTTAATTTATCAGATATGCGGCACATGTCACCAGCACAATAGCGGAATGGTGTATGGCTGGATCATTCCTCGTCTATTTCTACACATTCATTAAAGGCTTTCAAACCCTAAAAATGGAAATTGGATTTACCATTCACGATGAGGACGATCTTATTTGTGGATCACGTGACACTTCTGCAAATCGAAAGAGCGCAAGCGAACGAACGCCCTTAGTTTCAAATGGGCCTGGGGCATTGCTTGCATAATGCGTGACATTCTGACGCATCTAATTTAATAACGCCACGACTAAACTCTCCTCGCGTAGGCCGAAGCATTCGCAACTTTGCAATGAGGTTCAAATTCAGTACCAGGGTGGCTTTTTTGTACTTTATGCACATTTCTTCATCATTTCTGCAAAATGCGCCGCCGTGCCAAGATGATTTGCTGTTTTCGATGACGTTGGCTACTAACCGTAACTACGAATATTCTATTTCATTTTGAATTGAAAATGCTGGGTTTTGCATTTGGGGGTTTGGGCATAGCCTTTATACACTGGCCTGGAAGCTGTGACGAAACAGACATTGTCTCCATTGTTACAGTAGTTGCGAGCAGCGACACCTTGTTATAGGCAGCATTGTTGTTGTTTTTGGTTTGGTTTTTCGCTAGACCACCTGTACGCGCTGTAGAGTTTGTGAAGAAATGGATATTACCAAGCAGGAGCTGGAAGAAATCTTCAACGATGTAAGTCTACGTACTACTTTTATCGGGTTACACTGTGAAGGGCGCTGTGCTCCGATTCATCCAGGTACTGCAGGAAATTGTTTGACAGACAGTCTAGTCTGGGGTCTGTCACACTTTTGTAGGGTTTTCATGCCTTTTTAAACTTTACCTCTTGAAATCCTGCATTCATATAATCGAACCAGGTGTCCATTGTTATTAAAAATCTTCCCAACACCTCAAACCCTGTGAATATATTTTAGTATTTATATGCTATGATGACGTGTGTCAGCCAGGCGACTCACTATTCAGATGATTGAAAGACTAAACATTACGAAAACTTGATCGCTAATAAACTTATTACCAACAGTGGAAGAAAGTGTTTGCGCAGCTATACGGACATTCATCTTCTGCCAAACACTTGGGTGAGCATGTGAACAGGAACAAAGTAGATGAATCTTGGTGAAATGAATATGGGTATGATTAAATGGCAGTAAATTTGAATAAGTATCAATCATCACCTTTTGGTATCAGCAGGATTGTTCATACGATATGGCAGTTTCTCGCCACATACATTTCCGAGTATGTTCATCACAGTACTGTTTGCCGCCAGCCCATCAACTAGAAAGAAAATAGTGGACCAGTCTTAATTGCAGTTAGTTATGAGGCCAAACAGTCGTTACCACATACCGATTATCCCGAGGACAATACAGCCTGTCTTGGCTGGTATTTCCGTGAGAAGGTCCATTACAATAAAAAACAGATCGGATGAATCAATCCCAGCTGTCGGATAGATGGCGATAACTCCATCGAGATCTTTATTTGTTACCCCTGCAACAGTCAAAATGACCTGACAGAAGTCACTTAGTAGTGTATAAGCCACTAACCTCGAATGTATGCGGCCAAGATGTGGCTGGCTATTTTATTAGAACTAGACAGGCTTGTGTAAGTTTCATTGTCGTAGTCAACATGTCCAATAATTTCATTTGTTGCAGATTGATACACAAGTTCTTCTAAAAGAAAACAACGACATTAGGATCGTAGGCCTACTACTGATGTGCTGCGACTGATGGACAATACCCTTGATGGTCATCTCATCCAGGATCAGAACTGCATACTTGCCACATTCTTTTGATTTAGGCCCTTTCCTTATGCAATTCATTTTAATTTCAGCCATTTTGATTTGAAAACCAAACTTTCTATTCCCATATGACTTCGTTTTCTCAGAATTAAGAGTTCTGGGAGATGGAAACACTAAAATTTTTTGAAGTAGCCTGTATGATGCCGTTGATTTCGCATACAAGTTGAGACAATATCTGAAAACCAAAATATGAAGCCCCTTCACTGATTTCGGCAACCACCAAAACGAACCTAATAACTGACAGTGGAAATCTTCTCCTATATTTTGAATTTAAATTTCTCAAAGCTTTCTGTTTCCCACCATTCCTTCAAGAAATCGTCTGCACTTGCTATGTCTTCAATGCGTATAATCTCCGTCTGTAATCGACGGTGGATTACCACAGTTTTTTAGAGGGCATTCCAGCTTCAGTGTTGACCACTCATACGATGATTGACATGTTACGTTCGGATTTCCCACAGGATTACGCCCTGTCGAGAGAGAGAGAGAATGATAGATCCATCCGTTTATGCAGGGTGTACTATTTAAATTGTATATTTCCTCAAGTCGTGACAATATTGATTTGCTTGCATTACACTGCTCAACCGGAAGTGGTGTCATGGGGAACACTGTTCCACCGGAATTGGTGTCATGGGGAACACTGTCCAACCGGAATTGGTGTCATGGGGAACACTGTTCTACCGGAAGTGGTGACATGGGGAACACTGCTCAACCGGAAGTGGTGTCATGGGGAACACTGTTTTACCGGAAGTGGTGACATGGGGAACACTGCTCAACCGGAAGTGGTATCATGGAGAACACTGCTCAACCGAAGTGCTGTCATGGGGAACACTGTTCTACCGGAAGTGGTGTCATGGGGAACACTGTTCTACCGGAAGTGGTATCATGGTGAACACTGCTCAACCGGAAGTGCTGTCATGGGGAACACTGTTCTACCGGAAGTGGTGTCATGGGGAACACTGTTCCACCGGAAGTGGTGACATGGGGAACACTGCTCAACCGGAAGTGGTGTCATGGAGAACACTGTTCTACCGGAAGTGGTGACATGGGGAGCACTGCTCAACCGAACGTTTGCAGTCAACTCCTCCAAGCATTACCTCCACTCCACCACGTCAGCACAGGCACTCTTTGCACAGCCCTCCCACCCGTCCACGGCACAGAGAATGTCTTCATCATCCTGGCAAAACAGAAAGATGAAAGAAGGGCGTTGGTGATGATAGGGAGGGCCGTAGTAGCGATTTGAGGCCTTACCAGAGATAGGGTAACACCCCGACACTTTTTGGTTTACCGGCGGTACCTACGTACTGTCGCGGCCCGCCCTTCACAGTGTAACCCGATAAAAGTAGTACGTAGACTTACATCATTGAAGATTTCTTCCAGTTCCTGCTTGGTAATATCCATTTCTTCACAAACTCTACAGCGCGTACAGGTGGTCTAGCGAAAAACCAAACCAAAAACAACAACAATGCAGCCTATCACAAGGTGTCGCTGCTCGCAACTACTGTAACAATGGAGACAATGTCTGTTTCGTCACAGCTTCCAGGCCAGTGTATAAAGGCTATGGTTTGGGGAACGCCAGTTTTCTTGATCGCTTTGAGTTCCGCTCCAGTGAGCAGCAGAGAATCAGATTTTCAGACAAAGGTCGGATACTCGAATTACAGATTATTAGAACTAAATCGTAGCTAAAACGGGTAGCAATCCATGATTCAAACCACAAAAGAACTTTCTATGAATCCATAATCGACTCACGCCGGCAACGTAGAATATAATGATGAAAACATTCGACGGCTACGCACTACGCACGCCACTGAGCTGAAAACTGACAGCTCGTGACTTTCATCACGCGAGGTCTCTCGTCTGCTTGATTGATTTCGGACTTCCTGCTTGGTTGTCGGCGAAGAAGCTTCATCCTGGCGGAGGTGTGCTTTGATTTTTGACTCTCAGTCGGTTAGGTGGGTCGTGACTATGGAGTTTTGGTTCACTCGAGGGCTATCTTTCTTGCCGCTATCTGTCATCGTGTTAACTTACATAACTTTTGGTGTATCGTATACGGTGTCTGTGGCTCGTGGCGATGTTGATCCGGGATTTCCATACATTTCTGACACCGGTGCAAGAAGACCTGAGAGTTCTATCTTCGGACAATTGCTTAACATTGTGGCAGCTACATGTGAGATTACTATAAGCATTACTTGTGTGTCAGCAAATTTTCATCTACTTCGTTTCATTATTTTAGCGATGGCAACTTTGTACGTTCGTTACAAGCAAGTTCACAATTATCTGGTGAAGCTACCTGACCACAAGCTGTCGAGAGTTCATCGTCTAAATAAAATTGGATTATTTTGTGCGGTTGCAATATCTCTTGGAATGTCATTAGTAGCAAACTTTCAGGTATATTTTCTGCTTTGTTGCTTTGTGATAGTAAACACAAATTTAATCCCAACAAGACCGGTACCAGACTGCCAATTCTTCCTCATCTGGCAACTGCACAAATACTTCGCAGGCCAATGGATTTTCTGATGTTATCAACAACCCAACCCGAGGTCGTTACTTGAAACAAATGAAAATTTAGGCCATTGATATATGCCTATCGTCTTTTTCACACTTTGGTTCTATATTTTTGCAGGAGACCAGTGTACTTGGTGTCCATGTTGTCGGTGCATTTTTAGCTTTTGGTGTTGGCACACTTTATGAATTCATTCACACTTATATATCCTACAAAATGCATCCTGAGGTCAATGGCAAGAAGATATGTCATATCCGCCTGTTGTTTTCGGTACTAAGTCTAATCTTTATGCTGACAACCACAATAGCCACCTCACTTGCAAAAGTCCCAGTCAAATTTCACTGGGGTCCAGGCGATGAGGGGTAAGTGACACAGTATAAATGCTAGGAAATATAATTTAAAAATTTTAATTGAGTTTGTAATTCTTACAGTTATGCAGCTCATCTCACTAGTACAATCGCTGAATGGTGTTTGGCTGCATCATTCCTTGGATACTTCTACACCTTTATTAAAGACTTTCAAGTTATTTCGATGGATGTAGAAGCGACATTACATACGGAGACTCTGTATGGTGATGATTTAGATGGCCAAATGTCCGTGCATACTAGACCACAAGAAAGAACGCCTCTGATCGCATAAATATCTGTCAAAATGTTATCCTTCGATCATGGTGGATAGTTTTTGCTGCAAAGAACCTGATTTAAACTAACAAATGGGACATGATTTCTTCTATGTAACTAAAGAGTATTTGCTACCAAGACAACATTGCATGGCAACTGGTAATGAATGATTTTATTTACGTGGCGATTATTTTTCCTATCTTAGAATTTTTGCTTAGTCGATGCATGCTAATGCGTTCGAAGTTATAGGGTGGTTCATTCTTCATATCTCCAATGTTTTCCAATGCTATGTAGCATGACTTTTTTACCATGAATTCTTCCAGTAACCACCTGTTTAGTTCTATGTTTTATATATATTGGTAACTTTTTATGGCATATGTCTAACTGACAACATGTCACCTATGCAAATGAACTTGCGTGTACTAAATTTCCATCTTCTTGACTGAGTTCTATTGAACTATTCTATTGTTTTGTCATTTAGTGACCAACCTGATCTAGGAATGTGATTTCCTTGTCGTCAATTCTCCTTCATGGCGAACCCAGCGATTTAATTGAATGTTTTGACTGAATCATGCCCATTTTATTTATGCGAGTGATTTTGTTTCTTTCTGGGGTAGTTTCGCGCCAACTGGTGACAAGCTGGCCAAAACTTAGCTGAGCTTTTCACCACGCCAACTAGAACCCGGTTGTCGAAGTATAGTCTTCGGCAAGCAGTGGCTAAATGACCGCTAGTCTCGTGCGCGGAAGCTTCTGTGCTACTCTGTGAAGTGTACCGCATCCGCATGGTAGCGTTAATAACACGCAATGTAGCTCTATGGTCAAATGATATTTATTGAAACAACGCTCCTTCAGGTAGTTAACCTCCAACTCGTAACACTGCGTAATTACAAATCATTTATATGTGGATTGTCCTTTAACTTGTCTCGCTCACGGAGTCGTGGTTAGACATAGAAACTGTCGGTAGGTTAGTGATCACAATCCCTATCAAGTGGGATGTGAGCTCAGTCAGTCAATCCTGTTTACCTCACTGTTATCAGCAAGAGTAGAGAGTGTTCCGAATTTTTTCTCGAAACGAACACTATTCTGTTCCAACGTGAAAACTTTTTGCGGAAGTAAATTCATAATTTCTGATGCCAATTGATCGACCGTTCGTGCTCACGGTAATGAGGTGTGAAAATTTCCGCTTAGCCACAAGGCAGCAATATAGGAAAGCAAACATTGATAAATGTAATCGTACAATGTCTAAAGCTGGCGTTCGTAAGTCCGTATGAAAGGAAACGCCTTAGATGGTATATTTTCATAATTCACCCACACTTCCTTCGAGGATTGATGAAGAAGTATCTACCACTGTCACACGGCTTTCTTTTGATAGCCAATCAATCTACGGCTTGCTCGTGACAAAGTCAAGCACTCAGAAGAATCGCCATTTTGAAAAAGATACGTTACCGCTTAGGCAATTTTTGTTAACTGATTGATATAATCACTGTAGAGTTTAGACGGTTGAGTAGGATTAAGCTCGTTTAGTAGCCTACTTTTCTTGCTTTTTGCTTTCCTTACGCGCAGAGATTTTGAGGGTGCAGCTCTCAAATTAGCGACGGACAACGAGCCCTACACTAAATGACTTGAAACAGTAGTAGTAATAGGCCTACTCATGATTTTTGTGAACGCGAAACGAATAGAATTAGACAGAGAGAGATTGTGCGTGTGTGACAGAGAGGGGTAATTTCGTTAAACTGACCATATTTACACATAGGCCTATTCGTAGGCTTTTATTGACTAAGAATTCTGTATTTTATTCATCTTCCGCCAAAATCCGTGCATTTCGTTTTGTTCACTGTCAATGTAAAGCAAGCGTTCGTGTCTCAGGAACTCTGTCTATCATTTTGAACTTCCTTTTGATTTTGGTTAAGTTGGTAATTGACGAATAGCTTCCTCAACTTTCTTCACTCGGGTACGAATTTAATCGCTGCAGTCATGTCAAATGTTCCGGTGCAACCTACACAAATACAACACAACCAGGACATATTTACTTGAACTGTTAGCGAGGAAGGTCTTCCTTTGTATATTTTCTCAGCTACGTGACTTCAGCCTGTATATGCCCTCTTGATAAACGAAAAAGACGAGTATTATTTACACAGATGCGTTGGAACGCCTGTCTTCAACCCATGATAAACGATTCAACCAGGAAACTTGGACCAATCAGTCCTTTCTTGAAATTCTACTACAAGAAGCTGGATCCGTAACCACAAAAATTTGTAAATTGAAAATGTGGCTTGCACATAGTCAATATATGAGAAAAGTGCCCGCAATAGGTATTTAGAGCATGTTGCGTGCTGCCACGCAGGCACGCAGACTGCCACTTCTGCCTAAGAAAATTAAGTAAGGGCCTGAAATCAAATATTGATAACAAAGCATGAGCCAGTCTGTGTAACTCAGAGTCAGCCACACTGTGGTCCACCTGGGACTCTTTTTGATGTGAAAAGATGTCCAGACTCGTAAGATGCCCGTGGTGATTTAAGAAGATTAGAATTATTGCAGTTGTTGCCACATTTACTTATCTCATGCTAATTATAAACTTGCTACATGACGTATAAATATAATTCGCAACATCAATAATTGTCGCATAATCTTGAGAACCTTACAAATTTCTCACATAATCCGCCGAGTTGTATTAGTCTGGAAGGCTTTAGCGTCTGGAAAACACGTTGCCACGTCGATCTTTCTGCCACCGACACCAACATATTACTAAGGGACCTTTCTAGATTTTAGGGCGAATTTTGTGGTGTGTCGTAGACCTAGAATTTCGTTTGTCTGTTACATTCACAATTCCGCAATAGGATGCCAAATATGTGGACCTAATTTTAAATAGATACTACAGTCCAATTGTAACCGCCTTCGTTCGTCAGCTACAAAACCGGCAGGTCGTGTGTTCAAATTGTGACCGCATTATACCAACTACTGTATATTAAAAACGGTATGCGTAGCCTCCTCGCCATAGACATCGAGCACAGTACCGATAGTACGTTGTGATGTGAGTCGCTTGACTTCGATACCAAGCCGGTTCCTTCGGTGCCTCCTCGTCCAGACTGCATATTCAAATCATGAATGCATGATAAATTGATATTGGCCTAATGCACCAATAGTCCTAGTGTGGGTCTGTGCAAAAAATGCAGCAAAAATCGGTTAACGACAAAAATAGTCATCGCCATATTCCTAATATCCCAATACATTACATCTGCGTCATCTAATTCTCACCGGTTTAACCTAATTTCGCGTATATGCATTGGATAAATATCACTGGTGCTTATGTTTGTAATATTATGCCCGCCGTGCAAAACAACATATAGGTTAATCCGATTGAAAGGTACACGATTGAAATTGTCTTCCCAATTTCTTAGATATGCCTACGCTTTAAAATGTACTTTAATTAAAACTTGAAGATTGCAAACTCGTCTTTGAAGTTACCCCTTAAGTAGGTATAGATGCCTATCAAGTGTCGGAAAACATGTGAATAAGCTTTTGTCATTGTCAAAAACTGGTGTGTTGTACATGTTTATTGGCTATCCAAAATCTCAAGAATGTCCAAGTAGGGTGTTCTGGTGCTTGGGGAGGGTTACGTTATGCACATCTTCAAACTTTTCTGACAAGATGACGTATAGGTTCAAGTATATCTACCAACTTTTTTTGCTAAACTGATTGATTGAAAGGAAGGCATACAATCCGATGTGACGTCATAGAATGACGTATGGTGGGCTTCTGAACGTTTAGCTCATGCCTTAATCCTTCCTTAGTGTTGTGTTGTGTAAATTCTTTGTTGGTCGGGGTTGAAAAGTTTTTCCTTTTGTCCGTAACGACTATACGTGTACGCCTTCAATACAAAATGGTATTTCCTTTTGTTAGCATAGGAGGGAAAATTATACAAAATTATGAGGAGAAAACTGCTACTTTAAGCATGCTTTAAAAACCCACCAACTGACTCCACATCTGTGTCAATTGCGGCCAACAAAAGATGACATTAATCCACAGGAAGGAGGAATGAAAAGGTGGGGATATTCCAACTCAAACAATCACACCAAGACTGCTTTTTGTGTCCAAGGAATTTCCTATCGTCCAAGTCTCCCAACTTTGACTTGTGTAAGTCAATATTGCTTGAACCTTGTTACGACATACAAAAAAGATGCGGGGATGACATTTTTACGTCGTGTACAAAAGAGTTACACGCGCCGCCTTACCCCAATCGCGGTGTTTCGGTAAATAACAAGCTGGAGTATTATCGCCGATTGACGAATCGCTGCCACTTGCAAACAGCCAAAGCACGATTAATCACTCGCGCAGTTGCGCATCACTTTTGGAAACTATAAGCAGAGACCGATCGAACTGGTACTTGCGCTACGGTACGCTACGTCAAAACGCCTAGGCGGTAAAATACGCGTTTAAATCAAACAATTAACATTCTTCGTGTGAACGTGACTATCGTGTCATGATGGCTTGCGAATCATTCGCGACGCCAGGAAGTACGATTGTGATGTGACACATTAACGGTCACATATCAAACTATACTGATTGCAATCGCTGATAACTGAGAGTACTTTTTGCTGCAACTTGTGAGAAAGCCACATTGCAACGCTACAGACAACGTGAGTCAGCGAGAGCGCCGTATACGGCGGCGGATCCGAATTCTCCAACTGGCGTGACTTATTTGATACGCGTGAGACGATATTCCGATTACTAGTTGTTGCATAGCGAATATCGTGACGGTATTTTGGTTTTATGTAGTGATTATTTGATCTTAGTGTCGTATAAATTTTCTTCAATAATACATGATTCCTTGTTAGAATCCCACTAATGAGTAGCTTCTGGTATAAAATGACTTGTTCGTGGGTGGAGAGAAAATTCGCCGTCTAACGGGGCACTTGATAATAACAGAACTCTGAGTTACCGGATGTCGCCTCATCAATTTTACTGTGGTGCCTCTACTTGATCCAGCATCATGATTTTGGGATTATGTTCAACCACTGCTCCTCACAGATGATTCACGCAAGCATGGTTCTATGAATTGAAATATGTAGAAATAACTATAGAAATACATCTATATGCCATAGACCGACTGCGACCAAATGCTTTAAGCCTAATGACGCGATGCCAGGCTGACGACACCTTGAAACCCAGGATGACGGCGGACGACAGTTGCGGCGGGACGGTTCTTTAGCGTCAAATTTCGACTTATCGATCCCACATGGATCACCATCCGCTGTCGCAATAGAATGTCAGCGTAAAGACGTGAATGGAGAATTAGGCTCTAGGTAATATAGCCTGCCTCATGGTTATCCATGTATTACACAGGAGTAAATATATGCTAAAAATGTGCATGTGATGTGCGTGTGGTATTCAGGAGTTTGCGCTCCGCTGTTTGCGCACTAGACCTATAACGGTTCTATTACAACAAAAAAGCTGCCTGCTGACTGACCAAATATTACTCAATACAGTATAACAATCCAGGGGTGAAGTGTCGTAAAGTGTCGCAAAATGGCGTTAGCAGTTTGATAAAGTGACAAATTGTCTAGAAGGTGAGGCGAAGATCGCGTGTCGATCTCGAAATTGACCGAGAATTTTACAGGCCTTGTAAAGTGCCACTTATAGGAGGAAGAGGATTGAAAAGGTGTTATTATGTCACGGTGGTCGGTAGCGTGAGCGGCTATAGGAAATTCTCTTTTCTGAAAATAATCGTGCGATACAATTACCACGTGTTAATCCGTTCACCGTCAACAGTAAGCGAGGGCAGCTCCATATACTAAACAGTAAATAGCAGACAATTCAGCGTCATAATCTTCGCAAACAGAATTATATAAACGAGAATATATTGGGCGTCGTGTTGCGTATTGTGCAACACCGCACTCGTATGGCATTGTGGAAAATATCACGCCACGTGTTAACCGTAAGTCCTCGTGTACTGGTACAGTACACTTAATTAGTCAACATATGCCTGAGCCAACATGTGCTGAGTGCTATCAGTGCATTGTGAGTCACTGAGTAGTTGTAGTTCACCAACACGTGTATACCGTTGTGCAACGTGTTGTCGTTTTTAAGGTCGGGATTATAAACTGTCATGTCAATACTTGCTGCTATCAACAGTGATAATGCGATACAATCACGTGTACAGGTTTGTTGTTATGTCCATGACATTTGTTGCAATTGAGTAAATAATAATTACCGGCAACCGGCTTTTCTTCTTACTATGGACATCCCTCTGGCACCCCCGTCGATGGGCGGTCACATCGGATTCAACCGCATTGGATTCGACTGTGAAATTTTACAGAAGATGCCCTTCTCGCCGCAACCCTTACCCGCGATTTCAATGTTTCTCTAGAATTGAAACCCAGGACCTATACCAGTTTCGCGGCTGACGGCCTACCATTAGGTTGTGGTTTTAATCAACCCTGATTAAAACCAGATGGTTTAAACCGGTTTTTTGCTCTTGATATTTATCAAACCCCTGGTTTTTTCGGTTTTTAATGGTTTTTTCTCATTTTTGCCTACCATACTATATCGCCAGCTTCCTGAAGATACCAGAAGTGATGTTAAAAGTATCGAGAGGCAGAAATTTGTGTAGAAAATGCATTGGGGGGTGGGGGGGGGGTACCCAGCAGATGCAATCTTGATAACCCACAGAGCTGTTCCTGTCGATGACCATTGATATGCTTCAATGAGTTTCAGTTTTAGAAGTATAATTTCTTTCCGATGGATATAGATAGAGTATCCTCAAAGGAAAACAAGGCCGCAAACTACTTTTGATTTCGGAGGGGGCCCAATGACGTCATATTCTCACATGATGTGACGTCACATGTCATTGACGGTTTATGACGTCACATATTTATCATCATCATTTACAAACATGGTGAAATAATGCCCGCTAAGTTAACTCAGTAACTGTACTGTACTGCATGCAAGTCGTAAAAGCTCTTGATCACGTGACACAGGAATGTCGGAGGAGCAAATTCCTTTTTGACCCCTCGTGTGTTGATGGCCACCCTGTAGGCTGACTTGTGACTGGTTTGGACCAAAACGTGGCTTCGGTTTACAAGATTGCCTACTGTACAATAAGCTTTTTTCCACAATGCAACCTTGGAGGTTGCCGTAAATTCTCCAAGCGGCGAATCTGGGAGAAGGTGAACGTCCTCTACGAATACAACTTGGTCTCCACTATGGAGTCCCTACTTTTAATAAAAACCAGTAAAAACCGAAAAAACCATGGTTTTAATCAAGGCCTCGGTTTAAAGCGGTTGCGATTTGTTGTAATTTGATAAAAACCACAACCCTACGGCTACCAGTAATCCATGAAGACGGAGTCAGAATGTATTTTTACCGGGAATCAGCGGTACGGCACTCACTAGATCAGTTGTGGTTCATCCAACACCCGCAAAAAGTCCTAATGGCAATAGGATCACACATTAGGTTTACCATGCTTCTTCCTCTACTCTCAAGAATAACAGAAATAGAACGGCAAGGTAGGTTTCCTCTGAGACGGGTCTGAAGTATTTAACGTGCCGCGTATTTGAGATTTATTTGAAATTTAATGCTGCAAATTGTTTTAAATCATGATGTTCAAAACAATTGTATTAAATTGTTACTCTGTAATCTAGCAGTTGAAAATCGCAATAGGTATGCACGATTTCAAGTTATTTTAATCTTATAGATGCACGTTGTATCGCGATAACGCGGCTTGATTAAGATGGATTTTTGTACGGCTCTATCCTAACCAAAGATTTGGCAAAGTAGGACATCAAAATCTTGCTCTATTGAATCAGCGTCAAAATGATCGGCATGTTCTTGAACATCAACGAAACCGCAATACCGGTTTGTACAAAGGTTCTGTTGAAAATATATCTGTACAAATGTAGAATGCAACGTTGATGAAAAATATTTCGTGGTCATTTCTCTATAACTCCTGTGCAAGATATGGGAGGATGACCACATCAATGAATACTTTACGGCTCCCACATTTGGATCTGCTATAGACCAATGATTGACTGAGCGGGTACACTGGACTTACAGATGGAGGTGCGTTTAGTAAAATGTGTATTATTGTACTGTTTTTTGCACACAGACTCACTCACGCGGTCGCGACGTGGACTAACGACCTTACGTGTATTGTGGTGTAACCACTACTGCACGAAGCCGGTCTGTCTGCTGGAATCTTGGATTTTATTTTATAATTATGTAACATGAAGTTTTAAAACATCTCGTGACAGGTATATGTAGCTATGATCATCTCCAGTAATGCTAATCCGTCATAACATGAGTCATATTGGCTCTATACAACATCAACCTATTACTCAGCCCATCGGGAGCTGGCGCTTTTCTGGGAATACAGAATGACACAATAGACATTCATGAAACTTAAAGCGGTCCATAGGGCTATCTCTCTCTTTCTGGGAGTCAGTATCGAGGGAATGCAGAGGGTTGGGATAAGAACAGAGATTAGGGCCATAAATTGGAGATACGAAGTGCACATGTAGTATAAGCATTGTGACCTGGCGTAGGCCTACATCACTTATAACTTATGTTATAAGTAGTTGAAAACGTCATAAGTTTAGAGAAACCACACGATACAAAACAATATAAATTAAGGCAAACACAGAAACACTAATGCAGATGATTGCACGGATCGACATTTTCTACAATCGCATAATTGTCGGACTCGGAGAATCTATCAAATTAACTCGTCAGCGATCGGCAGTCGAAGGGAAACCGCAACATTTTTTTAATCCAAACGTGATTATAGAAATGATAAATATTTTCTGCGATTCGTGATCGCATGGGGAATGATTATTATCAGTCCTCGCTGTAACCTGCGACAGTCTCAATGTCGGCACGATAAGACAAATTATCTACTTTGCCAAATCGAAGCAGACAAGATATTGCCGCAAGACTTCAAATAGCCTATTCTAATTACAGAGAAAACAATTTAATCCACCTAGTTGTACTTGAATGACACAAGAATTTTGATGTTACGCAGTTTTCTTGGTAGATTACGCAGATTCTCACGAATTTAGGATTAGCATTATTGACAGGACTTGAATTGTATTGTTTATGAGGCGGAAATCTCGTAACATTTCACGAAATATTAAAAGTTTTGCTCATTGTCATAAACTAACTGAGTTCATGTACTCTCAGTGTGGCACCATATAAACAATATACAGGACATCGCGTATGTGTCGTGCATCCGGTGTTGGGATATTTGCGATGTTAAGCCTCTCGCTGTTGCACGCATTTTCATTGGTGGGCAATTAAGAATGCCTTGGTCATGAACGTTTGTTTCGGTGTGAAAATCCGACATCATTCTCCTATCTATTGATCTTTTAGACGGTTACATAAAGCATACTGTGCATACTCGGGGTATGCTGCATTCGAAAGCTTGCCCATATACGTGCGAAAGTTTCTAAGCCCGTGCTGGCGTTTAGGTGACTTTCCTGTGCAATGATCGGAGACCCCAATATACTGAAAAATGCAGAGCACATTTCCTGCTCATAGTGCTTGATCTGTAGACTATAATACTATATCGTCTATTTACGCACTGCTCTGTCGCTCCCGATTCCTAGTTGTGACGATGGTGGCGATTTCAGACCGTCGACAGAGCCGCATCAACTTGACACTCAGGGGAGCGGGTGTGGTTGCTACAATACGTGAGCCGTAAACCGGGTATATTTGAATCGAGTAATATACTGTAATATGAGCATTGACCTAGAGTATTTGGCATCTTACAGTCAAGATTATTCTAGACGTTAGAGAATATACTAGTTTGTTGAACTCTCGGGTCTTAGCCGTGGAGTTTCACTGCATAAATTAAGAGCTTGTGTCAAATACAAACAAACAACCAGGCACTCACCGTCAGGGAGCGGAGCGGGTGTGGTTGTTACAGTGGCTTGAGTGGCAAACCGGGTATATTTGAGCTGAGTAATATACTGAACTACGAGCATTGTTTCACTGCATCTATTAACGGATTGTGTCTAATAATTGCATCAAGAGGGGATTCTGCAGAAGCTTGTGTCTTAGAATTGTTGAGACGATATGACTGCATAAAACGTGACTCGTGTGTTCGATTGACAATTCGTGGCGATAATGATTATGGCGTTGTTCCGCGGTCAGATTGAATGTAGTCGTTATTGATGTATCCTCTTCATGTCTATAGGATCATTTTCCATCTAAGTTGTAATACTTTGTTAGTGGCTTGTGGCTGTGAGCCTGCGCCGCTGACGATCTGCGTCTGAACCGATGTTGTGGTAAACATAAATGTCAGGCTAGCACTGTCGGAAATTTTGAGAACAAAGTGCGATTCTGTGCCTAAAGCCGTGTCTGCTAAATGCGCATATCCTCTAGACTGAGCGGCAACACGCTTTGCAGGCATATTTCGCAAATATCGCGCGCTAATTCATTCTTCTTTTCCCGTTCGGCTATACCATATGCCCGTGCATAGGCCCTACGATACAGGAACGTTATTGGGTACTAGGGTTACTCTGGTAACTAAAAATGTTTCTGTCAGGAACATTAAATGGGAGAGAGAGAGAGAGAGAGAGAGAGCGGCCAGCATGTGACTATCGTGTAAAATTCTCGCACAGTCAACCAACCCCATTTGAACCTCCTTGATTAAGAAGTCAGACGCATTATCCAGTCGATCTATTCATATTCAAAGCCGAATTTGCTACACAATTTACCGTGTGATCTATCTGGCAAGAACATTTTAAAATCGATACGTCACTATTTAGAACTTTCCTTTGCTTTTCTACATTCTATCGCATCTTCTGAAACAGTGTTTCAAGTATAATATTCATTATCCAACAAATGTTTAAACAGATGTCCGGAGCATCAGCATTGCTTGGGAGCACGTAGACAAGATTTAAGATCGTGTACTTTAGATTGGAATTATTTACTTTGGGCTGGGACTATGAGTGGCAGCAACATAGGGAAATTTTGTTGATTGTTTTGTACGTGGTTCCATTGCTTTTTGAACTTTGCCGAAAAGAAGTATCTCTGTGGTGGGTATCGTTGACTAAAGAGAAACGGGATTTCTACATTGATAGATATTGATTATTTTGTGTTCAGAGAGAGTCACCACACTATTGGCTGGCAAATACAATTTTTTTGGAAAGGTTATGATGTCAGTATAACACTTATATGATGTTTTGTAGATCGTTTAGTGTATATTGGACAATTTGACTCAATGGACTTCTTTCATTCTTCGACATGATGTGGGCGAACACAACTTGGTATGTTTGTTTATTTTTTTACATCATGACATGGTAATTAACAAATTGTTTACGCTTCTACGAAAAAGGATCTGTGGGAAATTTTCCTGGCTTTCAATGCATGGGAGCGTCGTAAGGTTGTGTTCCAGCGTCTACGTCTTGAGACGTTTACAACAAATCGGCCTTCGATTACCTTTTCGTGCATTCCTTAGCGTTGTAGCTCGGTTGTAAGAGCTTGTTTCCATTGTGTTATTTCTAAAGAAATTGAGAAGAATGATTATTCCCAAGTGCCGGCCTTTCTTATGGGAGGTCTTTTAGATAATTCCGACAATTATCTTTGAACATACAATAGCGTTAAATAGGTAAAGTTTAGGAAGGAGGAGATTAACCCTTTGTATTTCAACTATTAGCCACTGGTGAATCCTTCAAATTGCCAAGCGCTTAGCAGTGCTTCGACGAGTTTGTATGTGTGCGTGTGTGTGGTATTTAGAGGCATTGGTGTTCAGCTACCAGAGCTTTGCGCGCACCAGACCTATAGGCAGCAGTTCTACTAAAACAGGTTCATTGGCATTAGGACCCTCCGATCACCAGAATCTCTAAAATTCGATAATGGAGAGCAAATGAAAATTTTGAATTTAACTTACAATAATTAAGCTAATTTCTTCAATGTCTTTGATAAAATCACTTAATAGTACACAAAATTGTAATTCAAATAAATAACCAAAAACGGGTGCAGATTATGCTATTTATTTTTCTCATCACACTGTTTGCGTTCGGCGACCACTCTTGACAAAGTTACATTTGAAACTTGTACAAATGGTCTTTGATATCAGTAATCTGTAACGCAAAGTAGCGAAGTGTCTTGTTTGACATCGTGCTTCGATCAACAAATCTATAAAACTGTCGTAACTCAAAGGAATAATGTATATCTCTTGTCATATTTCTTTTGCATACCACGAGACAGTGTCCTTTGTATATACCGAAAGGAGTGAAGCGAGGATACATCAATGTTGTGCCGCATCTTCCTAATTACAATATTCTTTAATGAGAGAAAGTTCTCAATTTATAGCTCCTCGCGATGTTGACTATTCGAGTCTAGCGTTGAAATAAGGCTTAGTACACGACCACAAGATTCCTCTCCCTTTCAGTCCTTGCACTGGGCAAATTCGTTCTGTCAACTGGGTGAGACATGTAAAACGTACAGCACAAATATACAAACCCGTAGTGGCGGTCTGGTACGTAAAACCCATCGCGGCGGTACACACCATATCACACACACACACACACACACACATGTCATGGCGTCATGAATTCGGTCGCATGAATCGAGTTCGGAGTATATGTCAAATGCACACGTCAGTTATATATTTTGAGTGGCGCACAAAACTATGAAGTACAAATGTCAAAAGTTAGTAGGAGTGGAAACTTACCCGGTCATAGCAATGTCATTTTATGCTCTCTGAAACGGTTAAATAGTAAAAAAGTGACCCCACTCAATCTAACAAAAAGTGCGAATACCGTGTAAACTGTGACAAGTAAGTAAATATTGGCAAAATACTTAAAAATATTCACAGACATTGCGAAAAATTCAAAACAAATTGTTAGACAAAAGAGAATATATGGATTTATTTGATTCAAGCGAATTCCGACGAAAAACGCGGAATATAGGGTGCTTCGTTATGGGTCAGTGGCATCGATTTAGACACTCACACGAAACCGAAACATTGCCTGTCGGCGAGCTTTCATTACTAACATTAACAACGGTCCAGGTAGGCTACAGGTGTTGTCGCAAGTTTTTAAGAGCGTGCGTAACCGTAAATAAACCATATTTATCCGTAACAAAGGCTCAGCCAACGTGTCAAGAGGTTGATCTACCAAGGCATATGACTTCATTTACCAGATAATCAACCGCCGTGTTAATAATTGCACTAATTAACATGATAAACGCGACGATAGCGGATCTCACCAAAATGAAATGATGTCACCAACGAAATTTGCACCCGGCAGGAGTTCGACCATATTGTACTGGACGGATCTTCTCCAGGTCGCAATCCCCGCGAATTTTGATTGGCACCCCGTGACCACACATCGAATTTTTACCTCATTATTCCACTGTAGGGGGATATTTTTTAGCTTTCGGACTCTTTCCACCGGCCTTGCGCACAGCTGAAATGCTCACAGGCATCATAAACTATGCATTGCCAATCGCGGAATTTCGCTGGTCAGACAGCTTCGCCACCTCGATACTCGAGTACAGATGGCCATTTCATCAATTCACTATCAAGAATGATACTCCAGATAGGCTTTCTCTTCACAATCATTTCATTTCACATAATCGAAATATAGTCACGCGCTCCTGAAGTGGTTTAAACAGGCTCTACAGCTGGCAACACGCGAGCAAAACGCAAAAAAATGTTGATAACACCTTTTGGAGTATCTCTGCTCAGCTCTAATATGTAAACAGACTATAAATTCAGAAATATTCGTCGCAGTCAGTCAGTTTGTCGTGGTCACTTGCTAGGTTAGTACTCAAAAGCCGCAGAGTCAAGATGAGGATATTTCATTAGGCCCTACGTGTGTAACGCAGGGTGACTTCCGTTTAGGAAGACCTTGAATGCGCTATCGAGACCCGTCGAGACGGAATTTATGAGCTTAGCTTCGTAGGTCAGCTGCACAAATGTACTACTTTACTCACAGGCCAGTCAGAGATTGTGGGATTTGAGGTACAATATAGTACAAACGTTAGCACAGTTGCGTCTTCCGAGGCACGGAGAACGACGAGGGTTCCCGCTTGCCGGTTGCCACCGCGGAGAATATTCTGCACGGTGACTGATCGCTCAGGCCTCCAAAGGTCTGGGATGGGGTCAAGCAAGCATATTGGCGCCAAGAAAGGGTTATATCGTCAAATTTGACCTCGATTGTCGACGGTGTGTAGTAAGTGAAGGGGATAATGGAGTTAGTTCAAGCCACGCGACGTTTTGAAAAGTTTTCATTTTTCAGTTGAGCCATAGAATATTGCGGCCTTCACGGGTTAGCGAAGAGAATACGATACCAGGTGTTGGCGGATTTTTCTGGGTTAGAAAAAAACAATGGAAGAATCAGAGTTAGGCTTTGTGCCGCTGGCTTGTTCCAGTCGTGTGCACGTGTGTGACAACACAATGACAATGTTTGAAAAGTACACTATGACACTCTCGCGTTACTTTTGGATCGAGTCGCGGAAGTAAACTGTTGTAGGAACAAGGGTTTGTGCTGTAACAGTCACCCTAGTGTGACGAAACAAAAGCGGTGACGACAACAGCTCGACCTGACGTCTGCTATCGCTACAAACCTTCAGTCGGTGAGAACAGCAAATGTCTGAGTGCTAGCAGATCAAAACAGTATTGAATACTCTTGGTAGATCTAGTTGCGGATGTACGGATGTAAATAGTTGTAGGACGAAGGCTCTGTGCTGTTACAGTCACCCTATTCCTCTACGACGAAAGAACAGCGGCGACGACAATAGCACAGAGCCTGTCGTCTGCTGATATGCAGAATGCGCAGCGCGTCCGAAGAAATTGTAGGCAGGAAAGCATTGAGATTGCCGATAAGAATAGTAATTGGTGAGTAATGTAGTTGATTGTTGATATCTACTGTGTCTGATCGAGGTGCAGGCCCTGAAAGCTTGGGAAGGCATTTCTAGCTAAACTGGAACTGAGGCAGAAGTTTAAATTGTCGACTGCGGTGACGCTATACTTTTATCGATATCTGATCGTCCGCCATCGTCTCGACTACTTACTTGTGTGATAGTTTTTATATGTCGCTTTAGTTAGCCACGCTAATCTCATCAAAAGGCTCTCCGTAGATTTCAGAGTGGTGGCTTAGGCTTAGGTTCTACCTCTCTGCAACGATGTCATTGACTTACGTACTACATTCTACCCTTTTGCGCCAAATACTTGCGATCGTGTATTCGTGTGTATGATCATGCGAGAATATCGTCTCATAGCGACGCAAACAGCCCGGAGGTGAAATGCGCCAAGTTGATTTATACATAATCCATTGATGCTGTGCCACACCCGCATTTCTTGGTAATATAGCCTATACATATGACTCTGGCATCTTGCTTCGCGTATATTGCTGTAAAGGCCTGTCAATATGCGCTTTTACCCAACAGAGGCGGATAACGTGATTAGTTTGTGCGGTAGTATATTGAAGCAGCTGCCAGTCTAGACAAATGCAGTTCTCTGTCCTCCACCCGCCTATGTTGGAATCCACACACAACTAACCACCACGAGAATAATCATTCGTAAATTCTCGACTCCCCGTTCAACGCGCCCATACCACACTCAGTCAATAAATAGTGGTCGCGGAAATTAGGATGGAGTTTAATCCGCTGTATGCACAGGTCGAGCTACTACAGTAGCTTTTTAAATTTAACAAAGCAAAGTTCCCACTGAGCCTAATCAAAGCGAATTTCAACGTCGCCATTCCTTCAAGCAATTCCAAAACGCGACATTAGTCTCGCCTAAATATCCCACGCTTTTGTAATTAATCGATTTCTGCGATTGTGCTTTTGCAGCAGACGCTAGCCCTCGTTGTAGGCTACTGGAGTTATAGCAACCTCGAGTGAAATTTTTCGCGTTTATGGCAACGGTATGCATCAGAATATGATACGGCTGTTGAAGCGATCGTCCATTTTGTGAGAACACGCGTGAGAGAGAAAGTTCGTGAGCACCTTGTATTAGTTGTTTTATATTCAGTTGTCATGCCTCGGCGTAAAGTCTTGTCACTGCATCAGACACTGCATTGGTTCAGATATAGCTGGGTAAAACAGAATAATTCTTTGCTTTTGCTACCCTTGTATATGGAAATATTGGCGATGTTTTTCAAAAATAAAAAAAAAGCTGCATTTTATAAAGCAGCGATGGGTTGAAGCAGTAGTGAGTTTCAAGTGACATTGATTGTGAGTATTGGCAACCGTTTAGGCAAATCTGAAAGAGTTCAGTGTTTTTGTACCAGTTTGTGTTGATACTAGGTGCGTACTGCACACTCAAGACGCGGGTTTGACAAGAGCATCGAGAGTAACTGATTATTCGGCCGGATGATTGCGCGTATCTATACGGTCTCGATGCTACATCGTAGCCGGTGTTTCGCCGTCGATGGAACATTGCGCTTTCAAGTCGCTGCAGAGAAGTTAGGTTGAAATAGCGGTGAACGAGGTTATAGATTCTCTGAAGTGAAGAGTATAGATTAAAGTGCTAATTAATATCCTTCAGAAGCTTTTCGGCTTATATCATGTAATCCAGCCAATTGGTAATCGAAGATGCTGCATAAAACTGACGGAAGTCATTCAGTAAATGGTAGACATAGTTACGGGTTATTAAACCAGACAGCTTTCCACACATGTGCAAGCTTCCTGCATTTTCAGAGCGAGGTACTGACCGGGTTGACGGTTGTGCTAGTTTTATTAGTTGCTGTCTGTACCTACGCTGTATTCAGTAGGTTGTTATAGCGCGTTCGGAGCATTTGCTACTGCTCCAGCACCCATGCGTCTGAGGCACTGGCTAGTTATGCTATATTTTCCAGATCTTGATTGCGTCTTGCAATAAAAAAAATCCGTATTGGTGCGCTCTTTGATTCAATAAGTAAAAAGTCAAACATATCCAAAGCGCGCGTCAACCACCCGTGAAAATTTCACGTCGGTGATAATCTCCGATCTCGCCTAATGCAAGAGCAAGACTTTGGTAGCTTTTGGACTTTTTTGAATAAACTGAGACTGAACAATTTTTTTGTGAGGTTACATTTTCTGCAACCGTCTGCTTTTATAATTGAAATAATATCATTATACTGAATATTCATAAAAGCATGAGTGTGTATCAGTTTGTCAGTCACTAAACGAATCATTGAGATGAAATTGCAAAGACTTCTTCTGATGCGACTTGAGCTAACCAGCAAAATAATATCGCCAGGAAAGGGTTTCAAAGCAATTTATATCCAGTGAATATGCCTTCAACAAATTAGGTCTACTATCAAAATCTCTGCGCTGCTTCCTACCATGGTCATCGCGACGTAGATATTAGCAGATTCCGTAGACATGACGGGAT
Organism: Botrylloides violaceus; assembly: GCA_030412335.1. NCBI lineage: Eukaryota > Metazoa > Chordata > Ascidiacea > Stolidobranchia > Styelidae > Botrylloides > Botrylloides violaceus. The sequence continues at coordinate 275,900 of JASFYC010000709.1, forward strand.
AAGGGATAAGGTTTATTCATGGCTTAGGCATAAAAATGTAACTGTTATCTGATATCTGACCTTAGCCAACAAATTGATATGTTTTGTGATACAGTATGCTGGTTGTGTTGCCAGCAGCATTGTCGCAAGCACAAGAAAAATTGTATATATGACAATGGTGTCTTTGTAGCTAGTTTCGGTTAGGAATATTGAAGTCAATTTTTCAACATCTATCGCGATATTATATCGTCTACTATTACTAGATTTAGCGTTGAATTACTTGTCAAGAATTCTGTGAAGGTATCTGCGTAAGGATAGCCTCGCGATTTTAAGCTGATGGAGAGATTACAACCATTTTCGGCCAATTTCTACCACTACGCCTAAAGAATGCGTTCACTTACGAGATACGCACCGCTATGGTACATGACGAAATGATAAGTTTCTTGAAATAAAATTTTCTCTTTCTTGAATCGAAGCTGCACCTATAGTTATAGGCTCACTTATTTCATCCTGGGCGACTAGAATGCCTATTTAGTACGTATCTACTTGTAGTTTTGAGATACTTCCTGGGCTTTACTTGCATTCTTGCATTTTTGGAGTCTATCGCATATGGACCTAATAGTCCCACTTTTATGTACTTTCCATATTGATTTGGGAAGCAACACTGAATGCTTAGTTAACTACTCCTCGCAGAGTTCAGAGCAGACCAAAGTATAACTTCACTACTAATTACTAAGGGCAATCAATCACTGTACGGTATCTAATTCGATGTTATACTAAAGTTTGGCCGCACGACATTATCTACATATCAAGATCCAACGCTGAGATTATTATAACAGCGTACGCGTATTTCGTAAACGATATTATTTTTTATTTATCAGAAGTCAGAGGTATCCAACTTACCTAAGAATGCTTGCAGTAAATTTTCGAAAAGTTGTATGAAGTTTGACTTGAAGAATGCTGGATTTTGATTGAATGTAAACTTTCAATACCACTGTGCGAGGGTTGTAGAGTCTGATAAGATCTCCCCAGTAGCAACATGAGATCTAGGATGTGATTTCAGGCGACACGCGGCAGTAATCCAGGTTCCTGCGTTTAACCCTGTTAATATCTATGAAACCACGAGAATGCATCTCGAGGGTGGTGGGTTGTGGGGACAATGACGCACCAAAAAATCAAATTAAATCGCCATTCCATGTTACCTAAACCTATACCTGTGGGCTGTAGGGGTCGGGGTGAACGGAAAAAAGTTAATCCAATCCGCTTCGGCACAAGACCCGGCACAAGAGTGTTGCATGGAATGTGCCCATATTTGTTGTCTGTAGAGAAAGGCTGTTCCTTTTTTCCCTGACCAATTAAAGATTTTTTAAAACTTTATGTGTGAATTTATATCCAATGGACCTGTATTACGTTAGCAATGGAATGCGGTTCGTAGAATCTCGCACAAGGCTCACGGTATGACTACTGGCTCGCTGCTCAACTCAGTTCTGTAAAATCTGTTTTTATATAGCTTAATGCATATTGTTGTATTGAAATGGTGCTAACAGTAGCACGTTGCATGACAATAGTCTCTTGAACTAATCTCTTGCTCAATCTGCGATAAGTCATGTCGATTGCATAAGGCTATTGAATTTATGATCATATATTTCTATAAATGTCGCACTACTTTATTTGTTGTCAATTAATTTCTAATGCAAATTTGTGGTTTGGTAAGTGAAATAGCGTGAAATCGACATTTTTATAGCATACAAATGAATGTGAGCCACACCATCTATTCTTGGAACGTATATGCCGAAAAAGTTATAGAGTTAAATATTGAACATATTTAAATACTCACAAAAGTTGTTTAGAAGTAACGCAGATTACGCTTGATAGCTTCTACCTACCCCATATTTTGATAAAGATCACAAAACAACAAAGTTTATTTTCGAAACATCTAGTTTTGTTAGGTAAACATGGCACGTGACTCCTTGGTGAGAAAATGCAGCTGTGAGGTTGGCTTGTCTGTGCCAAGAAATCGAGATACTCTGTCGAAGTTTATAGTACCGGTAGTCAAAAAAAAAACATGAAATGCAAGGAAAGTGATTTTTTGGATGTGAAGAGTGTAGTGGAGCCGAATATCAATAGATATTGTAAAGAAGATCACCACAGATTCAACATGTATAATATAACATGTTCTAATTCTCAATAAACTAAGGTTGGACGTTAAATCTGTGGTGATCTTCTTTACAATATCTTATTGAATGTGGAAATTCCCTATATGCATTATTGTGGATGGTCCGTTTTATAGTGTTCGTGCAACAGGTGCAGTTGATGTCCCTGGTGTTGATAACAATAGAAGGAAATAGTGTTTAGTGTTGGGAGCGAGAATTTGAGATTTCGAAACGTCTCAATGGTGTTGATTTTCGAAACTTTCGTGACGATCCCGAACGACCCTTGGCGTTATCAAAGTGACGTAAAGTAGAGTTTCTATTCGTATAAGAAGGAAGGCAGAGCGGATTCCCGAACTTTTCTAAATGTGTGAAATGGGGCTTTTACATCCGTAGGGCAAAGGCTAAACTACTGTGAAATACGGCAAAATACTTATTTTTCAAATGCCGCAGGGTTGGCTTTGGTATTGAAGACATTAGTTCTGTCATGTAAGCAAGAACTTTTCTATGTGCCAGGCGAGAGGATATAATATAGGCTATCTACTTGTATAGCCTGTCACGTCGTCTAGCGGATGATCCAGAGGTGACTGTTGAGGGCACTGAAGTGTAGTGATGAGTAGGATGCAGATGCAGGAGTGACCCGCTGGTGGCTAAGATAACTTTGAGTTTACGTCATATACGCCAATTCGATGCTTGATTTAGATATGCGATATTTCCGGTTTATAGCTCGGATCATAATCGCAAACCGCAACATGCCGCACTCCACCGATACTGGCTACCAAAAGCAGAGAGGAATGAATATAAATTTTAAAGCGGTCAGGAATCGTTCCTCCCGATCAGGTGGCGGACATTCATAATACTCGTCCAACTGAACGGTGCTTGTAAAACGGCAGTTGTGATTCGCATTTTAAATGAATTCGGTTTAACGTTTGTATTCTCTCCCAACGCACCATCTCGATGCTCTACGGAATGCGGCGTGAATTCTCGTGACGTCATATTTGATATTCGATAAAGAAATTATAGTATGAAAGTAGCTGTAATAGCATTTTATAACATAGAATTCGTCGCTAGTTGATGGCGATTACGAGGAAATCGTTCTTGCCACATCACAGACCCGCGCGATACAAATGACTAATGTCATCGTTCAGAATATCATCAAAAATGCGAAATCGAAGCTCAAAATCACTAGTCTTTGTGTCAGTCATTGTCAGGTGTGTGCGCAATTATGGAAACAACAAAAGTGTAAGATGCAAAAGTAGAGTTGATCGATCTACCCCGAATCAAATCATCATATCCCTATAGTACCATATCGCTAAATGGGTTTCTTGGTATAGTGGTAAGGCTGTCGGCCAGGAAACCACTATGTAGGTAGGGGTAAGTGGGCGCTTGTCTTCTATAGCATACCGCAACTTGTGTGAGTCTGTGTATGTGTAAATGCATAAACATAAATCGAATAACGACAACATAAATACAGTGCTATCTTTCAATATCTACAAGCCTACCAAACCCCCGCATTAACATCGACAACAGGACATAGGATAAACTTTTACTCGTGGGTAATTAGTGATGATTGTCAACCTAATTAGTAAATGATTGGTTCAAGCAAATGTTTGACAGACTCATCTCTGTGCTCGTCGCTGATGTATCAACGCCTGATTTAAGCGCGTGGCATCTTCACAAAATGGCGTAAAGACGGCCAATACAAAAGTTAGCTGTATAATAATTACTCGATTGGAGAAGAAGAGTTACACCATTTATATCCATACACTCTTAGCAGCATATGAAATACTACTCCATAAGATTTTGACTAGACTATTGTCCCATTGCATGAATGTACTGTATATACGAATGTTTGACCACCATTGGAAGCCAACTACCCATCCATCCATCTGACTGAGATATTGCCTATGGCGTTTGCTTCCGCTGCTGTAGGTAGAATATGAATTCTGGTAGTGTTGTAATTGCCAACATGTACTTCGCTATGACATTTGGAATCGACTATTAGTCATCAGATGACTCTCACGGTGATTTGCCATCCGTTTTGTTGTTGTACACTTTTGGATGCGGTATTTACGAAGGACTTAGCCCATCAAAATGCCATTCCACGTGTTGGAAGGTTTTCATAAAATTGTGTTGCTCAGCTACGAGGATAGCGCGCGAAGCCGCTAGTGTTGTTACCGGTAATAGTCCCTAACAGTTGCCCGCTTGCCACCACCGGTAAGGATCTCATCTACACAAGGGCCAGTGGTCTCTTATCGCTACTAAGCAACAACGAATGCATCTCCATTGTGATATCCTGGTTGGATGACGCCATACTATGAGAATGGAGTAGATATATCGACGATGGATCGCTTTTTTATGCGACATTAATACCATATGTAGCGACCAGAATCATCCTTAGATTTTGGGTAAAAATAGCATTTCCTAATAAATGCCGCAATAGCGGTTTCAAGCTACAGACCATTCGATTTTGTAGATAAATACTGTGCTACGGTCACGGAATCAAACTAAATGATACCATTAAAGACCCCTAATTATTCCAAAATGCTATGATTTGATGGTGCGTTTCTCGTGCCATTTCAAAGTATTCTAAAAATATAATGGAACAAACCAACACCAACTGACCACAAGGAATGAGTAATGTCCTATTATAGTAGTTGGCATTGGCCTAGTATGGTATTTAAAAAGTCAGTACAGTAATTTTTTTGGCAAGACCGCTAACGGGCAAAATTTTGCGTGAGACGGTGGGGATATACTAGCGTAGTGACAAGACATAATTTTGTAAGGGTGTTTTTATACACGGGAGGTATATAAGCAGAGCAAGGTAGCATACTCGTACTGTAGTCTAAGACCTCCAATAAGTCCGGTATGAAGGGATGCGTAAAAAATCTTGATTCTAGCAAATGCATTCAATCGAAAAATGCGTTAAACTGCGAGGAGCTGCTCCATGTGTTTTATGGCCAAAATCTGGCATTCGCATTGGCGCAGTCTGAAAGCGCTAGGGTTTGTACTCGTGTAGTTGTGTATCAATGGCCACATATTCCCACAGCTTATGATGCGTAGTCACACATATAACTATGTCCGCGATCGAGATTTATGATGAAATTTCATTTTTGAAGGTGTGGGTGAGGGTGGGGAGTGGGAGTGCATGTGTTCAATTTGTTCATATCCCGCGGGTACAAAAACGCAAGACATGGTCACGTTTGTGTCGGGATTAGTGTTGTGTTTTTTCTGGCGTTGCTACTTCGCATGCGGACATATCGGCAGTGCAAAGCAGCAATTGTTCAATTCAATCAAAATGGCTTAATTTTTATGCTGTTTTCGTGAAGTAGGATCTAATCGTAAGTTCGTGATTTATCAGCTAAACAATCATTAGGTTTACGCTATGATTATCGGATCTATTTCCATTTGAATTCTTGGTAGCGTAGCTTTTGCTTACCGCAAAGAAAGACAAAATTCTGAAACACGAATCAGATCGACAAGAAACGCCCGCGAGGGAAATCGAAATGACAAAAATGGAGGACGAAGCAATCTCAGGGGAAGGTAAGGTTACGTCCCGTATGATCACTTATCGTACAGTTGAAAGGGGGACGTTGCAGCTAAAAAGTCGTTGATTTCTTCAATATGCAATCAAAGGATCAGTGGGAAAAATTGTGCCGCGCTACAGTTTGACAAGTTCGTAGTGCTTGATTGCTTCAACGTTTCCCTGTTACGGGTTATAAATCATGCTGCAACGTCACCCTGACTTCAATTTGAAATTACTTTTGGATGTGTTCGATCGCACAGTCCAAGCGAATGGACTAATCCTCATTCGGGCACTTACCGGACGTTTCTACGTTGTGAAGTAACAATCGTGAAATCGACTACCTCAGTATGACTAAATGTGTACTATATTATAGAACTCCAGTGTTTAGGCCTGTTTAAGAAAACTGTCACGCTCATCAAGACGTTTTGAACAAAACGCGCGATAGACCAGTTAACCGGTAAGTGTACTGTAAAGGCCTGCAGTAGATTTCGAATTCAGGCACTGGCCTATGGTATTATTAACTTTATTCACGTATAGTACAATGACGGATTTCGACGAACAGTATATTGCAGTCACCGTAAATGGTACGTGGTAGTATTATAGTATATACGGCTGAAGACCCAAGCGGTGGGTCGGTCGATCGGTCGCACCTCGCGAGTTCATGTCCGATTTTGTATGTCGTGATTACCTGCCATGCTCATTCAAAGCGCTTGCGAATGTTGAAACTTTGCAGATGCTCACATATCGGTATTTTTATTGACATTTGTCCCATGCTCTAGAATCTAGATGATAATACAGTACTGTGACGTCTTTCATTCAACACGCAAAGCCGGTCTTTATAGTGAGAAACTTTGGCATTCACTTGACAAGTCCACCGCAATATACGCTTGTCAGCAATATGGAATGTACTTAAACCTAGCACGAGTGTTCCGAGCCTAGGGATTCAGCTTTTGGCATAACTAGTAGAAATGAAGGTTATTTTAATCGACGAATTGGATGAGCGACAATCTCTCTTCAATCCAAGCCAGACTGGATTTCAAAGATTAGTTCACGACCTTGTCCGAGTCATTGATAGTTCACGCGTATAAAACGCCGGAAAGCATACGAGCTAAGCTGATTCGTCGACAGCTCAGCGCACACCAGTCGACTTCTATCATCATTGATACCGCAACAATATCCGCCGCTATACATCCATCACATATTTAGTTGTCATATCTTTAAAAGGGTACAAAAAGAGAAGATTTGGCTTGCATTAGACCAGAAAAGCGGTTGAATTCCTACTGTTTTGATTAGTATGTAACATGCACTGTACTGCATTTTACTTGGAAAGGATTTACAGTACCGGTATAAAATATTCGCGAGTTCCACGAACTTTTAGCTGACGTTTATAGTCTTTAGGCAATTAAACGATATTTGGCATTTAGCATCCGATTTAACTTCAACGTAACAGATAACATTCATCCATACTTGGCGAACGAGGTCACAACGTGTTTTCAATACTAAAATATTACGAATTGCGACAATCATCCGGTGAGCAATATCGCCCAAAAAGTCTTGTCCCCATACTCCTTCAGTTACGCTATTGGGGAAAAAAATCCCAAGGAGCTGGTCTGCTGAAACTATAGCAACACTTCTGTACATCTGAGCAAACACGGTAAGATTTTTTACCGTTCTTCACCAACTGATAACACTTTGATCAGCGGCGGTATTTGTGTGTGATGTCACAATGGTGGTGTTTACTTTATATTGAGCGTCAACAATGTTTCGTTTGTCGTGAGCTGTGTACGGTTGCCATATTGAAACGTCACCGGCTTATACATTTGTTTACAGAATCTCTAAACTGAAACCAAGAGAACTTAGTCTGCGATATAAATTTGTTGGAAGTGTACTCCAAGTAACAGAGAAGGGTCTCAGTAGCATCGCTAGTGGTTTAAGTTTCGCGCCGTCGGATTTACACGGAGAAAATTCGTGCAGTAACTTATAGGCTGACTGATGCATTACGCCACTTGTGGAGAGGCGTTGGCATAGGCGCTTGGAGATTCGGTACTGCTCCGCGCTTGCGCGAATTGACGTGTGCGTGTAGTCTGGGTGATCATTCGACCAGGGTGAGGTCACGAAGGCGATTCACCTACTAACATCTCCGATTTTATTTCGGCAAATTTACAAAATCCTTTGCGCTCTGTGAAGAATGTCTATTGGAAAATTTGTTGAGTTGACTGTGATGATTCTATGTTACAGAATCTAAAGTCGCCGTCCCGGAATTAGATGTGGCAAATGATGGAAGCGGAGAGGCAAGTTTTCCAGAACGACGGCCACAAAACATAAAGAAAGACTCTGTACCACCGACTATCTGTACATCGTGCAATGAAGATATTCTAGACAAGTACTATATGAAAGTTGATGATCGATGTTGGCATGAAAGTAAGTAATAAACAACACTGCAGAGAAGTCTATAATTTTTTTATCTCGATCATATGCTATCCTCACTCCTCATCAACTGTTCTGTAACTGAATGAAAATTTTCTATCTCTGCCGCTATTTTGTCCACACGGCTTTTATCATCAGTGTTTTGTAACACGAGTCGCAACGATGTATCATATTTCTGCAGAATGTGTTCATTGCGCTGGTTGTCAACAAACCTTCACCGAATCTTGCTTTTCAAAAAATTCCAAACTCTACTGCAAAGAATGCTACAAACAGTGAGTTATCGCATTTTCGTTGATATTCAGTTTTTCAACTTTACATTATGAAGGAACTGAGCTCCGGAAATTGTAGAATTATTTGCTTAGATGTATATTGGTAATAGAAACGTGAATTTCAATATTCAACCTACATCTGCCAGTACGTCTTGTCTCTAGTCGGTTGCAAAAGTACAGGAAGGAAAGAAGTGTTAGGAATTTGGTGATCGCAATTCTAATCCAAATAGCGACTATATCGGAATCGCCAAAGTCAATACGCATAAATAAAACGCGTAATTTCGTTTCGCCGCCATCGTTCCATTCACTAAGAAAGCAAAAGTACATATCAAATTTAGTAACAGCTTAGGAAATTTTATGTCATTTCACAGCTGATGAACTTTATGGTTTATGTTTCACCTCTTATTGGAATTCCGCCACAAGACCTATAGCCGTATGTTAGTAAGACAAGCTACGTGATAACAGCAACTTATTTTCTCTTACTCAATGTTGCACGGTAGGGAAATGCTTGAGATCAAAGACCCGAAACAAAATGAACAGGTTGCCAGGCACAAATAATTCATTGCCGTTGTGTATTTCTAGTAGCCACTTTATTGAATAAGACAAATAAGACGTGGAATTTTTGTGTTTGCTTTGTGTCGCATTTTGCATTTCTATTTTAAAGATGATTTATTCACAATCCAGACTTCGTTAACTGTCATTGTCGCAGAATAACGGAAAAGCTTCATTTCGAATTGGCTCCTCAAAGGGGTATTGCCCGCGGTCAGAAATTCCCGGGTGTTTCGCACGCCGCTGAACCTCGTTCTTTTCCGCCGATGTGATTTCTAATCCTAGTGTAGAAATTTTGTTCTGTGCCAGAGAGTCACAGTTCCGTCTAGTCGTGACTAAAGATAGTATAAATGATACATTTCCTAATTCCTACTTTGTGGTCCGCAGACCGCCATGCCGACTTGAAATCCAGTTTCGGAACGAATTTAAGTATTATGAGAAATCAGTCCAACTATCGGCTCGACTGATTTCGTTAAATCTATCCCAAGCGCGTTTCGAAATAATATGTCTTGAATCGACCTCATTCTCCATAAAAATAGGATGTAAAGAATCAGTGGACTGCCTGGATGAGGGAGTAGCGCTTTTGACTTTGTTTCCAAATAAACTGAGGCTGGGCATTAAATTTGTGGTGACATTTACTCTTTTGTCCAAAGAATGTTTAGCGTTTGGCATTGTTTGAATCCGAAACTCTGCGCAATAACAATGGTGATGTTACTCACAAGATTCTCCCATTAGTTGTCACATAGCTCAATTTAAGACAAAGAAAGTTACCATATAATTAACATGAATATGTGCTGTAATTACGGCCTTCCCACTGGCGTCAGTCACGTCAGGATCGTGCGTCGTGGTAGTGAGATTAGCTTCACTGCTTTAACACCCTAAGCCTACCGCAGTCTAACAATTTTCCCTTTGACCTTGGCATTTTGTTAAGAGTAATCCTCGATTGTTTACCCACAACCAAACGCGACCGCACTTGAAGTAGATACCGATGCACTAGTTGAAATATGAGACCAAACCTTCGGCATGGTTATCCAACGGCGGCCATACCACCGAGAAGGCGAAGCTTATATTTCGATGTCAGTGTTTAGAACTTGCGGCCGTGAAATTGACCTTTGCAGAAGCTCAAACAGTTGAAAGCGTTGAGAAAGTTTTCTCATTGTAAACCTCCCTAGTTTTATGGTGATCGGACTTTCTGAGATTAGCACGGAGCTATTTCTTAACTTTCCCAAAATAGCTTTGAAACTGAGGCATATCCAATTTAAACTGTTGATGTTAAGGGTATATGTTTACCCCGTATATGCACGACTAAAAGTTTTTCCCATACATAGCCTGGGATATTTGGCTCACGCCTTTGTTACATGCTTGAGTAATTACGCTGGCCAGAAAAAAATCATGTGCTGAAAATGATCAGGTGATCAGTATGGCGATGGCAAAGTAAAAAAATGAAAGAAGCACATTAGCAGTGGTTCTATTTCACAAAAAGTTTCTGTACTCAAGGGTGTTGAAATTTGAGTAGGTGATCTTTGGCGACCCATGCGAGAAAGTACGAACTCCCCGACTGCGAACGTAACGCGCGCCTTGTACTGACGTATATTACTAGATATCGACCGATATGCATTACTTTGTTGTTGATTCTCTATATCGATTAAAGTATTGAGTGCCTGCCAAAAGAGAGGTTGATGTTAGATATCGGCATCGGTAATCAGCCAGTCATCGGCGAAGAGCCGGCACTCTTGATCGATGTGATTTTCAAGAATTTTCAGCAATCAGTATCGGCCACCCGTCAGGCGAGGGGGTGATTATTTAACGGCGTTAAACAATTAATATCTGTCTACCTGTAATCTTACTCACTCCCCACCATCTCATCCCTTATTAAACCATCGGCCTTGATTTTGTGTGTTAATCAACATCAATGGTTGCATCAGTCAATGTATACGTCTTTTGCATCTGAGACTCTCATCTATCAGCAAACGCTATTGAACATACATTGCAAAGGCTTAGTATATGTCATAGGGCAATTCATACAGAAAACATTGCTATGGCGGATTATACTTTTGTCTCCAAGTTTTCATCCCGTGAGAATTTTTCGCCATCCGCTCTAGTCACATGGGACCGATATTAATATACTGTTGAATAGCTTGATCATCGTCTTTATATCAACGTAGCTTTGTGACGTATATTATGGATCATGGCCAGCTTATGTCTCGTGAGATCCCGTAGCCTTGCGTTGATCGTCTGAGGCTGACGGCTGAGCAGTGAACGATTAAAGATTGTTCAGAACAAGCCTGATCTGCCATTTCATGTCCGTCATGATGGTGGCAAGGCCAAACGCAGTAAAGGTTAGATCCCACCGCAATGCAACTGTAAATGTGTCTTGGATAAAAGCGACAGAATATTGCGTCGTATGCTTGTATTGGAATTGATCTGCATTGACCACCACCGGTCTCGAACTCGGGCGGATATGGAGATTTTCAGTTGGGAGGGAATCTGGCCAATTACGAGTTCTTGACATGCATATCCACAAGTACTGTACAGGTGTAATCGAGTGTTATCATATTGTGAGCCTGTGTACATGCTTGTCATGCACGCAGCCATTCAATTTTTGGTGGCCGCAGCTTTTTGAAACGCTCATGATTTGGCAGTGATTTCTTCGCTGGATGCTATTTAAATCGTGACCTTCTAATTTTGTTGGGCTTGCAGGCGGCCGTACCAGTGGAACATATACAGTCACATACCGTTTAAAGAGCCTACAAAATATAGTAGATTAAAACTATGGTGGTTAGACTTTAAAAGACTTCCAGCTCGATATTGGCATTTTGAATAGTAGGCCTATTCGTGTTCCTCTGCTATTACGAGGCGGGGTAATCAAATAAAGGAAAGCCGCAATCAGGCTGGTTTGCTACGTAGTAATGCGATTACTCTCTCATAAAATCCCACCCGGCATCAAGTCAAACCCCAATATCTTCCATGTTGAAGATTTAAGGTCAAACGTGTTGATTCGATGACTCAACAACAACAAAGCCAATTCGCGTTACATTACGCGCTATTTCAAGTCACATCGATTTTCTTCTACCTGATTTCCTGCTCATTATAATGTCGATAAGGTCGATTTCAGTTTTACTAAATATTATTTGGGCTCTTTTCCGTCAAAATCTACTCTGTGTCACCGCTTCCGATTCATAAAAACTTGGACAATCAAATTATTCGGTCTTGTCAATCGAACTTGCAAAGGCGATTATGATGGGTAAATAGATTAGGGCGTTGCAATAAAATTTGATTTTCCCGCCGAAATGGAGACAGGAGCTGAAGAGAATTCAGCATACTGAAGATATCATGTATAGGGAAAGAATTTTCGTTGTTGCTGCGGTATTTCTTCAAAGCGAGAGAGTGAGATATTCATTTCGTTACATACTTCAATAAAACTTGCGGCAGTCTACACATCATCCGAAAAATAGTGGTGCGGATGGCCGACAAATAGACCAGTAGACGAATATAATATCACAAGCGCGTGAAAGGCTTATGGGATGCTTGTGAGGAGCACCAGTACTTTCAGTATACCTTGATTACAATCGACGCGAAATCAATCAGCTCAATAATCGCATTTATGTGAAAAGCAATCAAGCTTTGACAATCGGTTGTAACAAACTTCTATTTTCAGGCGGCAAGGTTTTTGATTTACAGAGCGCGGGTCCTATACCCGACACTCACGTATCTTACAACGCTTGCGTCTACGCCATCTGATTTTAAGCGACATAGCTCAGCACATATATGCGATACTCTGCGATTATTTCCGTACTTAATTTACCGTGAATAACTTCCAACAAACAAAGGGCTAAAGGCATAGCGGTCGGAATATTCTTGTTTATAAATACATTTGCACTTGCATTTGGTTCGGGTAATTTGCAGTACGTAAACCCGTCCATATCCGTATCATCAATGTCGGCAAAAATCTTATGCGAGTAAAATAGGGCGTTGATAATATATATAAATCGGAGATATGTTTTCAAATCATTGCAGAGATTACAGGCGTCTGCTGTCGGTTCGAAAATATTGAAGCATAAGATCGTTGTTTACTGTTAAGTGTTTGAGTGTTATGGCTCTCTGCATTTGTCAGACGCAACACAGCAGTCAAAACAAGACCGACATAATCCACTTCACATTGAGCCCCCTTTTATAAATTCTAACAAAGGTTCCTATTCCAAGGTCGGACAACACGCAAAGCTATCTTTGTTGCTCCGACGTTGATGTATAAAGATTATCCAGACTTTGGCAATAATGAGACGAGCGATCGCCAAAGCACGTTTTTTCCCTCAACGTTGAGAGCTATTCGATTTCTAAATACCTATTCCGGTGTTCGATAGTAGCGGACGAATTTTCCTATACATCCTTGGATTTTTTTTTAATTTGATTGGCGAGGCGCCATCACATTAAGTGGCTGTACAATATCATTCATTGGTCGATTCGTCCAATCTAGCTTTATTCAAACTTTATCTTAAGGTTATGTGGAACAGGCGAAATGTCTGTGGCATATTTGTTGCAGTTTTATAGGTCTTTTCCGAATATGCACGTCGGTAGGATGTAGAAAATATAATGCGCCTTCGGTAAATTGCCTTTCACTTATCTACTTTCCACTATGAACTGCCTGCATCAGCATTTCAGACGATGGAATATTCAATTAGTTCGATCTTCCGATCCCTAAAACACTTGATTGATTTGAACTGATAAGTAAAACTAGAACTAGAAAATCAGCGTAGTAAACCGAGTAACATTACTCTCAAGTCGTTTTGAAAGTGTCACATAACATACAAGTTGTGTCGTTTGAAATTTATGGTCCTATGTGACATCACGTATGACGTAAATCTATTCTTGAGTAATATGAACTTAGGCTTACACTCATACCAAATTCCATATACGTCGATGCAAAACGACAATTTTGACATGTGTTTTATTTTCCGTAGAACAGTTATGCCTTAATGGCTTTCTGCTGCAAAGGAGGTGATAGATACAGATCTGTTGGGTGTGCATATTCGCAAGGATGTAGGATGGCTAAATACAATAATTCTATGATGGCTGAATTTTCCCATGACATGACGATGCATACGAATCCAGTTAGTTGATTTGATGTTGACATTCGGCGTCTTAGAGGATCCCAAAAAGCATAGAGTTTAGTGATAATATAAATTATTTATTTCTAATGCATTCAAACAAATTGAAGAACATTAACAAAGGTCTTGTATCTGTCTACAACTCAACGGGCTTCCATGGATATATCATGAATGATTTAAATTGCAAAACATTGCCAAAATACACTGTTTGACTTGATATTGAGCTAAACATTTGTATAGATCAATCGCACAAGTCACAGCTAAGTGTATTCCTTGACTCATTTCGGGCAGTATATCGCTACGATTTCTTTGCAGACTCAACGGCCCAAATTCTAAAACGCCACACGGCTGAGCGAGCGGCTGTCAAGGTTGTGATTGCCCGTAGTATGGAGAAACCACCTATTCATAAGCAGCCTAGTTCATCATGGTGTGCAAAACGAGTTGAGTAGTTAATGCAATGCCAGCGACGGATGCTCGATGAATAGCTTATTGCAGTCACCATAAATGGCGATAAAGACAGTGTGTACGTAAACGAGGTCCGCCCGATCTGCTAATTGTTGGTACGCTTTGGCGTTTTGTAGAGTTGGATTGAATTCCGAGCTGTAACTCTGACGCTTACTTGCTTGGCCCCCATCACCCATGCCTTCACACTGAACCCAAAGGTCACTACATCGGCTCAACACGAGTCTATTCCTTTATCGTTCTTGAAAACAGGCCTAAGTCTCACACTCCCTCTATTCACTTTGTGTAGTAGGCCTTATGTATGCAAAATATTGACTGTTATGACACTGTAAAACGGGGTCAGAAATGCCGTTCAATCTGTAGTTCATGTCGTTAAATGTTAACGATGTATCTGTGCGTTGGTGGTATCTAACACCCACGAATAATGACCTATCAAAAATTAAGTATTATCCTTCATTACGTGGCATCAGTTACGTATCGCTGGCGTTGAGATTCACCAAGAATGCTTTTAGGGGCCATTCAACTGACGGAATTACTGTTTGCTTGCATAATGTATAAGAAAATGAACATCTTGCAGAAGATTTTTTCTCGTGTCGATATCGTTTATCTCGTGCGTGTGCAACGTGGCAAGTTTGACACTTTTGCGGTGTCGATTTGAAAAATCTGACGAGTATTGAAAATATTGAAAGCTATTCCGGCACTTAAAACTTCCCATATGTTGTGGTTTCAGGTGCACAAATGTGCAATGCACCCTAAAAGCCTGACCCGACTGGACCTTAAAATTGTGGTGACAATCTTTATATTTATCTAAGTGATCGTCCGCCTTAGGCTACAATCAAGACATACCTATATACATGAGAGATATCTGTCGAGCGTAAGCGTGTCCCCAAAAGCAAGCTCTCTTCCTTATTTAATGGACAATGCAGTGTAATAATGCGTATCAGTCGAAAATTCCAATCGGATTCTCTATTTCACGGGTCATTTCTTCGTATGATACCTCCCGCGCCTTCATCGTGTACCACTCATTACTTTCTACATGTCACGCTTCACTGATTTCAAGTTATTAAACGTCATCAGTGATTTTATTTACCTCCTGTATGCCAAATTATAACCATTAGCATAAATCCTTTGCGTTGGTTGTTATGCATAATATCTTGAACAGAGCGAATCACACCGTAGATATTTGATATCCCAATATCTTATTAAACTGTATTTTACGCTATCATTGAAGTGGATGTAAGAATAAATATACATATAGAAAAATACTTCAAAGCTCAAAATTGTGGATGGTCATAAATTGTCTTACATAGCAATTTCGTAACTACCTTCACTATAGAATGTGTACGGTGTATGACACTTGGGCTTTCAAGAAATCTTTTGAGACTAGAAGGCATTACTTTTCATCCATTTAACATCGTCAAGATATTCTATGAAAGGTTGGGCCTTAGTCCTTGGATTTAGACGGATTTCAAGCGGGTTTTCGTAAGAAATTAACTGTTAGCGATAGAAGCTAAATACATGTTTTAAGGCCAATTATGGTAGAATAGGTTGTAGTGTGCAGCCAATACAAATTGTTTCTTTTGCCAACTTATACCCCTCAATTACGTGATGTAAGCATTGCCCAAATGCGGTCGGTTTCTTTGATCGGGGATATCCCTCAACATTCAAATTGCTTTGCCTACTTTCTCAACTTCAAAGCACAACTCTTCTTTCGCCGCTAAAAAATTTGAACGGACCATATATGCGTAACGATTTACCGTCGGCCGTTTCCGTACCATGATCGTATCGGGTGACACTTGTACATGTTGTTTCAATCGAAGAATACTTCTGTGCCATTAATAATTAAAATACATAGAATAAAGGCCATACAGCAGACAATGATAGTTAACAAGGCTGGTTTAACTTTCGGCTAGGCCATCACTTAACGACATTTCGCAGATTTTATTCGTGGCTCTGTATTTGTAACTTTCATAGGTAGTGGGTCTCTTGTTGCTTTGGCTTCGTCGCCATTTTGCGAGGAGTGTATACGTGGCAATAAAATGCGTTATGTTTACCGATATCATCGTGTAGAAGTCGTCTTTGATCGAGTATGTATCTGATTACGCGACTTACACGCATTCTCATGGTTAACAATTCGCGTTGACCTTCGACAGCATGATAGATGACTTGATCCGCTTCTCACTCACTCTATACCCACGCTGCTACGACTTATGGTCCACAACTAGGTTGGGCTGTCGTGGCTTGAAATGCAAGTTGTCGCCATGCGCTAAATACAGTATTGTGCGAATTTCTAAGCACTTCTCAAAACAGTCGTTTGGCGAAAGTGAGCGTTAGTACCTTCACACCAACAATGTAATTCACTTCACCATCAGCTCCAGGCGAATTTCACGTACCTGACTAATGCCACCCGAAGCATTTGTTAAAGATTGCGGCTCGCCACCCGTCCAATATGATAAATGAGCGGAACTTCGAAGGTTTGTGAACTAAATTTCCAAGAAATTTGGTTGGGCATTTATAGCTTATCTGAAACTCTCCATATCTATTGTAAGTGATCGTCAACTATCGGGTATTATACTCTCAAAATTTTCATACCGAATTCTCAAACTGAGATCTTGTCGAACAGTAACATGCCAGGGCGTCTGTCAGGATTTGTTTAGTATCTCGTATAATTTGAACTGTTTATAGAGCGAGTTGTAAATTTTATGGCTGCAACATTTTTACAGCCATCGCTCGTCGAATTGAA
The DNA here is from genome assembly GCA_030412335.1 of Botrylloides violaceus. NCBI lineage: Eukaryota > Metazoa > Chordata > Ascidiacea > Stolidobranchia > Styelidae > Botrylloides > Botrylloides violaceus. The sequence goes on from JASFYC010000709.1 coordinate 293,110, forward strand.
CACATACAGAGTTTCATTGCCGACAACACTAACCCCGCGTAGCAGCAGTCGTATGTTTAGGAGTATTATAAAACCGACGAGAAACACAACGTTATTATCGACTGTCTAGTTTGTACTCTCTACGCCTTGTTTCGATTAAGCTGGTGTACTTTGATGTCAGCACGCTGGTGTAATGCGATTTAGCATGGTGGATCAACCGAGACTCAGGTGTACCAATTGTGATTAACACATTAATAGCCAATCACGGGTGACTTGCGTTCGCGAAGGCGAGCGTCAGACGACATCCGGCTGTAGTTCGCCGCGACGGTTCGATACGCGGCCGAGTGAAACAAAGGTATTTAAATTCGGTACCCTTCGCTCTCTGCTCGGCTGTCAATATCGGGGGAGGGCGGAGGGTCGTGGACGTGATAGCGACCCGGACTATAAACTGGAAATATCGAGATCGCGTACTATGAGCATACTGCCGGCGTACAAATTTGCTGGAAGTCAAAAATGCGGCGACACTTTTCATGTCAGCCATAAATGCACGGGGAGTTCTTGAAAAATCGTTGGATATTTTCATTCATCTTGTTTGCGTTTGTTCTACAATTGATGCAAAAGGTAGAGAAATATGAACTTTATCAGACATTGTGTGGTGATCAGATGCGTAAGACAGGAAGGTGAGGCCCCATTTCCATCAATGAATGAGAAAAGTTGATGAATATCTCATACAATTTGATAGCGAAATTGTTATGGAAGTGGAAGTGCTCAGTTTTACTGTTGGTCACAAAACAATCTTGTGTATACCTAACAGGTTGTGTAGAACTGTATGGATTTAACAATGTTTTCTCAAGCGTATTAAACATTTGAATGTACACTAAGAGTATCTTTTTTATAGCTTTCTGTTGTTGACACTTTTTGTGTACGTGTAGGAACGACGTTTTTGGGTAAATAGTATCCTGATGAGGAATTTTAAACTAAATAGTGGAGATTTTACACGCCCGGTGCCCTTGCTGCCATAACGAAAGCCGGTAGCCCCGATTTAGAATATTGTTGTTTTGTATTTACGGCGGTTTCAACTGCTTAGGTCATGTACGCCCAGTAAATTGTTATAAGTTACGTGCGTGCCTCTGTTTTCGGTTTATACCCCGGATCACAATCTCAAGCCTCCGCACTTCCGCCGATAGGTAGGTATACAGTAGGTAGCCAGGTAGCCGTCTTTTCCCTAAGGATTTTACCCCGAACAGTGTCGGGCTGTTGTAAACGTTCAGAGTATCCATATCTATTAAACCACTATTCAAAGTAACATGGGTTCAAAAGCAGAATTTGAAGACGCATAGGAAGAGAATTTTCAAACGGAGAATTTTTGATCCGCGTAAAATACGTTCACGTCTATACCCGTTCGCATTGTTAATCTCGCACTGTTTGTCTTGCAAAGCCGACTTCTACTGCTAAGCCCTAGCATAGTATTTACTGACTGAAAACATAGTTTTTATAGACATGTGAACTATCATTTTATTGCTTCTGTAAGAATTTAATGGATAAGAAATGGATAGAATATCAGACGTGACATATCGCAATTTCGCCCGAGCGCACCATCTGTTGTAACATATTATAAAAAAGTTGATGACGTCTCGTACTCCAGGTGCTTGGATATAGTGTCTATAATAGCAACTGATAAGATGGCGACAAGTTTAAATATTACCATCTTGACTGAAGATATAACATATTGAAGATGTGGAAGCCAAATTGCACACTTGACATACCATATGTAGCAAGTCCAGTGTATATATACTTTTAATGATAATTTGATCATTATATGCTATATCAATAACTTGTACCAGTCAATAAGGTTGTGGTTGTAAGAGTGAATTAGGCTATACACGCACAATGTAAGCACTGACCTGGTGCGCATCACGTTGGTAGTTGCAAACGGCACCTATTCGAAACAACAACCGCAATATGTCAACAGCAGGCCCAGCAGGTCATAAATGAAAATCAACGCGAGCTCGCTCTATAAATATTACGAAATTTGCCATGCCTGAAATCTTCCTGATCCCGTGCATAATAGGCGTACCGTATATCGTACTGAAAAGGTGGCGTTTGCGGCTGTTTCCTTCAACTGATGAGGAACGCTGTACCAAAAGCCTGTGAACTTACTTAAAATTCATACTCAGTATATGCTGGACGTACTGTAAATTTGCGACGATACGGCTGACGCCTCTACACGAAATACGATACAAATGAATGTTGTGGCTCCCTAGCGACCTCGTTGTGACCTATTATTGACCTCTGTATATCTAATATCTTAATATACAGTAATTGAAAAAATGGTCGTGAATCGTTCAAGTGGTAATTGTGAATCTATCTGTCATCAACTCCCATACATGGATCAATTCGGATCATCCTGAGAATCATTTTAAATTGCGACGCTGCATTGAGACGTTTTTGGTATCCGCTTCTTGCTTCAGTACAACCAAACATTGATAGTTGTCCATAGAAATCGACACGTGATCTTCTGTTACGAACTTTGACTCAAAACTAAATCTGTCTGAAATACACTTGAAATTTGATGCAAATCCGCATTAAAAGATTTTAGGGTTTAACCAACTTACTTGCCGTCAACTAACTCATATCTAGACCTGTTATTCTTTCCTTTATCCGTCACGGAATCCGAACTTTGTCACGTCTTTGTGCCATCTTCCTTGTTGCTCAAAAATTTTCCCAGGCGTTTTATTGGAGATTTCCAGCTTACCGTTGACTATGGAAATGCGACTTTGTCGCGGTGATACAGACGCGCGCCACCGTCAAGTACTGTATATAAAATACTATGGATTTAATATTAATAAAAGGCAAATCCTCCGCATTTTAGCCAGACCCTTGAGCTTTCAAAGGCATAGGCTGGTTATTATGAGAATTTGTCTTGTCTAACGAACGATGCCGTATGTTAGTCTTATGCCCTTGGTAAGGTGAAGGTGGTTCGGTATGTTGATATTACAGCGAAATCATTTGCCAGCGTGTCACTCCGCCCCTTGAAGGCGATAACAAAATCTGATTTTCGTATCCTTTATTAGCTCTCTAGCGCCCACGTAGGACATAGAATGGCGGTCAACTTAATCGTTTTGTTTCAGAATCCAATTCTGCTGCTATCGTTGTAACCGGACGATATCCGGAGAAGAATACGTTATGCGCGTAGGGCAAGATTCCTATCATATCGACTGCTTTATCTGTGACTACTGCAATCTACCTCTACGGGTAAGGCTGACTTTCCTGTACCTGAAGATGAATGGCCTAGAAAATGGTGGATCCAGCACGGGTCAGTTTTGCATCAGCACGAACACGGTCGCGAGGCTCTCATGTTGAGAGTCTCATCTATTGTATGCTTATGCTACTAACGTTTAAGCTGAGTGGTTATATTTCAGAGCGGAGACGAATTTCATTCACTGTATGAATCCATGAAAAGAAAAATATGCTGTAAAAAATGCTATGATCTGGATGACGTCAGCAATTTAAAAGTTACCGGATCCGATTCCGACGAATCATGTGAGTACTTGCGATTTCTTTCTCAAACAACTGGTATTGTAACGACTAATTGTCTCAACAGTGAGTGGAAATGATGTGTTTTCGCCTACTATGTCAACGTTCATTGGTTCGCCGACCCATGTATACGGCCGACAAGTTCCAGGTAAATTTTATTGTCACGAGTCTGTGCAATGTCTTGATATTGTGCCCGTGCGTGTGTACGTATATCACTGGTATATGCGTGTGATTTGCAACACAATATTTTGGGCAAGTCGAGATAGGCTTATACCCTTTGTACGGTAGTTAGTCACCTCTGAAACCTGTCATTTAGTAATTACCATTATTATCCCGGAGTCTTCGCCGGGTTAAACCGGTGCACATTTCAACAACCTTCTGTTGCGGTTACGGAAAGATAAATACAACAAATTTTTGTCCAGATTTTTACCCAAATCCTACAACAACACATTTACAAGAGATTGGAATGCAATGCAGTAAAAATGGTAAAAGCCCAACCACTCCGGGTATGATGTCAAGCGCTGACTCGAAACGAACAAAAAGGCCGAGAACAATTCTAACAACAGCGCAAAGAAGAAAATTTAAAGCCTCGTTCGAAATATCACAAAAACCTTGCCGGAAAGTAAGTTAACGTTGCTGTAATATATGAAGGGATATAGCCTATAGGCTTACTGTGCGTGACTTGGCAGCATTTTCATTTCGTCTTTCATTTTAGGTGCGAGAAACACTTGCAAACGAATCAGGGCTGACACCACGAGTCGTGCAAGTATGGTTTCAGAATCAAAGAGCTAAAGTAAGTGTGAGGTTATAATTGAGATTATGTCAAAAAAGTATCGGAGATTTTGCTTCAGATGAAGAAAATGGCTCGAAGACAAAACCAAGGGGAAGGCGGATCAAGGCGGAAGAAAAAGAAGGATGTAGATTCAGATTCAGAAAGTAATAGACTCCATTTCGACCTCTCACTATACTACCAGTATCACAACCATTCCATAGTCTATATAAACTTCGGATATATCAGATGAAAAGTAAAATATTGCAAAGTGCCACGACGAGGATGGGATTCGAACCCACGCGTGCAGAGCACAATGGATTAGCAGTCCATCGCCTTAACCACTCGGCCACCTCGTCTTCGCGTCTCTGGCCCCTTTGGGGTGTTCTATCAAAGAGTGTTTATAAAACTATTTTTGCCTCAAGGCACATTTCTTTCATTAAGATGAAAGTTTGCGAAAATATCGTTTTGTTTGGACACGACGTATTAAACGGGACCTTAGAAATATCGTAGAGCTTTCCGCCTCAACGAAGTCGGTGCCGTTGCATATCGGGTTAAAGTAAATCCTAGAGAAAGGTGGCACCACCACACAAATATCAGCGTGGCGAGACAGAGCGGCACAACTGAAAATATGTTATGGAAAACTTGAGCGGACCGAGAGTGTGGTTGAAGCCTCGTCTTTACGGGCTGGTGGTGGCGCCAAAAGCACGGCAGAATAATGCACCCAAACTGTGCAAAATATTCGACGAGGATGGGATTCGAACCCACGCGTGCAGAGCACAATGGATTAGCAGTCCATCGCCTTAACCACTCGGCCACCTCGTCTTCTGCTCGTGCCCACGACTGGGTGACCTCGTAACCATGATAAAAGCAGCTATGTAAACAAACGCGCAAGTGGATTCTCGAACACAGCACGCGATAAGTGCACTGTTTCAAATTCGAATCAACGAGCATTGTTGATAGTCAGTACCGCAACCATTACGTGATAATTGTGAAGCAGTGGTTGATATTGGGCTTTCTTGTTTGGCAGATGAACTTCCTTCCAGTCCTGGGTCCTACACCTCTGCGCCTACTCCACACCGGTCGCAGTATTATGGAGAATACCAGTCTCCCAGAAGCGTGCAGTCAACGCCAACTCAAGATGATAACGGACAACGAGTTTTCTCCCCATCCTATCATCAAGGTGCCGTATATAAATTTTAAAACTTGATTGATTGACGCTAACTTAACCTTTGCTATACGATGTCAAGATGCATACGGCAAGCGACCACACGTCCAAGATAAAACTGGCCTGATACAAGCTGTAGATAATCCGGGGTCTTGGTAGCTTGAAGTGCATTTTTAAGTATGCTCAACGTTTCTCTTCTGTGATGGTGCGACTAGCAGAGCTAGTGGACCTCCAACTCGCGCGGCTATATTTTAAAATTAGAATTGAATGGAATGAGGAGCTGGCAGTCAAGATTCCGGTGGTACGGATAGGATACGTACGGAGGGCAAGGAGAAATACACTATAGCCAAAAAATTCATACCATGTCCAGAATGTCGTTATCGGTAGTAGGAAAGAGGCATGTGTCAGACTTACTTGATTCGGTTGTGTAAGGTATGGTAAGGCGACTATCTGACTAGAAAATGCCTAGCATACCTTTACCGGTAGAGAGAAAGTGTCATACTTTGAGAAACAGGGCCTGATGAAAGTTGGAGTAACAGTAAACGATATTGATACAAGAACAGACCAAAGAACCAGAATCCGATGTGCCAAACCAATGGATAAGATGGCAAAGAAGATTTTCCAGTTTAAAACAGGCAGGAACAAATTTGTTATAAATGAAATCATGTGCTTTCCACAAGTATTGAATTGAAATCAGCTTATTTCAGAAATTGAGAAATATTGCGTCAGCAAGCCTGCAGCAGATAAACAGAGGGAAATTTGTAGTATGGAATGTGAAGCATGATAATGGTAGCCACTTCTTGATTTAACGAAGGGAGAAACAGCTCCAATAATGACCGCGAAGACCAATTACAATAGATGTACACCTGTTGTTTTACGAACATTTCGGTATGTTGGTTTGACCGGAGTATCCAAACTGTTGTCCCCGAGTAACCAAAGAAATTTATTCAAGTTCTATTGGAATGTCAGTAACCGCCCTCTTCTCCCAGTCCGTGGAGCGCTTGGCTTTACAGGCGATAAGGTCCGCTTTCGTATGAGGAGTATAATTCACGACCTTTTGGAGCTCTGAAACTAAACTGGGACGGCGACTGTATATATCTATTACTACGCTATCTAGATCGCCTGTCATCGGCTCCATTATTTAGAATTTTTGACTCAACTTTTCAGGGTTCAATCATGTCGATGTACCTTTCGATGATTTCTCTCGTTTGCCTCTCGTGGAGCAATCCTATCTGACGGCTCCAAATCCAGGGGCGCATTCTCCCAACGAATTGGAAATACATAAAATGCTGCACGAACGAATAGGAGGAGCATCTCAAGGACATGATATTCTCCACCCACAAGTTGCTCACGACGTGCTTAACCATCCTAACGAACTAATCGGAACACATTTCACTAACGAAAGCATGCACGATCATTATATACCGCAACATAGACCGGAGGTCATGGATTTACAACATGAACGTCCGATAGGTGTCCCATCTTCTGCAGGTGTGTCAAATCCTATCGATAGCTTGATGTACATGCAGAGCAATTTCTTCAGCACATGAGACACTTCGTTCCTCTATTTATTATGAACATGATTACCTTCAACTGACTTTTTACTATCAGCACACTTCAAAACCAAACATATAAGTAATGTATTGTCTAGTTACCTTACACACCCGTTCATCATCGTAGCGTTCCATGAATAAAATCAACCTTTTCTGTCCCGTCGAGTTTCCTTTAATATCAAGCCTGATTTATAATTCACTTCACCCCCCACCAAGAGCCGTACAGCGTATACAGTACATGATACTCGTACAGAAGGATTTGGCTAAGATTTGAAAATATGTTGACAGTAATCACCGCAGCTGTTGTTCCGGTTTATAGCCCCAATCATTATCGCAACCACAACCCTCCGCACTCGCCCGAAACTGACTGCCAAGCAGAGAGGAACCGATAACAATTTTAAATTCTTTGATTTGTCTCGGTCGGGAATGAAACCAGGGTCCGCTCGATCAGAAGACGAACATTCAAACCCATTCAGCGAACTGGCCGTTGATCGCCGTATCTAAGATATATTCACTCGGCTGACCATTTCTGTCGCAATAAAATCTAGCCGACCGTTGGTATCCCGTATTTTGGTATTTCACGAACGTTTGAAATTCCGAGGTCGTACCGTAACTCAGTTAATTCCGTTTCAAAAATTCTGTGAACGCACATCGTTGCTCTATATATTTTTATTTGTGATGTTAATTTAAATTTTACTACATCGCTTTATCCCTTTTCAAATGACTTACTTTATTGTTACTTTGATTAATTAATCGCAGACTAAGGTTAATCGCTGATGAGTAGCCCCGATTTTCGGATACTATGAAGCGTCTAGGTGTGTGTGTGTGTGTGTGTGTAATATACTGTATATGTGGTCTATTTGATCTATTTGCGTATATCACCGTCTGAGACCTAGTTGACGGAACACTCAGACATTAATCTTGACCAAGGTACTCATATTCTATAGCTACTGAGAACAGTCAGTCACTAATCGATAAGTATCTTGAATCTACGTTGATCTTTTTAATCTCTGATCAAATACATTCAAATGAGCAAGGTTTGACCAAAAATTAATTTCTTGCTGATATGTTTTGCAATGGAATGTTCTTAAGCTCACATTGCTTCTACGTCGAAGTGAAACCGGCCACCAGCAACCATGTAACAACGGTGTGCTCTGAGCGTCACAACGAGCGCGCAGACTTTGTGTCAATCCAATTTCGATATCACCTTGCATGCAATCGTGCATGGTTTACACAACGCGCTATCAGCTATGCTGCTATATAATTGTTGGGCATTGACGCGCTATACCCGAGATGCGGCCTTCTCCTATCCCATCGGCTGGTCCCTATTTGGCAGGCCATTTGCCACAGGTTTTGAGCTAGACAAGATTTGGCTTATACACTTATGGCATCTCTCTCATGTTCACCCAACTGTAGCCTACATTGAAAGTCTTCGAATTATATCCACCTGTATTATGATAACTCATAACCAATCAATATGAGTGCTATGCGGATTTCCATATGTCATAACGATACCGGATATAAAATGTTGAGAGAAACATCTGTTCTACTCCAAACCATAACACAGCCAGCCAAACAATGAATATGAAGCCTAGAAGCGAGTCTTGCATGCAATGCATATGAACCCATGCAGTGCTTTAACCCAAAGTTATTTGTTGATCAAATCTTGTTTATTTATTGTCCGTTAACTGAGGTTTGCTTGATGTTAACCTTGTTAAGTTATAGCTTAGATACAAGAGCGATACTTTATCTTTATGACAAGACACGCTTATCGAATCTCTGATTTCCAAAGTGAAAACGTAAATCTGTAGAAACAGTAATTTGTTTTCGTAATTTATCAGAAGTATACGTTCTGCAGTATTTATCATCAATTTATATCTGTATATCGCTGCCTTCTTGCTCTCCTCGTCGCTTTATTGTATGCTGATAGTTAAAGCATCGCTTCAGCTATCAGATGTGTCTTCTTTGGCAACATAAGCGCTGGTGAGGTGTAGTTTTAAGACTATCGATGCCTATGTGAAACCTTGTTATCGTATGGAATAGTAGGAAAGAACATGAATGCCACTCAGTGGTGATGAAAATGTGCAGGTCAGGTTCTATATCTTGAGCTTGTTATGGCTGCAAAGGTCTTCCCGTCCCGTCGTCATGCTTTATTGCCGGCTTGCCGATGGAGTCACGAAACAAGTATTTTGCAAAACGCGACGCGGAAGTAGCTTGAGCCTTGTTGGCATGCAAGTGCAACGTTTACCCCGAATCAATGCCAAAGTCACTGAAACGAGTATCGTTCTTGTAACTGCTAATCAAGCCGTTACAACCGCCTTGGTATGTAGGTTCTGCGCTGTCTGCGCGTACAATATGCCTCGTAAATTATGGATCTAAGAAGTTATCTTTGTCCAACGTTCACGTCGTGCAGCGAAATTTGGTCGCGTGTTGACGCTGTATCATCCAACACAAGTCTGAAATATGCGAACACCCGGACGTGGCCCACGTGTGGAATTGTCGGGGTCTACGCCAACAATGACATACGTTATATGACCGATTGGCACTCGTGGGGTAGGCTTTACGTTGTCCATGCATGAGATTACCACCACTCATGCGGGGCACGTGCATACACTTGCCGATGTTGCGTCTGCGTACTCCTAGCGACGTACGGGCCACACAAGGCGACGCGCAATTACATCTTCGTGAGATACGTGGGCCGATCATAAATTTCTGATCGGAAAACTGCGCCGCATTGCTGAGTATAGCCTGGCTTCTTTTCAATGCGTGTGAGATCGCAAGCTAACCTAGATTATTTCGTAATTTACAGGGTGCAGATGATCTTCATTCTACTCGATATGCGGCAGTAATATATATCAAATGCCATACCCGCATACAGAATTCAGGAAGGAATAGAGTACAGAACGTTTGTCTCTGTCATTACAAAAAAGAATTAGGAAAATAGAAAAAAGTTTGCACTTCTCAACGAGAATACTTCTACTTTGTGTAATATTATCGCAACGGCTTCCTCAACAAATGAATCGTCGCCGTCGCCTCGTAGATTTATTGCTAAATGCGGACGCGGTTATTTTATCATCAGTACATGGTTGGTGCTATTTATTACGATTCAGCTCTTCCTATGGTTTCCGTTTACATTTACATTATGATAGGCAGTATGTGTGAGTCTCATGCGACTTGACACCATTCAATTAACCAATCAATCAATCGTGTTTACTACTTTGCAATTGCAAAGATGTGATAAATTGCACCATCAAAATCCGAGTAAGGTAGGCCAACCCACGGCGATTGGAGCCTGAATCGCTTACAGCAGTACGACTCATCATTGATGAGCAACTCTCTGTAGCGTGTTCGATGCTGATCGAAATCCGCAATCTTAAATGTAACATGAAACGACACTTGATAGCTGTAATTTCCGTTGGAAATTTGCTATTAGAGTTCTTGTTCTTGTTCTTGCAAAGTGTGGGAGATCGACCGTTGAATTCAGTTGTATGGCTTAAATTATCATGATTATGTGGGTGGCATCAAGATTCGAACCACCGACCAACCATACTGCGTTATCGGCAATGCTTCGGATTTCTACGAAATTGTCGCCACATCCAAGCATTCTAGCTCTCCGCATTTATCTCCAATTATATGGCCGCCAGACGGGGAAGGATTGGGTGCTTAGCCTTGTGATATCACCCGCCTCAAAATTCTTGGGGAGGTCATGACGTTACCGTTCATGCAGCCACATTAACCTCACACTCACTCTTTGTGTCTTCGTGGCTATGCTACCGGCAACATGCTATGGATTCAAGGCGATCTTAATTATTAAATCGCCTTGTATGGATTCCTATCGCGGACGCTCCCGACTCATTTTGACTCAGTGCATGCAACACTTTCAAAAGCTAAAACCGAGACTAAAAAGATGCAAGGCCCCAATCGCGTGACACAACATATAAGTATTGTACTTGTTTTGTGGCATTTGCGTGGAAATGGCTGAAATCGCCAAGTTGGGCGTGGCGTGATTCACATTTGGTTTGCAGCGGCTATCTGTTACTAGCATTACTGTAAAAGCGTGTACATACACAGTACTGTCATCAGACAGAGTGGATATACAGTAGAGTAGCATATATAGTGTTGCATCAGGTCGTTTGCATACATATGTGGGATATGCTTTACAATTTAGCTTTGTTGTCGAGAGCTAGTACTGTGTAGCGATGATCTCAATTCAGTTATAAAGGAGGTCGCGCTGCTTATATACCTGCCGTGGGTGTGCCGCACGCTTCACGGACTGATAATTTCCTATACCGATCGAACGCATGCTAAAAATCCACATGGCATCACGAATGATGGCCAATTGTACTGGTCATACATAACTATACCGTATGTTAGTCTATTGTCCATAGCAGGAACGTGTGGGCGTCATGATCATGATATGAATGAGGGATATGCATTTTATAATAACCTATATTGATAGAAACACCAGTATTTTGTGTATTAGTGTAAGCGATCGCATTTATTGCGATGCTTTACCTCACTAAGTTGAACTGGTAAAAATTCAACGTGACATTATGTTTTTAAAATATCGCATCACAGCTCAATACCCGCCCATTGGCCTAGGCAGGTTTGAAGCAACCGTTGCGTATGATGAAATTTCCGATATCGAACTAAGTCAATAGATTGCAGTTTCGCTGCTAAGCATAATTGCTACGTTCACGAAATTGAATCCTTTTAGAAAGATAATACAATACGCTTAAATTTATCTTGGCAGAAGTGGCTGGTATGCCCTGTGTATTTACGTGGCAACTTGCACAATCGAAATTCCTGGAAAGGAAAGTCCCACGAAAGAAATCTATAGAATGCTGCGATTTATCGCATCTCCAATCATGAGATAATAAATATGATGGTAGATGGCAGGTATATGTGTGGGTCTGCCTGGTAAGCATACTATTAGATATAGATTCCTGTCCTTGGTACTTTATCTTGGCATTTTGACTAACACGCAGAGTGCCACCACTGCCTCACAAAATGTATACGCAAAATCACGTCGATACAAAAGGGTATATCCGCTGCAATGAGTGATTTGCGGTACCGCCAGGTCCATCTTTCGCCTGTAAGAGCCAGGACGAAGAGTGAACCCAAAGGGACCCTTATACTGGCGCCATACTTGATTCTTTATTCATAGGTATTGCGTTTCCCGTCGTCATGGTTGTTCAGCCCCTTTTTACGTGAGAGTGCAGCGTTTTATCGATGCATGATTTCCCAACAGGAACCGGATGCGCGGAAACTGTAAATCAATATTATGTCACGAGTCACATCATCGTCTCAAATGACTCGTTTGAGAGATTAATCCTATTATCTCGATTACTGAATTGACCATGTACGCTTGAATAAAGCTCTGTGGCAAATTCATCGGTGAGAGCGAGAAATAGAAGCTATTTCATTCCACGCCAAAGACCAATAGGTGATATAGGGTACGGCATGGCCTACTACATGTACTATATGTAGTAGGCCATGGGTACGGAAACGGTAGTAGTACCCAAATATATAAATATCAATATAATGGCTGCTGACTCGTCACATTTGCGGACTAAACAAGAAGTCACATATATCGCAGCACACATTAGCAAGGAACCTTATTCGCCACTTCAACGTACCACTCTCGATACAGAGGCCTATAGGAAAGATACAGTAAATCCGTGGTCGGGTCGCTTTGATTAACGTGACAGAGTATAGTAATTGATTATTGATTATTGGATGAATGCGCATGAATGGTCGAATGAGGCGCACAACATTCACGGAGTACATACATTTTACTTCAGAGAATAATAGAACGTGCCCAACGGTGGTCAGCGACTCGGCGCATCGTATTATTTCTCTACATTAGTAACCCCGCCTCGAGATCGCATACAGTGACAGTTGCTATGTACATATCGGTTACACCTCTACACAATCGATGAAATCTGAAAGTGATATGCGTGCTTACCACACGTTTACACTTAATCATACTTTAGAGATGACCAACAGTAAAGGCTGTAAGAACAATAAATTCTGAGCCTTGGACGGTGGAACTGCGCGGAGAATGTGACGTGCTAAAGATTGGTTCGTGATTGACCCCGCGGTTGGATGCTACCTCAGTAAGAAAGTGGGAGCGTCGTGATTTGTTTCACGTGTGCGGATTTTAGAACTTTTTGAACACAAGATATCTTTATCGTACTCTTTATATTCATGCATTCTTTTCGTATATCAAACTTTATAGGATTGGCTACAGCAGTATCATTATCTATATCTTGATTCCACTCCTACAGGTTCATGGTGGTTCAAAATAGCGGACGGTTGGCAATGTCTATGGTTCCGTTTCGGTACTGCCAGAGTCATTGCTGCGTCATGTATGTTTATATTGTCTCTCCATACCTCTTCAACGTCTGCTTGTCTCGCATGCGGTCATTAAAACAGCTGCACAAATAGTGAATGTCCCTGTAGACCAAATCTTGCTGCAGACGGATACTGGTTAGAGATACCCTTCAGCTCCAAGGCACGGGTATTCGGGTAATGCTGTTGCGAAGAAATCTGTGGTGTAATGATTCACATCTTTTGCACTTATCGTTATATGCACAGTGTTATGTCCTACGTCCATAGGACGCCTTCTGACATGGGAGAAAAGAGAGAGAGAGAATGAGGAGAGCAGTTTGTGTCAAAAGCCGGACATGGGCTAATGGTAGAAAACCGGGGTAAGTCAATAATGATGTTACTGTCACTCGACCAATCACATGTTACTCGTAGAAGAGCACAATAAAATCATATTGGCTAAAGCATCTATACTATCATCCATAAAAATGTATAATCGTTTGTTTCTTTATGGAAAATCGAGAAGCTTTTAACGGCAGACTATTGAATCCCATTTCCTACTGCTTTCGGTGAAACTGCTCCGACGCAGGATGCACTTTCCATCTGCAAGCAAAACTAATCGCCGAAGTATACATCTATCTAGAGCGCATGCGTCAAAAGTTGGATTGTGTAACTAATGCAGAAACGTAGCTGATGCCAATTTTAAGTCTTTGTTTTGAGTGTGCAGTATTTCCAATTGGCAAATTATTCTAATTGATTGATTGAGGTAGCAGATAGCAAGGAGCGGCTTAAATAGGGGAAACGCATTTACAACAGCAAGTCGAAATTATCACAAATGTGAAGCAATCTTCTCATCATTTCATAATTCATGACCGAATTCATATTATTCCGGTGATAAAAAGGAAAATATAGGCTTATTGTGATTTCACGCTTGATACGCCCTACGGCGACTCGGCGCAAGACACGATAGGGCTCACGATAAAACTATTATCCCTGGATATCGACCCGCAGGGTTAGATCCGATGGGATCACAATTTAAACACAACGGGTGGTGGACAAGTCGACGTAAGGGCGTACGTACGTAGTGTATACTATAATAGCGGAAAGAATCATGAGTCATTAGCGCAGTGCACGAGTCGTTAAGAACTCCATGTCGCGTGCACTAATGCACACACACGGACTATAAATAGCAGGGCGCCGGTGGGCAATGATGAAACACGCTTGAACGTATATCGTGTTACTGACTGTAGCGCTTTTGTATTTTCAGCTAGGTTAAGCTGTTTACACGTCAGCAGTGTCAAAAGATATAGACCACGCTCAAAGGTAGTTTGCTAAAGTTGATTTGTCTGCATAAGTGTAGTCAACTTTGTAGTATCTATTGGGTTTGTAGTTGTATATATTGATATTGCAATAGTAGACATCCGTGGATTTATGTCGTTGATGGTTGGTGAACTAGTTACGCCAATGACGTGAAGTTTCGTTTTTGCGAGTCATGCCGAACGTCGTTAAACAATTGACAAACAGATTAAAACATACAAACACGGGCCATGTGCTTCGGCGGCGTCGAGCTACGCGTTCCAATCAGGGAAACTCCAATATATCTTGTCGCGTGTGGTAAACGTTGTTCGTTTTAACCACGCCGGAGGGTGTTGAGGCGCGTTGCGTGTAGCACACGATCATTGTTGTTGTTTTGGATTTATGGTGTTGTCGGCTACGACAGTTCAATGCTTATTTAGTATATGCGTGTCGGAACGTTTGGCTTATATCCCGGATTAACTGCTTTGACTCCGTCGGAAATCAGATCACGGACAGTTATGTCACACGGACAGTCATTGGGTATTGCGCTGTGAAAGAGAGAGAGAGAGAGAGAGAGAGAGAGAGAGAGAGAGAGAGATAATGAATATGACATTGTGGTTGTGTCTGCAAGTCTTCTAAGCAGGTGCTATCCGTTATGTGGTCGTCAGCTTTGGTGGGGCTGCATCCTATACAGCTGCATCTTATACATGTATTTTGAGGCACAATGGGTCCATGTAATGTAGTATAGAAAAGCAATCATGGAATCTAGCGTGTTTCGTTGCCTATGCCGAATGGATAAAGTCGATAGGTAGCAGAGCATGGCGTCGATTGTGTTGTATAGACGCAATTGCAATGTTGGTTGCATATCAACAACAACTGTACGGCGACAATGCCAAAAAAACATACTGATAAAATGCACGCGCTTGATGAAGCCACGTTCAGTGTAACAAAATGAACACAACGTTGCTTGCTCTTACACGAGACTATTATATTAGTCTATTAACGGCGCCATAAATATTTCCTCATAATTGAATAAGTAGCATCGTATGGATTGCTAATAATATATTTCAAGTTTTCATTCATGCCATACGTCTATTCGTACCGCAAACTGCTCAGATATCATCACGTGAGCGACATGTAGTGGTTGTCGCATGCTATTTTTGCAAATAGCCTGATGAGTCATGCAATCAATTTGTCGGAGATGCTGATTGGTCAATGATGATGTTTTATGCGTACCACGGTAGATTCGATTGTAGAGGGGCGTGAATGGTTGCAAACGCGGAAGTTTGAAGTGAACATGCTGTGTTTGTGAGTTTCAAAAGACGCAATGGTGATTTTAGCAGATCTCTTGAAACGCGCAAACGCTCACAAGTGGCCACTTCACTTAACGTCTTGTTGCCACTAAACTGGATGCCAGTGTTATGTAAGAAGAACAAACAACTAAGCACATCCTGTAGCTTGTAAATAAGAACAGGCCAGGTTGTGATAAAGGCCTTCCCTACACGAAGGTCAGGTGTGGAGTTTCTAGCTATACACTTCAGGGTTTTTGTTCAAGTCGTCTAACTGCCATGCTTGATGTATTAGTGGCATGGAATATAGATGGACTGGGTAGAAAAACTTGGGAGCAATCGCATTTGCCAGGGGCGTTTGCCAGTGAAAATGCCACAACCCCGCTATTGTCTTTTGGCTAGCGTCTAGGCCTATACTGTGATTTCAAATTTTCAAATCCGAATTTCGAATATTTCAAATTTTACTGTTTTATAAAATCTCTCTGTCTCTCCCTTGAGATGGAATGCGATTAAATCATACTCATTGTTCAAATTGTTTTGTGTTTAAGATTGCATTGGACAAAAACATCATGGTTGTAGTCTCAATTGCGCGATGAGTTTCATTGTGCTAAGCAAGCCAACTACACTGGAAAGGTTGGTGGATGGTTTCATGGAACCAGTAAGTAATACTAATTCAATTGTTTTTGTAATAATAGCAACGACTCCATCGAAGAAAGAGCGGGAATTTTTGATCAGTTCTCTGAAAACGATGGGGAATTGTCCTATTATACGGTAAGCAGGTCTTCACACAGACGGAAACGATTCCTACTTCGGAAAATGTGCCTCAAATTAACATTTAACTTAACACATAACGTCAATGCACAATACCGAATATCGAGAATTCATAAATATATACGCCTGCGCCTGATGGCCAATATTTCATCTCGACCTCCTGAGTTGGCTGAGGGCCGATACTTAATAGCAAAAGTACAAATATCAGCCTCGATATAACAGCAATTTGAACTTCAAACCCGTCCCGCCAACACGAGTAGAAGTGAAGACGACGTTGTTATTAACTCGAGATTCTCGCGACAAGACCATCAGTAGTTTCACTTTCACGCTCCGCTCTACTGTCTGAGTCTATTTTAGTCATTGTACACTGTAGATTCTATTTCTAGCTGGGTCGAACATCGAACTAGATATCTAAAGCTTGTCGGCATTGGATCTTGATTAGGGCTAGACTTGGGCACTCATAATACATCAACCGTAACACGCTCTAGTTGTTGTCTTTGAATTTATAGCGGTTTCAACTGCTCAGATGTTGGTTGGGTTTGGGTATCGAAGCAGTGCGGATAGTCATGGTTGTGATAGTGAAATATATCCGTTGATTTGACCTTCCGTATATGACGTATGAGTAGTTGAAAACGTCATGAATTCGAAATTACATGTTGCGCTGCTCAAGTACGCGAAGTCAATAATGCTTTAAGTACGCGATGTGAGTATTTCCTGCGTACAACCCGGATGACTGTCATTATCACAATTCACAACCGTCTGCATTCCTCTAATACTGATTGTTCTCTCGCCTCAAATAATCACAATAGCTAGTATCAATTTCTTCCGTCGTTGTGAAGGTTTTCGGTAATTCGGACTGTGAAGGGAACATCACTATCCTTGACGTGAAGAAAGAGACTTTCGGCAGCGATGTTACTGTGGTAGCGGAAGACAGAGAGCATAGCGACGAAGACAATGTCGACGTGACGGGAGAAATTGAAAGAGATGATGAGTCGCAACCTGTCTCAGTAAAAAGATACGGATTTCGTAAAAGGAGACTGAAAGATCATCGCGTTCAAGAGTAAGTAATCGTCAAGTCCTTCACGATTTGCGAGAAATGCGAAAAGCTACACACAATCAAAGGACAAGGAAGGGTAGCGACGATAGGGAATATGGATATGTAACAGCAGCTGGTGGATAGAGATAAAGGTTATATCTCCCAGGCTCGCGTTCTGCATTGGTGTCGTCGTCTGCTATGAGCCCACGAATGGTGCAGCTTGTAGGCATTGTGGTATCAGTTACAGCGTAAGGGTTTTGTGTTTTGGTTGATTGAATGTCCCGGGATTATAATTGCCTCGTCTGACCAACGGTTAATCTGACGCTACTTATATTTGGAAAGCCCTCCGCTTAGAGCATTACGATAGTGTTTGCAAATACCGTGCATTTCGAGATGCAAACACCGCTTGATGATTTACGCGATATTTACGGCCGCTAGATGTCGCGAGTGAGCGTATGCGTTTTGTGGGTCGTGGCATGTGCCGATTTCTTGGCACTAGGTATCGGGAGGGTGGTTGTTGTAGTGATCCGGGCTGCGAAACTGACATTTGTCTACATATTTGTTTACAGTTTTGATATATCAATCTGCGAAAGCAGCGACGAGTCGTGCGAACTGGAGCCTGAATACATTCCAACATCTGATGATGAACCGTACGATTTACCATCTGATAACTGGTCACGCAGGAAACTAATTAAAGGAAATAGCATTAAAACGAGGAAAAACAATCAACAACAATCAACTGAACGTCTATTCACGCAAGAAAAACAATCGGCACCATGCACGATGCAATCTACTCCACCGGAAGTGACGTCATTTAATTCTAACAAAACACAAAACGGATTATCCGAAAATAAGCCTGATCAAGTTCAAAGTAAACTTACCACGCAAAAAATAAATATCACCTCGGTTGACACTCACATGTCGTCATCAACACCATTGCTAGATACAGCTGTGAAAGTCTTCAAAGTCAACTCGCCACCGATTCAAAGTTTTGCTAAAAAAAACCCCAATAAAATCCGATTCGGGTATAACTCCACTGCTCCAAAAGTTCCAGAAATGCGACCGATCAAACGCCGCCAATTAAGACAACCCGCAAGTCGAACTGCAACATCGATAAACTCACAGTTAAGTGACTTATCATCGTCCAGTGACGATGAGGCGCCGATCTCTATGCAAAAACGCACAGGCGGCAAGATTTCAAGGTTTAACGATGCAGAAAACCCAGCCCCAACCGTTACCAAATGTGCAGAACAACAAGTGGGTCACACCAAAACACAGGTACCTAAAGTTCAAAACACTGTCATATCTGGCAACGGATTGAAGCTGGTCATCCGACGTCAAAGCGCCGACGCTATTGCGTCATCAATTCAACGTAATCATCTGGAACGTAGCGTTTCTGAGAATGCAAATACGAAAGACGATATCGATTTTTCTGAGAGCAAAGTCAACGTAAAAATGAACAAATATGCCAAAAAACTCACGAATGGGCGACTTGAGAAACGAAAACTCGAGAATAAAACCTCAACTGAGTCGAACAACGTCGAAGGAGATTGTCCAGAAAATATCGCGGATGGATGCTACGATCATCGAAAAATAGGTGAGGATTAAGTAGAAATTTCTGAGACCTTTAGTCATATCGGCAAGGACTGCCCATGAACCCTTTTTACATGTGTGCCAATCTATACCCACATACAGAAACCGACACCTCGCGCACAGTGCTTGGGTATTCGTATTGGCGTCAACTGACCTAAGTAGGAAGTAAAGGCTATACGCCGGGGTCGAACCAATAGTTGAAATCACTATTTCCAATTTGATCTGGCCGTTACCTGACTTGGCAGAATATCTGCCTTCAGGCAACGTATTTCCTGCGCAATTCGATACTTGGCACGATAATGCATTTCAAATATGCACCACGACCTTGAATTTATCTTCTGACGTCTATTCTTTATGATGCTAATCTAATCATGGTATCTTGCTTATGCGTTGCAGGACCATATTGGATCCCAATACAACACACGGTAACGGGAGATCAAACACCCTACGATATTTCGAGTCGAAATTTCCCTATAGAACCGGCTTATTCGGATTCTTAAGTTTGTGACCTTTACCAGGAACATACGCAGTATAATCGCGCTAAAAATACATCACTATTCACGAAGCGTGAGCTGCATGTACTGACCAAAACGAGAAAATCGAAAGGCCCTTTATTATAGTTCGGTTGTCTCGTGCGTCAATCGTGCATGTATTATACGCCGCGGATGTAAACTCTACACGAATGGTCAAGCCCCGCCGTAACCCTACAGGTAGTGCATTCCGTGATAAGTGACTTAGCGGCATATGAATGGATATTTAGGCTGTGGTCTAAAGGCTACAGTCAGGAGATTGAATAAGAATTTTTCGCGGTGGGCACCAATTTAATTCAATTGCCTTTGGACCATTTGTTATGAATTTGGAACGCACAATTGGCATTTATTGAAGAAATTGGCAGCATAAAAGATCTATTGTGGGAGACAACGCCCAGATAATTGCCTCCTGGCAGATATGCCGATGGAATTATGATAAGCGTGATGTTTGCGCGTATAGCCTATCGTGGGAATTGATTAATAACTGTGCTTTCATGCCTCGGGAAATTTGGCAGTTTTATCGAAATGCCATGCGATATTTAATATCACATCATTACTGTACTTTTCTCGCAATGGCCTTGCGTATGTCCGAGTGTGCGGCACTACACGATGGTATCAATTTAGTATATTATCTCTTGATATAAAGTCTCTACTGCGGTTTGATCGCAAATCTATTGATTACCACATGCAAAACTTTATCACAATATCAGGCAATTTTCAATTGCCGTACGCTGAGGTAAATCGCTACGGTATTATATACACCTAGATTTTCCTGCTGAAGTGAGCGGGTGTCGCGTATCTCTCATGGATCTTGTATGAAATGTCCTCCGAGTCGGACCACCCCGATTGTTGTATTAACGTCTGCCGTGAATAATTGTGCAATACTTTGTCTTTTAAAAAGTTACCTTTCTTGCCGTCGGTATTGGATGAGCCAAGATAATAACCCCCGTCTTCATGAGAGCAAATAGTGCTGCGCGAGCCGGACGAACAGATATAGATATAAGTTCGAATTCACCACAAATAAACCTTTTAGTATCAGTTTGTTCACAAATAACTTCACAAGATATCGGATGTGTCGAAGTATTGCTCCTTAGGTCCTTTGGTGAAGGCATAAATTTATCCGTTGACTTGATGTACCGCATGGCTGTTCTCTATTAACTGTATATTCGATCAGTGAAAAAACTGAAAGGGCTTTAGATTTTGGTTGCTTAGTAAACACATTATTTTTGATAGGATCAAACTCGTCGACTGCCGTCAATGGGAATCACTCAGAACGACGCAACAGTCAATCTCAGCCCGTGATCGACGAGGAATACGCAAAGAAGAAAAAATCAAAGAGAAAAAGAAAGAAAAGTAAGTAGCAATGCAAACTATTGATAAAACATATTTTTAATTCATAATGCGTTCTCGAATCAGTCAGCGGGATGTTTATGTAGGTAGGAGTTGTAGTATTCAGATTATTTTTGAGACTCCATCAATTGATAATGTACTGGTGGTGTAAAGCATCTCAATGGTAGTTCCGCAGCTTCAGGTTCGTCTATAGGTGTTATATAACTCAGATTTATGACTTTGACTTAAATCACGGTTGATGTCGCCGTAGTGGATGGTGATCTGCGAATTAATTTGCTTGATTTGGGCTCTTTTTCTGCGCAACCAATCGGCAGATGACTAGTTGACGTCTAGTGACAGTGTATTTAGAAAATTGTTGGCAATCTTTCGGAGCTATGCTACTTTTACTACGGCTAAAGTAGATGAGTCAGTTGTGGTCACGGAAAGTGTGCAGTGAGCAGCGCCATACCTTACGTGATCCGGATGAGTGGCTTTTAATGCATTGGACAATACGATAATGTCGAAGTTATGAATATAAATCGCCTGCTATAAATATATAGACGTGGCTAAACGTTGGATAATTGTAGGCATTTCCGCTTGTAGGCTACACAATAGATGAATTAGCCGTTGACTTCCTTGGTTATAATATGCAAGAGGGTGTGTATTAATGATTCATAGAGACTTCGTGGATGTGATGTCATGCTGTTAGCGATTTTCTTGCGTTGATTAAGCCGACACCAGGAAAAGCTTTTCCGGGTTTCACCTACCGGAGATTGTTTCAAATATGCAATGCATGATACAACATCGGGAACTGTTTTTCCGGGTTTGACTTCACAGTGATTGTTTTAAAATTTTCACCTAACTTGCCAATTCGTAATTATTTTACATGTAGGGCCGATATAGAACGCCCGTGGCGTGTGTGATGTCATAGTATTTGTGTATGCGTATTGTTTACATTTGAAATTGAACTTATCATTGTAAAATAGTATCACGATGATTGCCTGTAGGCATGTTACGCACTTCAATTAATCTTTACTGGAAAACTCCTTTATGCCTCAGGCTATGGCCTCAATAAATAATGATGTAAGAAATAACGATTTGCAGTGATGCAGTAATGGTTGAATTCCATCAGAAATATCTTGACATATAAAACCAACGGATCAGAACATATTTTCTCAGTGTAGGTGTACGGTACTCCGCGGTGCACGTGTGAGTTTGTTACGTTTTGCGCACATTTTGAAAACTCGTGGTTTGGGCAGGGATCTGGGCAACAGTTTAGACTCTTTGGACCACATTGGGTTCTAACATTTACGGGCCGTTGTGAGCCCATGCCTGGATAAAAGGGATATAGCATGATCTTTGTGCGACGATATTTGTACAGTAGACTGTGGTGCGGGTGTGAGGTTGTTACACTATCTCTCATGTACTGTGCAGACATGTGATCAGATCAGGTATTACATAGTTCATTTTGACCGATAATATTTGTACTGCGGACTGCGGCACAGGTGTGCGATTGGTTGAGTATTTCGTGTGTTGTGTAGACTTCTGTTTAAGTATTCCATGGTCCTTTTTGGTCGGTTTGATAGAATATTAGTGACTAGTAACGGGAAGTGTATAGTACACAGAGTATGGTCAAACTGGAGCAAGCCAATTCAGATTTGTAATGATAGGCGCGTTGTGTTTGGATATTGTCTCTATTCGTGTTTCATGCTTTGATGTTAGTTTGTTTAGCAAAATAGTTGTGTAAACATAATCGATTTTGAATGAAGTCTATTTAGCAGTGTTTGTAGAGATAGGAAGAAGATACAAACTAAAACATAACAAGGAATGTATTATAAACATAACATATACTATTAACTAAAACGTTTCGACTTGGGTTTATGTCTGTACCATATCTACAAAAGAGGGTTATCATCGTTGCTGGGAAATATGCGGAAGCCGGGAAGCTCTTTCCTGTTTGGGCGAGAAATTTAAATATTTATCACCACTGCATGTGGACATTAACGTAAGCGGGGCATGTGCTGCGGTTTTTGAATCTGAATGTGATGGCATGCTAACGATAAAAGATAATGATTTCCCCGGGAAATTGTCATTTTTCCAGGTTGTAACAAGGACGGAATCGGATCACGCCCTGCTGTGTTTGAATCTGTATTAGCGGCGCGCTAATGGAAGAAATATAATGAGTTTCCTGGGAAATTCTCATTTTTCCAACCTAGCGTTGTCATAGGCCTGCTCTTTGTTGACGTAGGTTCGTATAAACCAATCAGTGCAATGGCGGGAATTATTTGATTGTTTGGATTGCCCTCCACACTAAATATAAGTGGTCCCATAGTGCTCTTTCTCGCGTCACACTGTCATCCTAGTGACAAATCGTAAGATGTTATCATGACGTGTTTCGCTCCAACAACACATTTATTCCTACCCGAATTCTTTTGAACTTGGCGGGAAAAAACGCCATGACTCACGCCATTGACGATTTGTATAAAGTTTGACTTGTATTCATCATGCTTGGATGTTAGAATAAAACCGTTAGTGGGCGCTAGCTTACAGGACAATATATCTAATTTCAAGTTTGTTATGAAAAGTATGGCACGATATTTGTAGCAATCGAATTAGCAGACTGTAATTGCCACGTGCACAAAATGGAACGACCTGACGACCTGACGGGGAAGGTGTCAAGGCAAATATCTCGTTCCTCCCACATTGCGGGCATGCCCCTTGCTGATGATTACTATCCAATATACACAATGTCGAATATTCATAATCTTAACACCGCATTAGAGTGGAGAGGAATCGCCTAACGTGCTATAACGTATCATTGATAATAGCAATCCAATCAATAGGATTACTCCCGTCGGATTTAGTTTCTCCAATTTTGAGATGCTAAACCGAAACCGTTCCCTGGAATTTCACTGATTAGATGCACCGGTTCAACCCGTTATTTTGACGGGCGATTCACGAATTTTTTAAAATGGAATTAAAAATATGCAGCTCAAATAAGGTTTCGAATCTTTAAAGCTTTGGCTATCATTCTATACTGCAGTAGGCCAACCGTTGAGATGGAAATAGTAATGAGGTCCTAACTAGTTTACTAATTGAAAATTAACAAGTAGGAGATCTGCTGCGTGCATTGTTGATATTGTTGGCAATATAGCCTACTGTACTATTATTCATATCTGATTATTCACGAATCACGACCATGTCCACTACGTGTCCCTATGGTTGGTTTTGATGATATGAATGGCGCAAATTATCATAGTTACAGCCGTTTCGACATCATAACGCATGCAAAGGCACTAATCGACTTTTCTGAGTAACGCAATAAACCGGCGACTTGCATGAGGAATCGCATCATGTCGCACTGGCGTCTTATCCGGTGTTTTAAAACTAGTAATTCATCACAGCTCACAGTATAGATAGGAAATCCGGCAGTTGACGTTGACTCTATGATGATTTTCTTATAGTTTCTGCATACATGAGTAATGCTGGATTGATGAGATGATATAAACGTGCATTGAAATCAACTGTATCGTAGCGCTCGACCTTCCGGCATACAGATCGATTCGCGCAGTTCGTTCCTTCTCTTACGTTGCGATGTGATAGGAAAGGTACTGTACATTACCGGCAGCATTTCGTTATCGCAGGGGGTTCTATATTAAAGCATCAGTAAGGATTAGTCGAATACATAGGCTAGATGCGATGTGGCCTATATCTGGCAGTCTCGAGGAAGTCTATGTTGCAATAAAATCGATATCAAATCTTTGATTGGCCAGATTTCTTCTCTTCATGTCAACAGAAGCGTCAGAGGGGGGCGGTATAACGCAGATCTCACGGCCTGGTGGTCGGCATGGCACATATAGCGTGAAGGGCACTCTCTCGACCAGACTTAGGCATAAATCGGGGTCTCCGTATTTGGATAGCCACGCCTTTCCCTTCATTGGACTCTTTCTGTACAATTTACTAATGCCCAGAGGAAATGAGTCACGTCCGATTTATTGAAAAAAGCGCAATGGATGATATGTCAACGTATTGTTGTTTCTACTTCGGAAATGTGTATCCTGCAAGTCTTGGATTGAACAAATTGGATAATGTGATACAGGAACAATGATACCATCGGCCATTGATGAGTCCTGTAGGCTGCCCTAAACACTGAAACGCATTTGCCAAACTCACATACCGCATTCGCATGCGCTGCAAGTTAGTCTGCGCCATAAAGAGGGATCGGTGTTTTCAAGTACTAAAAGGTCACGTGCGCCAGGTCAATGAAATAGTTCACGTTCGTGTTCCCTTCGTTTATGATCGCTGAAATTTTCACCGAAATGTAGCCGCATCCAAATGGTGTCCACGTAGTCATTTATTCAAACCGCCATCACGTTTTCACCTCAAGTCCTTGGTAATATGGGGAAGTAGCAGAGGAAGTAAAAAAATAAGGTTAGCAGATTAGAGACAGGAAGGGCAATTCGACGTACTGAAAACGGCTCACTAAATCATGCTGTCGGTCACCAGTAGCCGTGGCAACCCATGTTTGGATATAACTCTAAGCTCGAATATTCGTCGCAGCATCAACACCAAACCGTTCTGTTCGTAACGAAATCCGTCACAATTTCGCCGCCACTTCATCCTATAGGCTGCATGCCTCCTATAATACAAGTCAGCGCGATGACGCAACACTTTTAATTGAACTCAGCGACAATCCACGGTGTGAACAATGCACTATATGTGGCTTGAACAAATCCATGAGCTGGAAGCGAACTCTCCCTGCTTAACAATTTGTAGTCGCCGAGATGAGATGTAATTTGCACGAGAGGAAGTTAAACTTTCGAAATTGCAGGCAATTACAGTTATAATATTTCCATAATTGATATTTCATGTAATAATATCTATGCTATTTGTTGCGGTATATCGACAGCTAATATTGTCAAATGTCTGGAAAGTTCCTGTAATATAGTCATTAATCACGTTAAGTTATTGATGCTTCTCGTTAGGTAACAAGCTATTACCACACTTGTCGCCGTAATCACTTATGGCTCGTGTTAGAATAAGGTGTTCGGAAGGAACTGTACGCGTGTACGGGTACGCTTCTTTACGCTTGCACATTGCAGTGCAACGAATTGTGCAATAGACCTTCACAACAACTGAGTATAGAGTACGTTCAAGGCTGTTTAAAACTTGTGCATGATCAGAAATACCTGTAAGCTGTAACTATTGTGAATTCCTCAGTATTCACCTCAGTGGCGGGCTGGATTTCGCGACTCGGCGCTCGCTTCATATATGTATCTACCCAAGGGGTTAACAACGCATGACTGCCGAGCCAAATGTGGCTCTTTGGCCCGTCCTGATGACTCCATGGATTTATCAGGAACGTTTTAAATAGGAAAAAGCTGGGAGAGGGTATATGTTTGGTCCAATATGTATTTGTAGCCAACCTATAGTTTCATTTAGATCTAGTAGCAAGCTAAAAACTGTAGACACATACATCACAGTTAGCATTTACTATAATGAAATAGGCTATAGGATATTAATTTACCGTTTTGGGAGTATTGATTGGATCTTTCAACGCTTTGTGTTGCCGACTTGCCGAGCCCTTTCACGCACGCCTTCCCTATATGCGGCATCTCTGCGGCTGGTAGGTACACAACAGATCGCGCTCATCTCTCTTTATGATCTCCATCTATTTATTACATAGCGAAACTAGAATTTGTTGATAACGAACAGACGCGCGCATGGTAGTGATCAGCTGTGGGAAGCGAAGCTAGCCGCTCTCACACTCGATTCGTTCAATTTTGCCGAGGCGAAAAGGTGGGCGATCTCGATAATATTGTCAAGTCCGCTGTTATTATTAGCTATCATTCGCGCGTCTTGAAGAAAGTCTCCAATATATCATGGCGTCGCCTATTTCGTTATGGAGTGGAATCCTACGGTCTGGAAAAGATTCAAATTATCCGCAAGTTGCAATTGATAGCCACACAGCCTCTGCATTTTTTTTAATGCGCTCTGGAAACGAGCAGGATTTATTCACCATTAATTCAATAATGATACTTTCCTTTTTCATTAATATATATCGATTCAAATAATTCCAACGGAATCGCATCAAACATTGCACTCTGAAAACTTCTACTCATAAAATAAATAGTTCAGAGAAAGGATGGCATCAATAGTAAATTGCTACAAACTGTACAAAGCCTTGGTAAAGTAAAGTTGTTCGCAGTTATAGTTTTTCTCTCACAAGAGTGGGACTTAGAGTTGGAAACTGCCGTGATGAAGGGGCCGGTGGATATACTCAGGTATCGCAGGTACCGCAGTTCCAGCAGGTATCGCAGGTACCGCAGGTATACCAGTGAGATGGATATACTCAGGTATCGCAGGTATCCCAAAATTACCGCTATTTCTTAATATACGATCAATTTCCAGCGCAGGTACCCACTATTTCCTAGTCTACGATCATTTTCCAGCGCAGGTACCCACTATTTCCTAGTCTACGATCATTTTTCAGCGCAGGTACCCACTAATTCTTAATCTACGATCAATTTCCAGCGCAGGTACCCGATATTTCCTAATTTACGATCAATTTCCAGCGCAGGTACCCACTATTTCCTAGTCTACGATCATTTTCCAGCGCAGGTACTCACTATTTCCCAGTCTATGATCATTTTTCAGCGCAGGTACCCACTAATTCTTAATCTACGATCAATTTCCAGCGCAGGTACCCGATATTTCCTAATTTACGATCAATTTCCAGCGCAGGTACCCACTATTTCCTAGTCTACGATCAATTTCCAGCGCAGGTACCCGATATTTCCGAATTTACGATCAATTTCCAGCGAAGGTACCCACTATTTCCTAGTCTACGATCATTTTCCAGCGCAGGTACCCAATATTTCCTTATCTACGATCATTTTGCAGCGCAGGTACCCACTATTTCCTAGTCTACGATCATTTTCCAGCGCAGGTACCCAATATTTCCTAATCTACGATCATTTTCCAGCGCAGGTACCCAATATTTCCTTATCTACGATCATTTTGCAGCGCAGGTACCCACTAATTCTTAATCTACGATCAATTTCCCGCGCAAGTACCCGATAATTCCTAATCTACGATCAATTTCCAGCGCAGGTACCCGATATTTCATAATTTACGATCAATTATTCCAAGTCGCTTCGATTACACGTTAGTACGATGAAACAATATTAGTAATGCCGAATAGACAAGTCGAATGGTGTATTTTCTATGACTACATGTCTACAGCGCATGTGTGCTCCGTTGCGGCAGACAACCAGATACTGAATGTCGGAATAAAAGAATCCCGATTTCGAATTCAAAACATGGCGCCAAATGTCATCACGTGGTTCAACCACGGGAAAAACAATCCCAAATTACGTCAGCGAATTATCTTCGCATGGCTTGAAATCCTCCTTATAATAATAACAGAGGGAGGTTAGCGGTACTGTTATGATCGGAACAGCAGGAGTGTATTTTGTTACTACTAAGTCAATTATCGATTCCGTGTGCTATATGTGTTACTTAATTATATTATATGTCTTGTTTGGTAGAACCCACTAATGGATAAAACTCTCAGAGAATTTAGGGCATGTCCGAGTGTCCTAGATACGACAGTTGATGTCACGTATATACATTCAGAAATGTATATGCGGCACACAGGTACCATGAAAATGTGGAATTACCAGTCGATACCTGAGTAATGATTTTTCTGTTTAGCCTACTGCGCTGGAAATTGATCGTGGATTGGAAATAAGTGGGTACCTGCTGCTTAGACTAAGAATTAGTGGGTACCTGCGCTGAAAAATGATCGTAGACTAGGAAATAGTGGGTACCTGCGCTGGAAATTGATTGTAAATTAGGAAATATCGGGTACCTGCGGTGGAAATTGATCGTAGATAAGGAAATAGTGGGTACCTGCGCTGGAAAATGATCGTAGATTAGGAAATATTGGGTACCTGCGCTGGAAATTGATCGTAGACTAGGAAATAGTGGGTACCTGCGCTGGAAATTGATCGTAGATTAGGAAATAGTGGGTACCTGCGCTGGAAATTCATCGTAAATTAAGAATTAGTGGGTACCTGCGCTGGAAATTGATCGTAGATTAAGAAATAGTGGGTACCTGCGCTAGAAATTCATCTTAAATTAAGAATTAGTGGGTACCTGCGCTGGAAAATGATCGTACATTAAGAAATAGGGGGTACCTGCCCTGGGAATTAATCGTATATTAAGAAATAGCGGTAATTTTGGGATACCTGCGATACCTGAGTATATCCACTCTCACTGGTATACCTGCGGTACCTGCGATACCTGCAGGAACTGCGGTACCTGCGATACCTGAGTATATCCACTGGCCCTGATGAAGTGTGAAAATGAGAAAATACTGTGTTCGTTTTGTAGGATATTCCGACTGATGTGCGATGATAGGCCATTACAATATCTATTGATCGTCCGCCATCGGCTCCACTACACTCTTCTACACACACATACACAGAGAGAGAGAGAGAGAGAGAGAGAGAATGATTACATTGTCAGCAGAAGCGTAAAAAATCGAAGGAAAAGTCACGAAAATACAGCAAATGATAGCAATAGGTTCGATATGGACAAGGTGACTCCGCTTGACATAGCATTGCTTAAAGTGAGCGATTTCCTATTTCTGTTCATCACAACCACAACCCTCAGCAGAGAAGGAACGGATATCAAGGTCTTTGGCTTTACCCGGTCGGGAATTGAATCTCGGAGCCTGCGATCAGAGGCGGGAGAGTCAAAGCTGTCTAGCAACTGAGTGGAGTAGCTGCAAATTCAGGCAGTTCCGATATCACCCCGTAACCAATATTTTGCGCGCAGTCGTGAATCTCGAACATTGGGTTATTTAGGTGCGTAGTATCTTCGCTTTAAACGCCAAATTCAATGGAGCAAAACGAATGTGGAATGGATTAAATTCGCGTTGATGCAATTGGCGCTTCGCAGCATTGACTATTTCCGTGGAACATGATTGCGTATTTGCAATAGTAATCAGGCGACATTCAGCACCAAGAGCATCACTTGGGATAGTATGAGCGATAGTACTTCTCTATTAGCATGCTATCCTGTGCAGCTGGTGATTCTGCCGCACTGCGGAAGTGGTTTGATGGGCAGACGTTGTATTAAGTTAGCCAGATTTGTAATGATTATGATCATTTATTAAAGGAAAATGCAGAAAGTGTCGTTACTGGTGAAATATTTCATTTCCCCTTTACGCGATGGGCAATCCAATGAGCCTGCTCAAATATCACTTCTTGCTTTGTGATCACTACGTTACAGAGAAGTTATTTTAGTTTAAGTAAGGGTAATTGAAATGTTGTGATCTGCTTAATGCGTGCTCAACAGCGCATGTATACAAGCCTTGATTTGGACATGCTTTGGTCTCATCATGTATCAAATAAATGGCGCAAGAGGTCTCAATTTTTATTAAATGCGGTAGAGGAGATACTTCCAGTTACTGCCGCACACTGCCGTACAAAATTGCTTGATTATCTACGCTAGACTAGAGTTGTTTACTTGGTGGCTGCAAATTGCAACGGCAGTATGCTAAGGGTTACTTAACTATAATCAGTGATTATATTTAATCGACGATTAGTTGTTTTTTGAACGCGGAATGTCTGAGAAACATTTTTAACTCATGCTTAGAAGTCAGTTTTTGGACTGAAATTCATATTAGTATTGACTGCAGCTACATCTGCCGAAATCTGTGGATGCTGTTTGATCTATAGTCCTTGCTCAGTGATTAACATTAATCACTTACTATGTAAGCAAGTCTTAGACCCTTGTGTTGAGAGCCACAGCGTGGGTTTAGTTTGGTTGAAGCATCGTTGTTGTGTTGTATATATTCGTATGGCTATAATTCGTGAGATTCGTTCATATGACGTAACATGAAATACTGCGCTTGACTAGTTTGGTCGAATCGGTACTGTAGTTGCAAAGAATATTTCGTATTCTGTAGAGGTTAGTTAGCATATTTGGGCAGTTACGCAAGTGTCACCACAGTTTTAGCGTCCAGCCACATTAGTTTGGAAAGTTAGCTCGCAAGCTTTCGGAGGTCATCTCCTTCATTAGGTGAGGATTGCTAGTTTTTTCATAGATGCGGTTCGCATCAGCAAGTGCGTGCAGTATTGCGTGGGATGACTGGTCGTATGGTTGCGAAACATGAATAAGCCAGGAAGTTCCAGGGCAATGAACAAGAAGCTCTCTACTGTCGACATGAATGTGTCCAGTGTTCTCGGCCTCTGATTTGAATGCAAATTGACACACGTTCTTGCGGGAAATGCTAACGAGCGTTCCGGGAAATTAACATTTTTTCTTCCATGTAGGTCTCATGAGCTTTTCTCTTGTATGTCAATTGCAGTGTATTAATTATATTTGTTATGTTGATATGTTCCCGTTTTGATAGAACGGGGACGATCTGGTAGCAATGCAAGCATCGAAGATACATGCGACGCAGAATATATGGCAATGCGATTAACAATGGAACTACCGAGGCATAACTGGTTGATAAAGCACTTGATAAAAGAAAAAAAACTAAAAGTAAGCAAATTGTATATTTCGTTTTCATATATTGTTGCTCTTGATGGCGGACGATATTTTACGATGGATAATGACACTAGCTCCTCAACTCTGATTTAATAACAAGACAAATTTGTAAGATTTCAGAGCCCCTCTCCTTCATCAGGCAAATATTACTCAAATACAATGCATACACAATGCATGCATCTGAATAAGGACACGTGACCTATACTCGAATATGTAGTCGAGCAGGTAGCGAAATATCACCATACTGCAATCATCGAATATTCATGTACTTATACGCAACTATTCAATGTGTAGCGTTTGAGCTCTATCGTCATGTGAATTCTAAGTGATATAGCCTACGTGCAAGCTTGCACTGTTTGCTCCTGCATAGATACGCCTAAAGTTACCAGTGTAGTGAATGGTTAGCATTTAGCAATTAAATAAAGCGGCTCGTTTATCTTGATATTTCCACACGGGTTTGATGGTATTCAATTCATTACCTCGTTACGACACCCGCACCTGCTTAATTTAACTTTGGAATCCAGACAGAATCATTCCCATTTTCAATGATATGAACTTATGCTGTGATGCTCAATTATGTGTTTCTTGTTTTAGGCTGAAGACGATAAGCCTTTGAACAACGCACGCGAGACAGGCGAATTGAACGCTCAGTCTTCAACTCGTGAATCGAAGCAACGTGCATCAAGTAATACACTAAGCGTACAGCAGGTATGGTTATCCGCGTATATTGTCCGGTATATTTGCTATGCAGCAAATAGCTTACAGTAGGTCCTTGGGATAATATGCGTAAGATACGGTCCAACGGTGCTACATCGTATCTGATGCCTACTTGTCCAGAATTACGCATACGACTCCTCAAGTTCTAGCTGGTATGCAGTGTATCCCGTATACGGCATAAACCCCGCAATATTCAGACAGACGGTCATTTATTAATTTGTACACAGTGTGCACATGAGTCGTTGATACACCTGCACTGCATAGGTCATTGCTTCCCTCATCGCTTCCCTAATTGCTTCCCTCAAAATAAGAAGGTACGTAACAGTAATAATGATTGAGATTAAACAATGTGCAATCAACTGCGCAACAACAATCACCAATCAATAATATTAATCAATGCTGATTAGATAGAACCTCTCCTTCGTTTGGAATGAAATCGTGGCCTTGGTGACGAGTCAGGCAATTCCGTGTTTAGGAAAATCAATCGACAAAGTCTAATTCGATCGAATCTGAAGTCCCGTCGGACGAAACCCAAGCAAACAAAATATCGCCGCAAGAAGAGGTTGTGGACTGTGAGGATTTGCGGAACAACCAAAATAATTATTCAAAAGGTAACAGTTTTCGCATTGTACTTTCACGCGGGCGTCGCTGGGTATTACAATATTCGCAATACCGTAGGCCCCTCTATACCACTGATCAAACAAACTATTTTGGTCGTCCGCCATCGGCTCCACTACTTTCCATACCCGTGTTTGAGTTATATTTTTCGGCAATGAAAATCTCGCCTACCTGCGACAAACGAGTTATCATGAAGTATCGATCGGTTTGTTCATTATATTTGCTAAAAATTTTCCTAGGAATTTGTAGGAATATCAGTCAATATTCGAAGGAATTATCGTCAACTGTATAAATGTGATGACCTGCAAATGCATCCTGGCTTCCTGTGCGTGATGAAATGCAAAGTAATTCCTAACGAACTTAAGCGAGACATCGTTGACTTTCATAAGTTAACTACCTGCATTTCCTTGAAGCTATGCATTAGGATTAGATACTACCGGTTATATACTCTACCTGGTTAGTGATGTCACTTTCACTAATTGCCCGGTTAATTTGGTTTCTCTTGCATCTCACATGCTGCGTTCGATGGAAGCTGCTTTGGATTTTGCGAAAATTTTTGTAACCTGTGTTTATTAATTAGCACTACCTAGGAATGTAATGATGTTCGTTGGCGGGCATTCGGATGCGTTTAAGTCAGCCTGGCACAACACAGCGTATGTATTTAGATATAGACGCCGTAGGCTAGTGCAAAGTGGGATGCGGATTGAACGCTTTATCTATACACTACCTTAATCGGTTTCAATTGCCAAAATGTGCTTCTGCATGAACCATGTTCAAAGCTTAACTTTGTCATTTTTCCAGGTTCGTCCATGGTTGGAATAGTGAAGCCATTTCAACACTTGAAGATGTCTCCAGCGAACTGCAAAGATGGAGACACGAGTCCATCTAGACTGTGTATAATCGAGGAGGAAGAAGATCAAAATGAACTAGCAGAAAGTAGCACGGCATCAGCAGCGCGCGAAATCAAACAAATCAACATGGATTACTCGACATGTGATTCAGACTCTATCGTTGCCAATAGCAACGAAAATACACCCTTTGTCATAGCAGCACCAGTCGTTGTTCCAATGCCATATCCGATCCTGAAATCGGCGCAAACAAGCGAGAGTATGAAACCTGCAGAGACCCCAACGTCGTCAAACAGCGAGCTATCTTCGATGACTGAACAAATGGCTGTAGCAAAGATTACAAAGACAAATGATCATCCATTGCCGCCTCCCAAAAACGGGTCTGATGAAAACAACAGCAGAGGTCCTCTAAACTTAACCAATACTACACCTGTTGCTTTATCTTCCGAAAAAGGACTTACGTCTGACAGCAGTACAGCAGAGAATGAAACAGAAGATGAGATTCAAGTTTCAAACTGTTTTTCACTTGCTCTTGATCTTACAACTAAAGTCCAAGTCCAAGTTGAACAAAGAAATTCAAGTCACAGCACTGATGAACCTTTAGATCTTAGTATGAAGTCAAAATCTGGCGACAAGTTTCCGGAAATATTAGATCTTTCTGTCAAAAAGCAACCTCGATCAACCAACACGGTTGTTACATCAAGCCCAAATACAGATTCAGCAAAACGAAAAATTGCGCAAACAAGACTTGTTCCATCTAAAGCCGTGGACTCTACCAAACCAATGTCATTGATGTCACACTCAGCACAGGAGATCATCAGCTCTAAACCAACTTCAACCAAAATCACTCCATCTTCAACTGACACGTCAAATACAGCGGTCAAAAGTTTTGTCATAGTTATCGAAGATAGGCCGGAAGCGCCGATCACAGATATGAAATCAAATCCACGGCCTTCTTCTCTGCCCGTTGAGTCGCTCTCTAGTCCGACAGCACCATCTCATAAAACATCAAAATTGACTCCAAATCCTATGAAAAGATGTGCCTCGCTTGATGCAACTACGACTGAGGTGAGTGCCTGAAATTTTGCGCATGTACTTCATCACACATGCTTGTCGTATAAACCAATTTTTATCTCATATGTGACCATATGAAAAATTTTCAATATCATTATATCACTGCCTATCCGTAAAAAGTGTCAAGGAGCCGGCTAGGCTGGAAATGGAAATCCCATGTTTGCACTATGTTTTAGTCTGCGATTCTTATGGCGAGTCTTCACGTTCATTCACCCTTCGGTTGCGTGCACCAACACATCTGTGAAATCTAAGTTTGATGTACTTTTATATTTTATTCAAGCCCAGCCTAATTCACAAGACGCTTTTGGTACTTCGCTCCTTCACTCCTTCACCAAGTGAAGACGGAAAACTGAATTTTATCTCACCTTGTTCATTATATATTAATGAACCATTTCTTAGGTTTTGGACAGTCCACATCAGCTGAAGCGTCCTCGAATGTCACTTGATGATTCTCGCTTATCGTCTAGCCAACCAACAGCAGCTTCTACCAACAAATTAGCAGAAATCAAATCTGGTTCTCAACAGAAGACAAGAGGCACAGAAGCAACCCCTGTCCAGTTGCTAACAAATCCAAGTCATCATCATCACACAGCCACAAGCATTGCATCAATACATGAGAAACCATTTGTAGTATCGCAGTCGAATGTGCCCCGAAAACATAGTGAAAAGTCTCCAATATATACAATGGAATCTACTCCACCACTTGTAGTAACACAAGTCCGACCTCACGTAGCTTACTCTACAATACATCGTCAATTACCGTACCACACCCCAACTCCTCTCACCCCAGCAACATCAATATATAACGGAAATGTGGTGACATCATCGAATTATTCACCAACGACGGAGAATCCGGCGAAGGTCTGTGTGCGGAGTAGAAGTTTGCAAAGCACGCGATCTCAAAAGATGACACAAGTTTATCAACCAGTTATTGGAACTCTTGAACCGTACATCAAAGCGCAACAACGCGCCGTCGATGAAAAAATCAAAGAACTGGAGGCTTTTAAAAGACATCTTGCCGAGGCGAGAGAGAGCAACAAAAACAACGGCCCAGCACGTGCCGTAGCTGCATATCCGCGACCCCTAAATCAGATGCGGAAACATTACAACCCACCAGTACAAATATCCATGCCTATCCCGAAACCTGTCATCACAGCATCAATGCATCGCGCTCAGGCTGTTCTGTCGCATAGTCCGATCACCCACCGTAACCCTACCCCCATACAAACAAACCCATCTCATATGCCTCATTGTCAGCAGGTACCTAGACCAGCTTTAATGCACGGTGCTCATTTGAAACAGCGTATGCTACCGCCGCGGTGGCGTGCACTACCTTCGACACACCAAGACAGGCAGGCGTTCGTTGTAAGGCGACAATTGCCGAATGGTAATCCAGCCATGGAAACAGATTCTGTGAGACAAATGCAAGCACCTCGTATGTTGAGCAGTCAAAACTTTCCTCGTCTTACAAATTCATCAAATGCGTTACCAGGAGCTGGTAGTCATCTTCCTGTGCCTCGTGCGTACTCTCACTCAGTTCCAGGCCTTACATTGCAGTCCATACCGACTCCAAGAATTCCTACCAACACTCCGGTTTATCGCAATGGTGGACTTACTGTAGCTGATGCGTACCGGACACAATTGAACGATCCTATTGTGATTGATGATGATATTGCTCATCAGACAAACAGCCATCTTCCTGGCTACTCGCCGAATTCAACACATTCGTTGAAAATTAGAAGGGCGTACAGTTATCATCCGCCACTCTCAAAGAATCAAAATCAACGGCACGCTCCCAAGGCGCCAGGTATAGACGTCAATATACATTATTTTATTTCCTCCGGGACGGGCTTTCCATTTGGCAAGGTAGGCTGAATGAATCTTAGAGGCCTCGACTGGCTAGGGTCTCGGAATGTACAGTTTTCCAAATTTGTAGCGTAAAAAGAAGGACATTTTACTGTAGATTGATTCGCGGATATCTTGATTTTTGATCAGATGTCCTTAGTACCCTCGCATTTTGGTAGCCTTTGACCAGAAGTGAATACTATATTAGGTCATGCTATCTCGGAAGTTGATCATACGTCTCAACCACCTTTTCCTTGCATAGGTTCGAAAACTCCTGATTCCAAAACAGAACCATGCGCAAGATGTGACGGGAAGGCATATTTCCTCTGTTCCGGTTGCCGCAAGATTTGGTATTGCAACAAAAATTGTCAGGTAAGCATCAAATCGCACTACGTCTTCTTGTGCTAGGCCTGTCCATGGCCTACTCTAGGTAATTCTAGGTAAACTGAAGTAGGCCAGGGCCTGTCTTACTAATATTTTCCCTCGTCCCTGCGATTATCACACATGAGGAAACCGGCATCAAATGTCAATTGAATTTTGTTGAAAGCGCTCAGCAACCGCCAATGTTTTTCGAAATAGGCAGGGTCTGAAAAGGTGATGTTCAAATTTTGATTAGCCAAATTCCTAGTAGGCCTACTAGCTATCAAATACAACGAGTCCACGTCAATATCCCGTTCTGATGAGTGCAGACAAGTGGGATGATTCACGATGTCAAATTGATTACTTTGCAGTTGCAAGATTGGAGCACGCACAGCTCGATCTGCAGTGGATGAAATCGGCGGAAATATTCCATCCTGTGCAGGCTCTTCGCGATCGAGCGAAACTTACGAATCGTCGGTCGCATCGATTTATCTGACGCCATGAGGGTAATGATCGGGGAAATGTTGCTCTTCCTGATCAGATCTGCGTTTTTGATTTTCTGGATGTACAGGGTGCCAGCCTGTTACAGTCTAGCCAGGTTGTGCCTGCTGTGTGTGAATGTAGCCGCTAGCTAGAAATACAATGTGGGTTATGCTCTTGTCTGTGCGGCTACGAACTACGAATGTGGTAACGTAGGTTTTCGAGTGATTTTGCATTAGGCTACTGAGTAAAACTAGGGCTTCAATCACAAGCACAATCGTATAGAATCGGGACATGGCTGCAGCAAATTGATTGGTAGGCCTATGCGGTATTAGGCCTCTAATTGGCCCTTCTTCATCTTTCACAAAATCTGAATACATCGCAATTTGTCATTTTTAAAAAGAAATTTTCATGTCAAAGCCGAATGCTGGCAACATATGAAAGAAGGTAGGCATAGGCTATAGGTCTACTGCTAAGTTAATGGTAAAATCAACCAAGTCTGTCCGGATCACTTGATTCTTATTTGCGAGCACGCCTACGTTTTTGGACTGCTTATCACTGAATGACTAGTGGGGAAAATTTGCAATCATATGCTAAACCGTTAGGCTACACATTTGATTATGATTATAATTATATGCTGTACATAAACCAAAAAAATAGTTTTTCCGTTATTTCGTAGAAATCGCTGGCTTTTGTAATTTCATAGTTGAATCCAACCTACATATTTTCAATGTTCCAATTTTTCTTTTTTCTTTATTTTATTTTTCGGCTTGAATGTCTATTTTTTCCTAATTTTATTTAATTTATTCGTGCTGCTGCTGCTGCTGGGTAGCCTGTGCGTTGCTGTAGGACTGTAAATATATTGTGATGACAGAAAATTGTTCGCAAGATTATTGTCAGTTTGGAATGAGAAAATTTGACGTTTGGAAGTATAGGGGTTCGTAATGAGCCAAAGATGTGATCTGAAACCGTTAGAAAAACGAGCTCTGAAGTGACGCACAGTGCTTTGCCTTTTAGGCTATCCTGGGTATGCCGAATTTTGCGATAAGGTAGGAGGTTCGAGGAAGGAATATTGAAGTTGACCTGTCGGGATCACGAGCCGCACCGCATGTTGCCGGCGACGTTCCACGTCGGAAACCGCGGAGGATCAACGGAGCGTGACGAAAGTACTGCACGAATGGGTCGAGCTCAGTGGTCGAGTCCCGTTGGAGTCAGTTGAGCAGAGCATGGTCTGGCTCTGGTATCTGTTCTGGGCAGGGCGCCAGAATAGAGAGTATTTGATGGAACCATTGTTTAGCGGTATTATGTGGGAAATGCTATCATCTTCTGCCAGCAGAGAGACCCGTCCATCTATGAGTAGTGCCACTTTCTAGAGTGATGAGGTTAGGGTTAGAGAGATTGTACTGGTACCTTGTACCCAGCACAGCCGAAATTTCCAGGGTGCGGACGTTTGGTTTGTGTTTGTGGATTCAGTTAAGAGTATTTTGGTATTTTTGTCCGTCAGTTTTGTATAGTGTTGCATTACAGTACTAAATAAACACCATGTCAAATCCTCTGTTGGCTGTTGCTGCTTGTGGCTTATTTCTTGCTCTTGCAATGAACTTTGCTCTTCATAAAGTTGAGGAAGGCCACGTCGCTGTATACTACAGGGGTGGTGCTCTACTTCAAAGCACTGCTTCACCAGGCTTTCATGTTATGGTTCCATTCATCACCTCATACAGATCGGTGCAAACAACCTTACAAACAGACAAAATCAAGAACGTTCCATGTGGAACTGCTGGTGGTGTTATGATCTATTTTGATCAAATCGAAGTGGTCAACATTTTGCTATACTCTGCTGTACATGATATTGTCAAAAATTACACCGCAGATTACGATCGAGTCCTTATATTCAATAAAATTCATCATGAATTGAATCAATTTTGCTCATCCCATACACTTCAAGAAGTTTACATTGATATGTTCGATACAATTGATGAAAATCTCAAAAAGGCATTGGAACAGGACTTGGTAGAAATGGCTCCTGGTTTGCGAGTACAAGCAGTAAGAGTGACCAAGCCAAAAATACCAGAAAGCATAAGAAAAAACTTTGAACTGATGGAAGGGGAAAAAACAAAGTTGTTGATTGCAATGCAAAAACAGAAAGTAGTTGAAAAAGAAGCCGAAACTGAACGCAAGAAAGCATTGATTGAAGCTGAGAAAGATGCAGAAGTGGCAAAAATTCACCACCAGCAAATGCTTAAAGAAAAGGAAACACAAAAACGAATATCTGAAATTGAAGATGAATCTCATGTGGCTAGGATGAAAGCAAGAGCGGACGCTGACTTATATGGTGCAAAATCTGAAGCTGAGGCTAACAAGGTTCGCTTGACTGCTGAGTTCCTGGAGTACCAAAAGATACAAGGACTCTCATCCATATCAAAAATCTATTACGGACCAGACATACCGAATTTGCTTGTGGATTCTGTGTCTTCGGTAGCCGCTGTTAAGGATGTGCAAAATGCAGATTCAAAAAAGGAAAATCCAAAATGATGAAGCAAGCCATATAGCAACCAAAAGCAAGTTACCGGTAGTCAAAGTCAGTTTACAGTGAAATTTATCAAAGAGAGCTTGGCACTCACATTATTACAAAGACTGCATTTTTTGGGTGCATAGCAACTATATATATTGGTTGAAGACAATAATTTTACTAGACTCCTGATTCCAATTTTTTAACGATATGCATATATATATATATACATGTAATCAGTGTATACATACATATTGTTGCAAGTTTCTGTGCGGTTCAAGCATAAGCGATCAGATAAAATAGTATTCTATTTGTATTTGGTTTCAATGATGTTTCATTCACCATCGGTGTAAGACTTTCGTGGTAAAGGTATAAATTTTCGAAGAAAGCCATGAGCCATTGCTTTATGAAATATTCTGTATATAATATCATGATTGTGACCGATTTGATCTTACTTGTGAACTAGCCTATACTACTATAAACTGTTAGGAATATTGTTGTAAGTGTATTTTGTTGTCAAATCTTTCATACACAGGCTCCTAGCTTTGATATTTTTTGTACTGTTATGCTTGACCAGTTATGTTTGGGAGATTGGGGCTGATCATTAATCAATATGTTTGACATTCCTGCCTTTTGTGTTACATTGGTGTTACACAATGTAGTGTAATTTTGTGATTGTTAATTGTGTTCACAAATGTCAAATCTATTGTAGATCTGACATTTTATGTAGTGATCGTGGAAGGCAGTGATATGTAATGCAAGTGTGATATATTTCACTTCAATTGTTATATTTCATGAAGTGTAAATTAATTTTTATTCATTATCAATTATGCAGGTATTGAAAGATATGTATTTAATTGATGATAATGTGTTTTTGGGAAGCATTGCTGATGCAACGAATGTGTCACAACTCAAAGAGAATGAAATCAATGCTATATTGACAGTCGACTCGGAAAGACTTGAGGATGATATCGCAGCAGATTTTCAATATAAATTCATACAAATTGAAGATATGGAAAATGCAAATTTACTCGATTTGTTATGTGTTGGGTTGGATTTCATAGAAAAAGCTAATAAACATGGCAAAGTTCTCGTTCATTGTCATGCTGGCATGTCAAGAAGCGCGGCATTTATTTGTGCATGGTTAATGAAGAGGGATGGCATATCATTGCAACGAGCTGAAGAACGTCTGCTTTCAAAAAAGCCTGATGTCGCTATCAATTCGGGTTTTATTCACCAACTTCTAATATTTGAATCGATGGGGTGCACCGTTGATCAAAATCATCCTGGATATAAAGTTCATAAGTTTCGCAAGTTGCAGGAACTTGCGGGAAATGGAGATGCGCAAATACCGCCACAGTTTGTCGCTGCTAACCCTACTACCTCTATATCAACTTCACCGATTGAAAATTTTATTTTTAGATGTAAAAAATGCCGCAATCCCTTATTTCAGCTACGTAACGTTAACCCACATGATATAGATGAATCCAAGTGTTTTCGTTCTTCTTTTCAAAAATTAA
Source organism: Botrylloides violaceus (assembly GCA_030412335.1). Taxonomy (NCBI): domain Eukaryota; kingdom Metazoa; phylum Chordata; class Ascidiacea; order Stolidobranchia; family Styelidae; genus Botrylloides; species Botrylloides violaceus. The sequence continues at coordinate 334,827 of JASFYC010000709.1, forward strand.
CAACATTGAAACAACCGAAATCGACACACTGCAGTTCATATTTTCTTGAGCCTATCAAGTGGATGGAAGGCTCCATTATTGGACGCATAAACGGAAAATTAGAATGCCCCCATTGTAATTTCAAACTTGGTCGATTCAACTGGTCTGGTGCTAGATGCTCTTGTGGGACCTGGATTACGCCATCATTACAAATACATGCTAGCAATGTCGATAAGTCTGTACGGTGGCGATAATACAACTATTTTTACTTTGTCATTGTGCTTGATCACGTTAGGGTTACGCCTAACCAGAAACCAGTAGCCGAACGAGTACGTCTAGTGTAGCCTGATGCGTCGATACGCTGCAGCCCTTTGCTCTTTTCTCTCGCCCTGAAGAAGACTACGGTGTGACCATAGAGTAGCACTATGTTATTAAATTTACTAGCGGAGTACCCGGTTTCACACGGGAGGAAGGGTAATGAAAATATAGCCTACTGTAATTGCCGAAATACTGAAAGTGTATAAATGCACAGCAGCAGATCAACTGAAACATTAAACCAAAGAAAATAAGTTATAAAGCTAGAAACATTAGTGAACACCAAACCACATCACAAAACATCATGGAACGGTACAAAAATGAATAACTTCGCAACAGTGAAACAGCTTAGCATATAAAAACAAAGAAAAGAGCTAGAAACATGAGTGGAAAACAATACATTACAAAACCTCTTTGTATACAATGTTTTTAGTGTAACCTGGAACCTTGGCATGAATGAACAGATGTTGTTCGCAAGAAACTCTTGAGCATCCGACATAAAATTGGCCATGGGAGAAGCAATGATCACTCAACTCAAGCCCCAGATAACTCATCGTTTGGCCTTGACTTTTATTTATTGTCATTGCATAACAACTTCGCTAAGGAAATTGCAGGCGCTTGAACTCAAAAGGCAAATGGTTTTTAGATGAAATGAGTGGAATTCTTGGCACAAACACATTTTTCCCCCTTAGAGGTTCCAGTAATAATGACACACTTAATAAAATTGCGGTGCAAGTTCATAACAACTAATTGTGTTCCATTACAAAGTTTTGGCGGGTCCAAATTGTGCAAAAGTATGACTGGACTACCCTGCTTGAGACGAAGTGTGTGCGCTGGCATTCCAGGTGGGTTTAACGAATTCAAAAACTCAACTGGGTAATGGACAGCTTTGTCTTGATCAAGTGTCGAATCGATGGAGGAGCACACCTTTTCATCTGCAGGTATTCGGTCAAGAATATCCAGATTAATTTTGTTTACAGCATCATTCCTCGGTGCTAAGATAGCTCTCTCACATAGCCAGTCGCGATTGTTAAAATTTTGTAGAAAATTTGGATAAACCTTATCAATGAGCTCAATGGCAGAAGCCACCATCATTACAACAGTTATGTGATGCAACTGTTGTTCGGTATGCAGTGGTAAATTTCCATTACCTATTTCGAGAAGTTTGCTTGCAAATCTTCCTGCTTCTGCGTCTCCATGCAGGTGAACTCGCATGTTTGTTGTCAGTTTCAAACACTGAATGTCTTGCCACAGCACAGAGTTCTTCAGGCAAGCACTCATTTCATCGGCCATTGTTCCCCTCGGTACGACAGGCAATATCTGCCTGAAATCACCGGCAAGCAAAACCGTAACCCCTCCCATAACTCGATCATTCTTATGCAAATCGCGTAAGGTTTTATCCACAGCTTCGAAGGCGCCATTGTGAGACATGATGCATTCATCCCAAACAATCAACTTTGTAGACTGTAGCAGCTTTCCTCGTTCACTTTCCTTTTTGATATTGCAAGTTGGGCAGCATCAGTTTGAAGACGCGTTTGATGAGTCTTCGGTGATTCCACAGCCCTGGTGGCAGCTGTTCTGGCAGCATCAGTTTGAAGACGCGTTTGATGAGTCTGCGGTGATTCCGCAGCCCTGTTTGCAGCTGTTCTTGCTGCAAGAGTTTGAAGACGCGTTTGACGGGTTTCAAGCGACTCTCGGCGTCTGGAAACTGTTCTCGCTTCAGCATCAGCAAGACGACGGTTTTGACGGGAACGTGGGGACTCTGCAGCACTGGATAATGCCCTTCGTGCAGCATCATTTTGACGACGAAGTTGTGTCGTTCGCGGAGATTCTGCAACCCTAGCAGGGAAATCCTGCTCTCACCTAAATTGTTACTAAGCCGGCGCTATGCTAGGAATTCTAGTGACACTCCCTTGACCTTGGCATGCAAAACATGCGCCTATGTAATGCCGTCTGGGCATCTATTAAAATCTGGAAGTGGTCCAGAAATCGATGCCAATGACTGCGTCTTTCGATCGAACGACTCGCCAACTATTGGATTTGAAGACGACGTGGGAGAGAAAACTACCATGAGAATTGTGGATTTTCGTTCACTTCAATTTATACGACGCCGCATGCAGTCTCAGACGCCCCCCGACAAATTTTCATGGAACATGACTTTCCTAATTGTAGAAAATGTCACAAACATACGATTGGCAACGTTAATGAACGAGCTACAGACACAGTATCCGAATGTGACATTCGTCGTACGAGAGCCCGATTTGATCAAACATGCTGTTACGACATACGAAGCAGAAGTCGATCAGGAATATTTTAAAAGAAATATTTGGATAACCAGTGGTTTTCATGCCGTATTACTCATGAGGGAGCTTTGCTCTGACATTATTACGGTTTATGGAATGGCATATCCGAATTATTGCGCGAAAAAAAGTCAGGACAAGGTTAGGTACCATTACTACGACGGAAAAGAATCGGAATGGGAAGTTTATCGCGGGGTTGTTGGTGGTGAGAGAATATCGTAATTTAGTGATGTAGTTGAACTCCGCGCTGATCTGACTCCAAACTGCGTGTTCGAAACACCCCACGATAAACGCCACGTCAGTGACGTACGCTTCTATAGAGCTCTTCGTACAGCGATCTGTCTATGTAAATACTGTTCTTGCACGAGTCTTAGCTGAGACAGAATTGATGCCGAATTGATGATTATATTGAACCAATATTCCAAGTCACTTCGATTACACGTTCGTACGATGAAACAATATTAATAATGCCGAATAGACAAGTCGAATGATGTATTTTCTATGACTACATGTCTACAGCGCATGTGTGCTCCGTTGCGGCAGACAACCAGATACTGAATGTCGGAATAAAAGAATCCCGATTTTGAATTCAAAACATGGCGCCAAATGTCATCACGTGGTTCAACCACGGGAAAAACAATCCCAAATTACGTCAGCGAATTATCTTTGCATGGTTTGAAATCCTCCTTATAATAATAACAGAGGGAGGTTAGCGGTACTGTAATGATCGGAACAGCAGGAGTGTATTTTGTTACTACTAAGTCAATTATCGATTCCGTGTGCTATATGTGTTACTTAATTATATTATATGTCTTGTTTGGTAGAACCCACTAATGGATAAAACTCTCAGAGAATTTAGGGCATGTCCGAGTGTCCTAGATACGACAGTTGATGTCGCGTATATACATTCAGAAATGTATATGCGACACAGCTCCCCCCTCCATGTGGAGAGAAAGAAACAGGCACGTCTTAACAATTGTGCGGCAATAAGCACATATTGTAAGATGTGTCAATCAAAATAAAAAAACAGCAAAACAAGTTAAGAAATATGCTAAGCTTTTTTTTTCGCGGCTGGCCAACCGGTGTTTTAACTTTAGGGTGCGTGAAGCAAAAATAGTAAGGTGAAAAGTAAGCAAACTGAAAATGAATTGAATTAAAAGTAGGCGTTGAAGAATAATGAGCGATCATTGTGAACCTCAATCGCACATCTCAGCGTCAATTGGTTCTCAACTGAAATACAAACAATCAGTGAAATGCGATAAATGATAAGGCTAAGCACGATACTTAAAATGACAAACAAGCAACGTAGGCTAAGTAAGCGGCGTAAAAGTACACGTAGTTAAATCATGCGTAGCAAGTAAGTAAAGTAAACAGGGAATTGAAATAACGACGCTGCGTCCAGCGGTAAAAGGAAATAAACAGTCAAGTTGCAAGGCTTGAATTTGAATTGAGTTCTCTGCAAGGCGCTGAAAATTTGCCATTGTGAATATGCATTTGTATAATGACAGCTACACGTTTAAACGGTAGTGAAAGCGCAATCTAAAGATTCGTAGATCTGAAGACCGTTGACTATATTTCGAGTGTGCGTGACTCATATAGTAACTAAAAAGCGCATATTAATCTCTATGTCGTGAGAGTAGATTTCACATGTAAGTGAAGTTTAGTGTGTCATGCTCTGTGTGAAAGAGTACTGGTGACAATGGAAGCGCAACTCAGGCGACTGAACTGACAAAATTCGCATGGCGGTAGTCGGTCGGTGCTCCATATTCATGATTATCGAAATACACCAATGCAGCGTTTAAGAAACGTCTGACGAATCCTCGTTGATGAGGTTCAGTGTGGGGGCGGTCAACCGTGTTGGGACCTAAAGTTCGATAATTATATGAAAATGAAGGCGACTTCCTAGCGGCACCACATGAATAGCCAGATTCACGACCTTTTCGTAATGCTACAGCATCCCGTTGGGAATTGACAACTGCGTGATGGTAGTGTGGGAACGTTTTCGTATGTGTTGCATGCACGTCTGAGCAGATATTAATCTTCTGCCGCGCCCTCGTGTTTGAGGTCCAGTCAACAGTGTAGTGACATGGAGCTGCGAAATACTTGAATAAAAGCGAACTCTGCACACCAGCGACATCAATTAATTGATCAAGTTCACGGTAAATGCACGGCGCTACAGCAATCGAGTTGTTGCCACGGCCTTCATCCGGGTCATCGTCGTCATCTGAATCTGTTGCTTCCGTCGATATTATTGAATCGTCTGATGTATCTACGATATCAGTTGAGCGGTCACTGTTTGAATTATGTTTTCGGCTGATTTTTCGCGGCGGAGAGCTGAACGCATTTTTGTTTATCGTTGTTGTCTGTTTTCTGCGGGTACGCCTCTTGGGAGTGTTAGCTACGGTTTCCGATTCCTTGGCGTTATCAGTAGATTTCGATGATTTATCTCTACTTCTTTTAGTACTAGCGGTTCCTCTAGAGCTAGTCTTTTTCGGCATATTGCAATGGCAAATTGACAATGTTCATGCAAAGTATAGCCAAATCGTTTTACCTTGACTCTGAGAAAGCGGTAATTCGCTGAGATTGCAGGGTTGGGATTGTAAAGTAAGATATACGGTTGCACGTGATGTCACTGAAATGAATATGAATTAACGACTTGAATCAACACAGACGAAACTAAAACACTACGCGAATAATATTCTAGCTATAAATTGACAAATGTATTTGGCCTAAATATCTATCCGTTGTTTACTTCAACATCGGCTATGAGAATCGTTTTATGCCGGAATAGGTGAGTTCGATGACGCCGATATAATGAATGGAATATATAAGTCACTTAACTTGCGTTATTGACGAAAATGAGTCCAAGTGTTCGCGTGATGCTTGCAATTCCTAATCTTCTTGCTTCTATGTCCTTACTTTCTGATCGTAATGAGACTTTGTGTTGCATTGAATGTGTCCCAATAACTTGAATTGTAAGTTGATCGTATCAGCGGCGTAATATAACGTTAAAGAGTTCGATGATACGCCTTTTATCTCTGATGATATCGTTGTACCTTCGCTCGGACAAATAGTTGTCGTTGCTGTCGCTGTCTTCGAACGTCGGGTCACCACTTTATCGCGGTGGCGTTGTGGTGTCAGAAGATATAGTTTGCAAATATCGTAATGTAGTTGAACTCCGCGCTGATCTGACTCCAAACTGCGTGTTCGAAACACCCCACGATAAACGCCACGTCAGTGACGTACGCTTCTATAGAGCTCTTCGTACAGCGATCTGTCTATATAAATACTGTTCTTGCACGAGTCTTAGCTGAGACAGAATTGATGCCGAATTGATGAATATATTGAACCAATATTCCAAGTCACTTCGATTACACGTTCGTACGATGAAACAATATTAGTAATGCCGAAAAGACAAGTCGAATGGTGTATTTTCTATGCGACTACATGTCAACAGCGCATGTGTGCTCCGTTGCGGCAGACAACCAGATACCGAATGTCGGAATAAAAGAATCCCGATTTCGAATTCAAAAACGTGGCGCCAAAATGTCATCACGTGGTTCGACCACGGGAAAAACAATCCCAAATTACGTCAGCGAATTATCTTCGCATGGCTTGAAACCTTCTTTATAATAATAACAGCGGGAGGTTGGCGGTACTGTTATGATCGGAACAGCAGGAGTGTATTTTGCTTCTACTACAGTAAGCCAATTATCGATTCCATGTGCTATATGAGCTAGTTAATTATATGTCTTGTTTGGTATAACCCACTAATGGATAATACTCTCAGAGAATTTAGGGCATGTCCGAGTGTCCTAGATATGACAGTTGATGTCGCGTATATACATTCAGAAATGTATATGCGAC